>OY856187.1:234986848-235200912 GCA_963693315.1 Diogma glabrata
TTTGTCTTGTTATACTGTTATTTTGGGTGATTGTAAATCCTATCATTAATAATTTTCAAAACGTTATTTTAAAAACAAAAGCATTAAACTTAATTATTTTCAAAATTCTAAAGAAATGTGGTAATGCCATTTCTTATCTTAAATCCCTAAAAAATATTTTGTTTTTATTAAAAATTATTTTGACATGGGTGAATTTTATTATAATTACAACAACGGGTGGATTTCAAAAGAATTAACTATGCTAAGATTATGTTTTGTAATATTTTTCAAAAAAAAAAAACAAAACATATATTTAAGTTAATTTAAATGGTTTGAGGCAAAGGGTTAAGATATTAATATGAACGTGGAGGCGTCATATACATTGTTAGAATAATTAATGAATTCAATTATTTTTTGTTACAATTTTTGGATATTTGTTGTGTTGGAATTAGCTGTTTTTTTTCTCAAAAGATTAGTAAAATTTAATTTGTTTCTACATTTTAAAATTTTTATATTTCATATAAATTCAATTAATTAATCTAAAATTATTTTATTGTGAGAATAATTTATGTCAAAAACTTTTTTATTATTATAATATTTAAAGTGATGGATGTCACAAGGATAATTAAGTTTTTGATAAAATGATATTTTTTTTTAGAGGCAACAAAACCAACACAATTATTACTTCACCACAATTTTAAATTGTGTGAAGTGATGCAACCTATCGTGAAAAAAAAAATCTTACATACCCCAAATTTTGTTTTTCTTTTGTTTTGGACCATCCTCTATCTAAATAGCCAATAAAAATTTTGGTGTACGTCTGTGTGTGCGTGGGTTTGAACTTTCGGCATAGGATCTTGATAAAACTTTGGCAAATGATACAGGTTCACTTGAAAATGGAAGATCTGGATTCATTTCAAATTTGGACAAAATGGCGGGGGTCTTCCGAATACCTCTAAGTTTAAATCTTAAATAACTTCTAATCCCGGACTATGATGTTAAGGAAACTTAGTATATAAGGTTTTAGTACGGTTTCCAATATTTCGGCATACCAACTTCCGGTTTGTCACTTCCGGTTAAAAAGTTTTTTTTCCAGGTGTTTATCCTTACTGTAGCCTACAATTACCGATCGATTGTCATGAAACGTTGGTAAAAGCTTTAAAGTAACATGAGAAAGATTTTATCAGCTTTTAGAGTACATTGGATAAAGGGTTTGGGGGTCCACCATACAACAGGTGGTTTTTTCTGCCATGTTTTTATGTTTGTTGGGAGCATAAAACATTTGATCGTGAATGAATTTTGATGACACTTTGGAAAAACAAGCAAACATGTATGACAAGGAACTGATCAGTTTTTAAGCGATAACATAGACAAATTATAATATATGACAAATGAAGCTGAACAAAATTTTGGAGTAGTTTTTTTATTTTACTTTTGGATATTGACTATCTAGTGACGCCTGTACTCAAGTAGATGATTCGTAATATTTAAGATACGTGTTATATGAGTATAAAGTTTAACGTTTTTATTTTTTTGGTTACTATTTATTCTATATCTTTATGATTATTATTGTTTCTATAAATGTATTTGTGTAGAACGTTTATAAAAAATCATTTTTTTAACCATATTTTTTTTGGAAAGGGACAAATCAGATTTTTTGTTGATTGAAAAACGATTTAAATTTCGTATGGTTTTACGCTATGTTGTGTTCGTAGTCGTGTGAAGCGATTTGAATGATATTTAAATTATTTAGTTTTTGAAGAAAATTTTTTGTTTGCATTTTATTTTGGGAAGCAATTAAAATATGATAAAGATTTTATTTTTTTATCAAAATTAGAGAAAATTTTGTAAATTATTTATTTATGATTTTAGTGAATGAAAAGTGTAATCGGCTTTGTTCGAATTATTTTGAATAATTTTCGGATCAAATTTTATTAGATTTAAATAATATCAATTATTGATACAAGGTTATAGCATAACGGAAATATTTTGAGTTTAGTTTTTAATTGATTTTATAGTTTTTTTATAATACAAAACTGACAATTTTTTAAAAATCAGTTGGAAGCACTAGCAGATCTCAGTAATTGGGGGATCCTGTTTTAGTTGCAACGCTAGATAGATGGTTAACTTAGCCAGAAACAGGCGGTGCGCTAAAATAATTTTACAGGACTAACTTTTCCAAGCGAATTAGATAACCAAGAATTTTATAAAGTCCTCGATGATCGGTTATGCCGCCGTTACTCGGTCGTCCGAGCCTCGTCAGTTAACAACAGGGTGCACGGCGGGCAGGTGAGGATAGCGTTTGAGCTAACTTGTGAATAGCTCCTTGCACCCCATGGGATTTTGGATTAGAATAGGTTCTGGTTCAGGATTTAGGAATTTGGAAGCATTTCTTGAAAGTGTTTCTTAAATTCAAAATTTGTAGCTCACACACGTCATACAATGCATCCAGTGGTAGGATATTTTGGTAGGATACCTGTTAGCGTTATTATAACTTTTCGAACAAAATAGCAAATTGAAGTTGATTCAGATGCCGTAAATTTCACGTAATCTTTTTCACTATCATATTATATTTGATCAATTTCTAAGTATGGAATTTCCTGTCTGGATGAATCTATTGGTTTCGGATCTTCATTAGACAGATTTTTACATTCTAAAGAGTTAATGGCGCTTTGAATCTCTTGAAATTGAGCTAAATCATATTCAAATTGAGAATTTGCATCTTTTGCTTTTAACTGAGGAGCTATAATTTTCATATTTGCTGTATATCGCATCGAGTTGTTAAATTCTCGAACTAAAGGATACTATATATAACCGCCGTTACCTCTAATTGAAGCGAACACATTTTCTATAATATCTTGATTTAATTTAGCAGTTAATATAAAATAATATAATATTTAAAAATTTCATCGGATAGATAAAGTAACGCTGATATATTTTGAAGAAATCCATTAAAAGCATACATTTTTTTTTCGCCCATTGTGATTTTGAATCAAAGTTAAATTTATAATATAACCTTCCATTTCTATTAAAAAATTTCTTTGTTGAATATTATTTCTCGAAAATGGTGAATTATACATATCAGAAAAATCAATGGAACGACTGTTCAAAATGTAAAATAGCTTATCAAATTTTTCAATGAAAATCGCTTCAGCGTTTGCTTTGCATGTTTCATCAAACTTATCGAAATACGATGCTGTTCTTATTATTCCAGCAGCAACAGATCGGCTTAATATTTGGGTCGCATAGCTTACTCTCATTTTAACAAAATTATTTGGGAAAATATGATTTTGTGTCAATTTGGGACACATTTTCGATGCGCTTAGATTTTCCAAATTATATAAATTAACTATAACTTGCCATGATGCAATACCATTTTCCGTTTGTATTTTATTAGACATTAAAATATTCCGTACGGATTTTATGAGATGTGGTGTGCAATTAAAAACTACTATTGTTTTGGATTTGTGAGTAAAACATGTTGCATCTATAGTAACCCCTAAATTTTTAAACAAAGACCTGATATTAGAAGCTTGATCGGTAGCAATACAATTCACATTTACATTTAATTCAATAAATATGTCTAAAACTTTTGGCAGAGTTTCTAACGACTTACTTCCTGTTAATCCAACAAATGAAACTATGTACTCTAAAATATATTGCCATGGTGAGAACAAAGTGTAGCATTGGCATATCTACAAAGAAGTTAAGAGTTAAACACTGCATTTGCATAACAACCTTTACTTTATAATTTGAATGTTTTATCTCACGCACTGGATGTTGCACAATCTATTTGTTCTAAAATAGGAATATTATTTTTTGTTCTTACCAGTATGATAAACTGGATATTTTTTTGTTATAATTTGAAAGTATATATACAGGAAACATTTTAATTATTATTTGTAGGTAATAAGGTAAATTTCATTATTATTTGTGCTGTGCTGGTCAAGGAACCAATTAATTTAGTGCTTTAAAGTATATTATATAGTGGAAAAGGCCTAACCGATTTAGTTTAGTTTTAAAGGCAATAAAGGGAATAATATAAAATAATATAGTGTACCAAAGAAAAATTAACCAAAGCATGTAACGAATTCTCGACGTATGTTTTTTTTGTGTTTCAAGTTCTATTTTAATTGCTTTAGAAGCAACCGCGGATGTACCACCGTGATACATAAAAACAACAAATACCGTAAGTTTTATTAAAAATTGTTGTTCTATTAATTAAAGAAAAAGCGGTGCTTCTTACACCGAAAAAACGTTGGTAGAATCAACTACAAAGCTTGTTTGATTTTGCGTCTAATACGAACGTGGTTATTTTAACCAATGTAGCATTGTCAATTTATTTTAAAAAACGTAACAATTTTCATTATTTAAATAAACCACGGCGTGATCAATTTTTCTTGTTCAAATATTTCAGTTCAGTTTGTTCATGTTTTTATTTGAAAATTATTGTGTTTGTTAAAATAAAAAACTAGGAGAAAAGAAACTAATAAACAAAATAAAGATAAGTAATAAACAAAAGAATAGAAAAATAAAAAGTTTTTATATATTTTAACATGGCTGGTTTTATTTAACATTTTACTTTAGGAAATAATTTAGATGTGTTTAATTGATTTAAATAATTTTCATATTATTTGCATATAAAATTATGTGCGAAAGAAATTTTTCAGTTAATGTTATAACAAAAATATCGTTAATGAAACAGGCCCTTTCTATAATTAATTTTGGTGATTTAAAAAAATTATTATATTTTTTTAATATTTTTTATTTGTCTTGTTTCATGTCCAATTATCGATATTTTAATTTAATTTTTCATAATAATGAGAAAATTATGGAAAATTAGTATAATTTTCTACAGATAATTCAAATATTTAAATTTTTTGATTTCTGAGTTTTGGTCTTTTAAATTTTATCATTAAAAAAATGGCGAAAAATGGACGCATCCTTTACAAACAAAATCACACTCATACATTTCCTATTTAGAACGTAAATATACGAACGCTAGCTTTATGCATAAAAATGTTTGTCGGGATTGATGCGAAATACATACTTCTAATATAAAAAATTTCAAATATTATATTTACGAAAAAAACGAACCCATACAAACATCGATAGCAGCAAAAACAAAACAAAGATGTACCAAACCAAAAGATTTAATACGGCGTATTGCTTGATTCTATCACAAACGTATTCAATATCACTATTTTTAGTCAAATTTTTAATTTACCACGTTTGTAGTCAATTGAAAATTAAATCATAATTAACTCAACTACAAACATGGTTAAATCAAATATGTTTGTGATACTTATAAAAAAATATATCAACAACGGTTAAATTGTTAATTTAAATACGGAGCGTTGGTTGATTCAATCACAAACGTATTTAGTTCCCCAATTTTCACTTAATTTTCGATTAACAATGCAACATGTTTGAATCAACCAAGATTTTTTCTTTCGGTGGTTTTTTTTATCGAATACGTAAATTACATTCTGTTAGCTGACAAAAATAAGCTAAGCATACAACAATATATTCGTTCCGTTATCATACTACATATTACATTTGGTATACACTTAAAGGAAAATAAAAATCACGGCAAATTAAAGATAAGAATTGGAAATACGACATTGCACACCAATAATACAAAATAGAGTCACTTCTTCCTTAATTATCAACTATTAAATTTTAATTCTTAAGCCGCAATTAGACTATTGCAGAACTCTGCAATATTTCTGCAATGATAGTGTGTAAAATATTCATTGCAGAAATGTTTGGCAATGAACTCATTGCAAAACATTGCAATGTTTTGCAATGAGTTTATTGTCAAACTTTTCTGAAATGAATATTTTACACGCTACCATTGCATGACTATTGCAGAAATATTGCAGAGTTCTGCAATAGTCTAATTGCGGCTTTAAAATAAGTTTCAATTTTACTATATAGTACATTATGATGCTAGGACGTAAAGCTAAAGATTTTGGACGGATGTGGAGTTTGCAAATCGAGGGGCTAGCCGAGATTTGCACCCACATTAAGTCCAAAATAGCTTACGTCCGTGCATCATATACTATTTTTGATTCGCCGCAAGCAAAATATTTTAAGAAAAGTTGTTTATTCTAAATTAAAATTATAAATTTTCATAAATTTTAAAATAAAAATATGTGGAACAAGTAACCTCAAAATATTTATTATTTTTTCCAAATTATTGTGTAGCTATGACAACAAATGATAACGAATATTTTAATTGGATAATGAAATTTTGAATTTGAGGGTTGCTTTGATAAAAAAATTTATTTTTCATAGAATTTAAACAAATACAAATGCTTTTTACTTTTTTGGAAGTAGCTATGACAACAAAATAAATAGTTAAAAATTGATACTTTAAAGCCGCAAATCACAGTAATAAAGTAACACTTTAATATGTAGGCGAATAAAAAGGTCATTTATATTATAAAACATTCATTTTATGTGTAATTTAGCATCAAGAGAAATATAATTACTGTACAACTATATGTAGTATGTACATATATATTAACAAAAAATTAAGAAATAGGCCGGACCAAGGTCCTTAGTAAGGTAAATTAATATTATTCGTTGTTTTGTTTAAATTATTATTATGTATATTATTTATATTAGTTATTTAAAAAGGAAAAAATATGGAGGGGCTGAAATCTCACAGCTCTGAGATATCAAGACTTCGGTCTGGGCTAAGAATTTTAATATAGTTTTCGGCAAAAAACTTTTATGAGGACATGGTTTTTAGTTTTGGGCAGCGATGTATAGCAAACAAAACTCTTTGTTAAAGTACAAATATTTTCTTATCTCTTATCTCAAATATTTTCTTATCTCTTATCTCAAATTTTCTTATCTCAAATATTTTCTTATCTCTTAAACCTTTTTTATCGTATTACAAAACTAACACGTAACATCAATACGTTGCCGGCAAATTATAACAGTTCATAAATTAACATAATTTAGTGAAAAGATGAAACACTCAGCAAACTACTCAAAAACCTCTCCATTTAGCGTTTCGAGAAAATATTAATCACAAATTCATATTTCTTTCACAACTCCAAAAATATTGTAAAAATTAAATAAAATCAAACTTTTTTCATAATTCTAAAAATATTCCAAAAATTATTACAAAATCAAAAATTGAAACATTTTTCAAAATTCCAAAAATATTTCAAAAACTATAACAAATTCAAAAATTTCCATGTCCAATTTCATTTTCAATTATATTTACATCATAAAAACAGCTACATTTTTTTTGACACACTTGACAACTTTTGACACACTTGACAACTTTTTTTGACAAACTTATAATGCCATAATTCTCAATAATAATAATAAAATTTCATTTGAAGCAAATAATTAATTTTATTTTTTTGCCGAAAAATTGGGTAAAAAAATAAATAAAAATCTTTCTTTTGACACACTTGACAACATTTTTTTGACAAACTTATAATGCCATAATTCTAAATAATAATAATAAAATTTCATTTCAAAGAAAATTTTAATTTAATTTTTTTTCCAACAAATTGGGTAAAAAAATAAACAAAAATCTTTCTTTTGACACACTTGACAACATTTTTTTGAAACTTATAATGCCATAATTCTAAATAATAATAAATATGGAGGGGCTGAAATCTCACAGCTCTGAGATATCAAGACTTCGGTCTGGGTTAAGGATTTTGATATAGTTTTCGGCAAAAAACTTTTACAAGGACATGGTTTTTAGTTTTGGGCAGCGATGTATATCAAACATAACTCTTTGTTAAAGTACAAGTATTTTTTATCTCTGTTTAAAAATTTATTACAAAACTAACACGAAACATCAATACGTTGCCGGAAAATTATAATCAAAATTCCAAAAATATTGTAAAAATTAAATAAAATCAAACTTTTTCAAAATTCAAAATCCAAAAATATTCCAAAAATTAGAATAAAACCAAATATTTAAATTTTTTCTATATTCCAATAATATTTCAAAAATTCTTAAAAATTCAAACTTTTTCAAAATTCTAAAAATATTGCAAAAATTATTACAAAATCAAAAATACAAACGTTTTCAAAATTCCAAAAATATTTCAAAAACTATAACAAATTCAAAAATTTCCATGTCCAATTTTTTCATTTTAAATTACATTTACGTCATAAAAACAGCTACATTTTTTTTTCAAAAAAATTGGCTGAAAATAAATGAAATCATTTTTTGACCCACGACATTATTTTTTGACAAACTTATAATGCCATAATCTCTATAATAATAATAAAACTTCATTTCAAACAAACAATAAATTATATTTTTTTTTTCAAAAAATTAGGTAAAAAAATAAATAAAAATCTTTCTTTTGACACACTTGACAATTTCATTTCAAAGAAACAATTTTATTTTTTTCCAAAAAATTGGGTAAAAAACTAAATAAAAATCTTTGGA
This sequence comes from Diogma glabrata, assembly GCA_963693315.1. Taxonomy (NCBI): domain Eukaryota; kingdom Metazoa; phylum Arthropoda; class Insecta; order Diptera; family Cylindrotomidae; genus Diogma; species Diogma glabrata. Next base: position 234,995,265 of record OY856187.1, read on the forward strand.
CACACTTGACAACATTTTTTTGACAAACTTTAATGCCATAATTCTCAATAATAATAATAATAAAACTTCATTTCAAACAAACAAGAAATTATATTTTTTTTTCTTCAAAAAATTAGGTAAAAAAATAAATAAAAATCTTTCTTTTGACACACTTGACAACATTTTTTGACAAACTTATAATGCCATACTTCTCAATAATAATAATAAAACTTCATTTCAAACAAACAATTGATTTTATTTTTTTCCAAAAAATTGTGTAAAAAAATAAATAAAAATCTTTCTTTTGACAAACTTGACAACATTTTTTTGACAAACTTATAATGCAATAATCTAGATTTTGGTCTCACATACCAATCCCGACCATCAAAATTTCTCCAAATTCAATGTTCCTACCCGTAATCACTTAAAATGAACGTTTTTTAAGCAAAAAATATGCAAATTTCCTTGTTTTGACACACTTGACGATTTTTTTGACACACTTCCAATACAGTTATCGAGCACATCGTCCTTTCGGCTCTTCCCATTGAGTAAACCTATTTTTAGAAAAAAAAATTTTGAAATCCGTCCAGCGGTTTTCTAGATTTCGTCGGTTGTGACGGCCGGACGGCCGACAGACAGACATACATTTTTTTTTTTTGCTTTTTTAGAATCAGTAGGTCCTAAAACGTCGAGAAATGCCAAAAAAGTGGGGGTAAGAATTTCACTTTGAGCTCATGAATGTAATACTTAGGTCTTTCAGACCGAAGTAATTGACCTTTTGATTCTTAATGAGTTTATATAATCAAATCATATATATATGATCTTATGATTAGGGCTCGTTTACTCGGGTATCAAATAACCGGGTACCCGGGTATTTGACCAAAAATTTTACTACTCGAATATCCGGGTAATAGCTTCGAGTACCCGGGTATTACAAAAACAAAATTCTTATGACGCTCACTGTCGCATTTGCTTTTGCAAAAAGTTAAAACTAATTTTAGATTGTAAAACACGGTGGGACACACTCATTGCAGCAATAAATCGATTTCTTAAATTAAAAAATTGCATTAATACAGTACTCGATGAGATAAGCGCTGACAAAATTAACGAATGCGATTTAGAAATATTAAAAAAAATCTCATTTATTCTCGAACCGTTTATGCAAGCAGTACAAGAACTGAGTAAAGAAAACGCCACCCTTACAGCTGAAGGTACTTTTTACTACATACTAAAAAAAATAAACGAAATTAGTAACACCTCTTTCTCGTGAACTATTTAAAAATTTTAAAAACGAAGTTGATGGACATTATTGTTATATTTGCATCATGGTACTTTTCCAAAAGGCAATGAGTTTTTAAGCTACGCAACAAAAATTTCTACAAAGCAGCTTGCTCATAAATTATTATTACGTCTATACTCGAATGAAAACAACATCGGAGTTGCAAATCAAAGCTCAAGCTCTTCTGATGGAGAGCGGGAACAAAAATCAGTATATAATGAGCTATACAGCATTGTCTTGCATCATAAATAACTAAAACGAAAAAAAAGCGAAAATTTAAATGTTGAGCAATCCCTTCAATTTATGGAGACAAATAGAGGTAAGCGAAACCAAATGGTAGATAATCTGTACGCTTCACTGCTTACTATAAATCCTATACATCAACGGCATGCGAACGGGTGTTTTCAGCAGCCGACAATATAATAACCAACATAACCAACATTCGCTCCTTCCACACTCAATGGCTTAATATTTTTAAAATACTATTTCATAAACAAAAACTTATAGTAAATGTCATAATTATAAAATTTGATTTCATTTAACGTTTAACATATTTTTAAGAATTAAATTAATTGAATTAAATATGTACAAATGAACTATTGAAAATTTGTTTTGTTTTAATTATCCAAATACCCGGGTTACCCGGGTACCCGGGTATTTGAGTAAAATAACTACTCGATACCCGGGTACTTAATGTTCGAGTATTTTACGAGCCCTACTTATGATGTTGTTGGTATCAACATAATTTAAGCCACTCATTACCTAAGTAAAATAAAATTTTAGCTAGTAAATCAAATTTTTTTTTGATTCCTGCATGCTAATTTATTACATCACTTGTAAATCTAGGTTTAGTAAGACTTGAAATATATAAACAAACATACATAATATGTCATTATTTTCTTTGTTTGTACAACGGATGGGTTGTGTACATTTTGCGTGGTGGTCCTGTTAAAAGTGCTCATGTTGTTCTTAAATCAATTATTTATATTGGTCAAATTAATTAAAAAAAGATATGTGGTAAAAGTATCTAAAATATATGTGCCCATAATTATGAAAGTGATCTAAAACAAAATTTGAAAAAAATGAGTTTATCCGTTATATCGCATCAAATTACTTCAAACTAAATTACTCCAATGTAATTGTACGGCATTTTCAAAAAAAAATCGTTATGGAGTACTTGTTATTTCAACAAAAATGTAATTCATCTAGTGTTAATTATGATAGTAATCTAAGACAAAATTTGAAGAAAAAAAAAACAAAAAAGTCGAACAAAATGTCAAAAATAATTGGCAAAACGTTGTGTTGCAAAGTTTTTATATTGTCGGACCATAGGCTCATAAAAATGAGCTTTTCCTCCTAAATGTCAAAATTGCTCTTTTTTAAGTGAAAGTTAATGGTGACTAAATAATGAGCTCGGAAAATAGTTAATAAATAACATTAGAATTTCGAAGTTTGCTTTTGCGTTAAGTCATTTATACGCCGTTCAGTTAATTTTGAAAATGATCTAAGTCAATTCAAACTGTAAAAAGCATATTTCGAAATGAGATTTATACAAAATTTCACATGCATAATAAACTTTCATTATTTAAGACTAACAAAGCTCTAAAATAAAATTTTTCATAATATAGAAGTACTTCTTAATTTAATCATTTGCAAACCTTTAAATATCTCAAAACAAGAAATGTATGACTTAGACCACTTTCATAATTATGGGCACATATGTGATTTAAGTTTCTCGCAGCGCCATTCACAATAGGGATTTCCTTACGGTAGTAAGGAAATCAAAATAGGTTATGGGTGGGTTAGCGTGGATGACTATTAACATCGAGTCATCCGGATAACTGAACATGGATGGAAAGGGGTATAATTACAGTGGTATTGAAACAGTTTATTTTGTAGATACAGTCGTCAACTATTTTAAGTTTTTGTAGGTTTTTGTAAAAGTAAGCAATTAGCAGCACTATTAAGCTCCGGATTGAATGATGGAAGATCCCAACCCAGTGGATGTTTCTAGCCGGGAAACGTGCTGTCCATCAAATATGTCAGTCGGAGATTCTGTTGACGCAGATGGTACAAATGCAGTGTTCAATATAATATCTTGTTTTAAATAGCGAACACAACTGCTCATAGTAAAACGTTAAACCATGGCGTTACAAAAGCACGTATCAAAAAAACGCAGATTTCTTTGCCTAATAATTGTTGTCGAACAACTCCGTCAGTGCAAATTCCATCAAATAGATCTTTATGGGTATTATACTCTAACTCGCTTTGAATATGAATTTCACCAAACACTTAAACTGCCATACGTTCTTTTTCTGTGCAGCAATTCATATTTATTTGGGTTTTAAACTTTCAAGAATATTTTTATTGAAACTGGGTGAGCATTCTTTAATCGGCAAATATTTTAATAGAGTTGAACAAGATGGAAGATTAAAACCTAAATATCTCAAAAATTCATAATACGAGGCCGATTTAAAGTATTAACTATAAAGCGCTAAAAGTCTTTGGTCTTCAGGCCATTTTTTGGTTTTCGGTTTTTCTGTTAGTGTTGTTTTAATAAATAATTTGGGAATATCTGGGACATCATCAAACTTTTTTAAAATAATATTTATATCCATCTTTTTATCAGATATTTGGTTGTATAATAAATTGTTTTTTTTTTCTAATCCTAAATAATCTCTTTTTGGCTTTCTGGTATAAATTCTTGAATTTCAACAATATTTTGTTGTAAAATTTTAAACGTTTTTCTTTAGACAAACAATTTTTACAAAGTAGTAAATGGTCTGGTGATGATTTATGGCTTGAAAACTTTAATAAATCATGCTCATCAAAAGTATCAAGGATTGGTTCTATTATATTTGAAAATGTTTTGGGTCCGTAATCGATTTTCAAAATTTTATTGTTCGAATAAATTACTTATTAATTTATTGGTTTGCTGCTCCTTTGTGACGTTTACTTGGGGAATATGGTTGGGTTTTTGTTCAATGTCCAGTTATTTCCGGTCTCGAGTTTAATATGTGATCGTTTATGTTTGTAAGGATAAGTAGAGAATTATTATTTAAATTTAAATATATAAATCCCTACAAATGTTTATAGTGACTAATTTCAAATTGATTTCGTGTTTTTTTACTAACAAATCCGAGTCAAAACATTTTCCTTACCAATCTTATCCAAAAGCATAACCTATTCTAATCTCCCATGGGGTGCAAGAAGCTATCCACAAGTTAGCTCAAACGCCATCCTCACCTACCCGTCGTGCACCCTGCTGGTTAACTGACGAGGCTCTGACGAGTGGACCGAGTAACGGCGGCATTTCCGATCATCGAGGACTTCATAAAATTATTGCTTATCTAATTCGCTTAGAATAGTTAGTCCTGTAAAATTATTTTAGCGCACCGCGTCTTGCTGGCTAAGTAAACCATCTATCTAGCGTTGCAACTAAAACAGGATCCCCAATTACTGAGATCTGCTAGAGCTTTCAACTGATTTTTCGGCAAGATGACTTTAACATGACTTTAACTAAGGCGCCACTTTTTTACCAAATGTTGCAATTTAAATGACGTTTAGTGTTATTTTTGATATACAATTTCAAAGAATCAACTTAATTTCAATCAATCAACTTAAAAAAATAATTATAACCTTAGGGGCCCACGTTATGGCAAGATTACTTGAACTAAGGCGCAAGTGGATTTTTTTTATTATTTTTATCGTAAATTAAGAAAATTTAGTTAAGGGGACAGGTTTAATCTGTTTATCTTATAAGCACATAGGAAATAAAGCAAAAATAAAAAAAACAGAAAAAATTCTTGTCAAAACAGTGTAATTTTGTATGGATTTTGCTTTTTCAAAGGTCTGTATCTTGGACCCCAGGGCTCTGATACAACTAGTTTTGGTTTTATTCGCTTCAGTGAGTGATTCTTTATCAAATAAAAAAAATCTTGGCGCCTAAGTAAAAGTCATATCCCCGATTTTTCAAAAATTGTCATTTTTTTGTATTATAAAAAAAATATAAAAACAATTAAAAACTAAACTCAAAATATTTCCGTTATGCTATAACCTTGTATCAATAATTGATATTATTTAAATCTAATAAAATTTGATCCGAAAATTATTCAAAATAATTCGAACAAAACCAAAAACTGATTATACTTTTCATTCACTAAAATCATAAATAAATATTTTACTAAATTTTCTTTAATTTTTTGATAAAACAACAAAATCTTTATCATAATTTAATTGCTTCTCAAAATAAAATGCAAACAAAAAATTTTCATATATAATATCACGAGTCGTCAAATAATAGTCGATTATTTTTCATAATCATTATTACGAATGTCATTTGAGGTCCCGAGTGCGCGTAGCGCACGAGGGAAATTTTTAACCTCAAATGGCATGAGTGGTAATGTTGAAAAATAATCGACTAATAATTTGATGACGAGTTGTATTTAGCAGACAATTTAACGAACAGAAATAGTAACATTATTTCATACAACATAATCCTTTGTTGTCAAACAAAATTAAATATTATTTCTTCTTAGTAGGCGCATAAATGTTATAAATTTGTAATTTATTTTTGATAAATAAACATAAACATGCAATCATTTATGAATGAAAACGGACATTTTTACTATTTGCAAATTGCATTTTCACATAATTTTGTATATGCATATTTGTTTTAAATTAATAGATTAAGTAGGCGGAAAATATTCGAAAATATTCGCTGTTCCTTCCTAACAGAAAAAAATAATCGAAACAAATCGTTTTGATTTGCTAAAAAATAGTAAATGAAGCGTTTTGATTGGACCTTATTGAAACTTTATTTTTTGAGTTGAATTGTCTTTGAAAACTAAATAATTTAAATTTCATTCAAATCGCTTCACACGACTACGAACAGAACACTATAACAGAACGTAAAACAATACGAAATTTAAATTGTTTTTCAATCAACAAAAAATCTGACTTGTCCTTTCCAAAAAAATATGGTTAAAAAAAATGTTTTTTTTTATAAAGGTTCTACACAAATACATTTATAAAAACAATAATAATCATAAAGATATAAGAATAAATAGTAACCAAAAAAATACAAAAGTAAAATAAAAAAAACTATTCCAAAATTTTGTGCAGCTTCATTTGTCTTATATTATTATTTGTCTATGGCGATAGTGAACAAAATTATGTGGGTTCGCTGGAGCACCCATTTTTTGAAAGCTCTATAACATCTGTACCTGATAGTCGAATTGAATGAAACTTGGTAAATGAGTATTTAGTACGGTTCACAATAGTTCTGCATACCAGCTTCCGGTTTTTCACTTCCGCTAAAAAATTTTTTTTTGTACTTTTTTGAAGTTTTTTCAGTGTCTTTATGCACACAAAAGCCTACAATAATGAAGTGATTATGATGAAACTTATGAAAAAGGTTCCAGTTAGTGTGAGAAGATAGTTATCATCTTTTGGGACACATTGATCAAAGTGGCGGGGGGTCTACCATACAAATGCTGACTTTTCACACTTTGTTTTTAAAGTTTGTTGGGAGCATACAGACTTCATTCATTAATTTATTTTAATGACAATTTGGAAAACGATGCAGACTTAAATAACAAAGAACGGATTAGCTTTTGGACTATATTGGAATAAGTGGTGGGGCTCCTCCCGAACGCCTGTTTACTGTGTCACCATTTTTTCAATGTTTGTTGGGAGCATACAGCTTTCGTTCGTGAACGACTTTTGATGACACTTTGGAAAAAGATGCAAATATTTATGACAAGAAACTGATTAGTTTTTGAGCGATATTGAACAAAGTGGTGGGGGTGTCCCATACAAATTTTTTTTGAAAGCTCTATAACATCTGTACCTGATAATTGAATTCGATGAAACTTAGCACATGAGCATTTAGTACGGTTCACAACAGTTTTGCATCCCAACTTCCGGTTTTTCACTCCCGGTAAAAATTTTTTTGTAAGACGACAATTACTATATTTTGCGACATATTGATCAAAGTGGCGAGTGGTCTACCACTGCTGACGTTTCACACTTTGTTTTTAAAGTTTGCTTGCAGCATACAGACTTCATTTATTAATCAATTTGAATGACACTTTGGAAAAAGATGAAGACTTAATGAAGACTCAATTTTTTTCAGTGTGCTTATGTACACTACAGCCTACAATAATGAAGTGATTATGATGAAACTTATGAAAAAGTTTCCAATTAGTGTGAGAAGAAAATTATCATCTTTTGTTTGGGACACATTGGTCAAAGTGGCGGGGGCCTTCCATACAATTGCTGACTTTTCATACTTCGTTTTTAAAGTTTGTTGGGAGCATACAGACTTCATTCATTAATCAATTTTAATGACACTTTGAAAAAAGATAAAGACTTAAATGAAAAAGAACTGATTGGTTTTTGGACAATATTGGGTTAAGTGGTGGGAGTCCTCCCGTACACCTGTTTATTGTTTCAATGTTTGTTTGAAGCATACAACATTCGTTCGTTAAGTAATTTTGATGACTCATCGCAAAAAGATGCAAATATGTATGGCAAGGAACTGATTAGTTTTTTTTAGCGATAGTGAACAAAGTGGTAGGGGGTCCTCCGAGCACCTGTTATTTTGGAAGCTCAATAACATCTGTACCTGATAATTGAATTGGATGAATCTTGGTACGTAAACATTTAGTACGGTTCACAACAGTTCCGCATCCCAACTTCCGGTTTGTCACTTCCGGTTAAATTTTTTTTTTACTTTTTCTCGTACAACAGAATTTATGTTTGTTGGGATACTACTGCTTTCTTTAATATTTTTATAATTAGAACTAGGAAGTCTATAACATTGGTTAGCTTTTAATTAAAGTATTTGATGGATATTAGCTCACTGTATGTCCAGAACACTATGTTTCCAGAGCTGTGGTGAAGTCAGCTTATGCATCAGCGTCGCAATATTTTTTTTTACGTTTTTTTGCAAATTTTGATTTTGCTTAAATTTTGTTTTCACGTGTTTCTGTTTTCTTTTATTGATTCTATCAATAGGTCAACGCTTCATGACATATGTCATAGTTTGTTATATGCTGGGATTTCATCAAATCAATTTATGTCAAAAAATTGAGCATTTAAGATAAACTTAAAAATTAAAATTCAAAATATTTGTCGACTAAACGCCAACCGTGCACCTTCATCACGAGCATGATAAAACTTAATTCTTTTTCTTACAGAAACACAAATTTCTGAATCCTATCCCTATGACGTAACACTAAATCCCAAATATAGGCTTGAATCAACTTTTAAACTTCATCAAGGTGTATGAGCATATATTTATGAGAGTGTTACATATAAACGCTTTCCAAATTATTAGTTACAGGGTGATGATTACAACACAGTAGTATGCCTGCATCATTTGCCACAATAACTTTATACCGGTCCACAAACAAACTTAATCTAAATTTTTTAATCTCCAGACTAATGTTGTGGACGATAAACTTAACAAATCGTGGTTAGAATTTTCCAAGACGAACGACAACAACAACAATGGAAGGCTGGCAGAAGTATTTGCCGCACCACAGAAGCTGAAGCGAATTTTAAAAAGTTCAACTTTCACTCCTCGGGTGATAAAAGTTTTCTTCTACCTCACATCTATGCCAGACATTACGAGTTTCAATTTCGATGAGGACAGTATTGGAAATTCTAACCACTATCCATTTCTAACCACGTTAAAGTCTTACTTCCTAACATGAGATTATGAATTTGTTCAAAACAGCATGATGACTGCACTGCGTTCATAGTCATGAATTAAAATTAATCAAAATTAATTTGAGAAAATTTATTACCCACTAGAAAAAAAATTGATAGACATGGCTAAATATATAATTTACATAAATGTAAAAATAGTAGTTTAATCAATGAGTGTATAACGAAATAGTTTATTCTCAAGCAAAAGTTTAAAATTTGAGCGAGGCACGAGCGAGAGGTTAGGTTAGGTTAAGTTCATTAGGCTATAGGTTAGAAAACAATACAATAATACATACTATTATTATGGAAAAAACCTACAAATAAAGCTGATATAATTAAATGGAAGAGAATAAATATATATTATGGAATTGGTCTCCAAGTTGGTTATTAATTAAATAAAACATTTTTATTAAATTAACAAATTTAATAATTATTTAAAAAATTGATGAATTAATTTCATATCTATAAGAATTTTAATCGTTTGCTGAAAAAATAGTATATTTAATTTTGAGCTTAAGTGACTTTTTGTGTTTCGTCCATAAATGCTAAACTATAGATTTAAAACCAAAAGTAGCACTTGTCAAAATTGGATACGTCAAGAAATATTATTTTAAGACTTTTATTAATTTATAATTCTATTATTCTATTTCTAATCCATATTTCTGTAATAAATAAAATATTCGTGATAATCTACCTATTCTTAATAATCTCTCTAATCAAAAATTTAGAAATCAACAAAAAACTGTACCATTTCAAAATAATAGCCCTAATACTATTAGTTTGAAACGAAACATTTTTTTGTTGATTTCTTAATTTTTGATTTTTGAAAAATATGAAATTTTGATATATTGTTGGTATTGTAACGACGAACTATTTTCAATTTTTAATCTAAACTAAGAATATTCATGTTTGTATATAGAAATTCGCTTATAATTTGCCAATTTGTAGCAACTTGGGCTTTATTTTTCTATAAAGAAACAAACATAAGAGTTTTTATGTTTGCTACAGTTAGTCAATAAAATTTTAACATTTTTTTGTTTATGTTTACATGAAAATTTTTAGTTATGTAAAGCTGATAATTTTATATGTACATAGAATACAGTTTTGTTCATTTGTAAATAATATTTTATTGTCTAAATGGATGGGAATATTTTCTCGTTTAAATGAATTTTTTTTTGTTTGTTCTGGTGATATATGGAAGGAGAAGTTATTAAATTATCGTCGCTTTAATAATGAAACAACGTATTCGCAAAATTGTAGTTTCGAGATAATTGGGTTTAAAGATTTTTCGATTTTCTGATTTTCGTAAACTCGGCAGCACTATTGAATGAATAAAGATTTTGAAAAAAAAATTTCTGCCAATTAATCTTGACTAATTTCCCTATAGCATATTAAAATTTCACATTGGTGAAAAGTCAATCAGGTACCTTATACGTTATTTCATATTTCATATACGTTATTTCATTTTGCATAAAAGTACGATTAAGTCTAAAACTAATTATTATAAAACTAACGCATAATATTCTTACAATTTTTTATTTATATGAACCGGCATATCATGTAGTAATGAATGATGCTTATACAATATTTTAGGTTTACCATTTCGTGTGGCGATCGTAATGTATGTAAAGTATACGACACTGATTTTACCCAAGTTATTATTCTGTAGGAATTGAAATATCGTACATGCATTTACGCTGTTTCAATATTTAACCGAATTAAAATTTGCATGTACGTTAATTAACAATATATTAATTTTCAACCCCAGTTATAAAAAAATTGGAAAATGTTAAAATGCCACTTTATAGACATTCTTATGGGGAATGCAGCACACCCATTATATAAAAACAACGTATATATGGCATACGTTATTTCATTATTAAAGCGACGATATACGAGAAAGAGACAAGAGGAAGAGAAACAAGAAAACTGAAAAATTTTTATTTAAATTCTCGATAATTTTTTTGGTCCATGATCAGTATTTAATAAGAATTTAGATCGAATCAATTAGCACAATTTAAATCAATTAGTATATAATTTTTAAATGTTCAATTAGTATATAAATTAGAATCAAAGAATTGTGTGTGATCGCAAAATTAAAGTTTTAATTTAATAAACTATAATAATGGTTCTTAATAAATTCTATTTATTTTCATTTATTTTTTTTTTTTTTTTTTTTAAATAAAATGTGATGTGTAGTAGGCATTACAATATGTGTCACAACAACACATAAAAACCTTTTAAGACCAAGGTCCCACAACAACATGCGTTCTAAGGATGTTAATGGACGCAAATCTGTTTTTTTTGTTTTTTTTTAATATTTTTTTGTTAAATAATGGATAACTAAGCCATAAATCCTATCACATATAAAATATGACATAGGCCAATATTTCGTGATAGGATAGGGAAAATAAAAATAAAATTAGAGGTAAAAAGCAAATTTGTTTTAAAAATTTGCAGGAACAAAACTAAAATTGGTTTGCCAATAGTCCAGCTAATGGCATAATCCTTGATTATGGGACGCAGTATATTTTTCAATGATTAAATCTCAGATATATAGTTATATGGAGGCTCGTTTCTTCGAGCAAGCTACAGCGTTCCAGCATCAAGGAATATTCATTAGCTAAGATTGAGAGTGCTACCGTTGACTGCATACAGTTCATCCGCCAGCACCACTAAGATATCACCTTGGCTAGTGATATCTCACTGCTATTGCCAGTGGTATGTGATATCTCACGTTAACTCATATGCCAATAGCAGGGACTGGAGTACGCGGGGCTGTCACACCCGTGGATCAAAAAATAGAAAAAATTAACAAATTAATAAAAACTGATCCCTCCATGCGTACAATAGTTTAAAATATATCAATTTTATACCAGAATATTGAGTTTGTATTTTGTGACATTTCAAAACCATAATTTGTTTTAGTCAAGCCAAAAAAAAAAATATATATATGTATATATAAATATATATATATATATATATATATATATATATATATATATATATATATATATATATATATATATATATATATATATATATATATATATATATATATATATATATATATATATATATATATATATATATATATATATATATATATATATATATATATATATATATCTTATCTTATATATATAAAAATCACGTGTCACGATGTTTGTCCGCGATAAACTCCGCAACAACGTAACCAATCTTAATGAAATGTTGTACAGTGTGTGTATAATGGTCCAACTTGAGAGATAGGATAGTTTTTATTTCAATTAAATGTTTAAATATTTTTTAATTGCGAATTAAATGTTAAATATGGATAGTTCATAAGCAAACTTTCAGATGGCGGCGTAAATTAATTAATTTACTGTCAAACCTGCTTTATCGACTTTTTAATCATCCATGTAGGGCCCAAATAGACTATCAAATATGTTGAGCGATTATTTTGTTCCGGTGTTTGCTGCAATGGCACTGCAAAAGGGGGAAAAGAAAATAAATTCAATAAAATTTATATGGGATTTCATTCAAAACACATCTTGAATAATTTTAAAAATTATCTGTGAAATTTCTCATTTTACTACAATTAAATAATTTAAGTTTTTTTATGAACTATTATTGACAATTACTGACCATATTAAGCATAATATATAAGATATTTTATTCTCTTCTGTCCGTAAAACAAATACGAAAATAGGTTAAATTTTTCATACAAGTTTGTATGGGAACTTTGAGCAATTTTCAGGTTTGAGTGACTTAAGAACAATCTTATATATATAAAAATCACGTGTCACGATGTTTGTCTGCGATAAACTCCGCAACAACGTAACCAATCTTAATAAAATTGTGTTCAGTGTGTGTATAATGGTCCAACTTGAGAGATAGGATAGTTTTTATTTTGAATTAATGTCTAAATATTTTTTAATTGCGAATTAAATGTTAAATACGGATGGCAGCGTAAATCAATTTATTCAATTGATAGTAAACTTCAACATCTGTATAAGGCCATTATTAGACTATCAAATATGTTTTAGTAAAGAAAGTTTCGTTTGATTTGATAATAAACGAAAAGCGTACTATGCTAAGTCCAAACGTTTCTGTATTAATCATAGATGTGTTAGAAAGTATCGAAACCTGTAAAAAAATTAATGTATTAGTTTTTATAAAGTTTGAATCATGATACAAAGAATAATAGATATGCTTGACAGATCGTTTTTTTCTCACTCTTTAATTTGTGTGACGTCACTACGTGATAGATTCTCTTTTAATAATATTCACAGTTTTATTTTGTCAAGTTTATTTGAAATAGTAAGCTTGAAATTTTATTATATTAAAATTATTTATTTTTAATAAAAAATTAAAATTATGTTTATCACAAAGTATAAATAGGAACAATTCAGTGTGTGAATAATAAAAAATATTCATTAAGTAGAGATAAATAAAATTAAAAATTATTTTACGATTTTTTTATATTTTTTTGTGTTTTTTCTGGCATTTTCCCTTAACTCTTCGTTCAGCTTTCGTATGCGAAAATACATGTGGCACCTAAAAAAAAGTTTCTTCACATCTTGACTACATTCAATTTTTGAGGCTTCCTCTAAATGTAATTTTAAATAGTTCTGACTGATTTTTAATTTATTATTTCCGTTTAACTTTCGGAAAATTATTTCTAATTCTTTAATTTTCTCCATAAAATCAGAAGTAGGTTTGATTAGTCTCCCTTCAGAAAGCATATCGATCCACGAACCATTAATCCTATCTTTATTTGCTTCACGAATCCCTAAATTTTCTTCAGTATGTTTTAATCTATGGGCTATATATCCAGCCATATTTTCTAGACCATCTAGTTCTATTTCTTCAATTTCATCAGTTTCTTCGAAATCTTCTTTTAAGTCCAGAGATTCAAACAACTGGTCAGTAAGGGTACCATTTTTTTTATAGTGAGCATCGTATTTACTTGCATTTGCACTAATATTTAAATTTTTAGCTTGGTCTTCTTGTATATTTGATTCAGAGTGAATATGTACATCACTTCTGCCCAATATAATTCCTCTTAAACGATATTTAAAATCTAGAGGTGTGGGATGGTCATTAAAACCTCCCTTAGACCGTATTAAACTAAAAAAATTTTCTAATACATCTTGGTTTAAATTATAAGTCAATATGTATTTAATATTGTAATCCGAATTCATATAATTATAAAATTCTTTCAAGGAAGCATTATTAATCAAAATGCCTTCTTGGAAAGGAAGCAAAGTTTTTTTAGAACCAATTCTAATATTTTGTATTAGGTCTGTCATTTGATTTAAAATTTTGTTTTGTTCATACAGAGCTAAACCATAAGCCTTCATCCTTTCTCGGTTATCGGATTGTGGCACTCTCGTGTTAAAAACATCAAACCAGTCATTAAAAAGTTTTATTAAATCAGCTACTTCACTCCAGTTATTAGATTTAATTAAATTTTTTTTACCCATTCTTTTAATAGCTGTTGCCACTGAATGTGAAAACAGCTGAGTTGCGTATTTAACTTTTTGACGGTCAACATTTTTAACTGTTAAATGTCTAAACGTTAGTTTATGGGCAATTCTTATTTCTGTCTGATTTATCAGTTAATAAGTTTAAAAGCTCAACCACTGGAGCCGAAGTTAACAATAAATTGTCTTTCGCAAATCCGCTATCTAAAAAGTGGTTCCTTACTAATTTAATTAAGTGTGGTGTATCACAGAATGTAAAAATTTTTTTTTTGAGTCTACGGGATTTGGAAACCACGTTTTATTAATAGATATATTAAGATTCTTTAAAAATGCTCTGTTGGTACTTCCTAAATCACATACAACGGCAACTGTTACAAAACCAGCTTCATGAAGAGCTGTTATTATATTTTCGATTAACTCGACACTCATTTTAACATCGTAACCGTAGAACACTGGTTGTTTCCAATTAGTAGTAAGACCTCTAGCCATTACTACTTGTGCGTAATTTGCCCATGATAAGGTTTGATCGTTTGCCTTATCGTATGCGTATTCTTTTTTAATTTTAATTTCATCAAATGAAAGAACTACTATTTTCTCAAAAGCAAACATATCTAAAGTTTTCATTAAACTGATAACGGTGTATAAAATTCCCGGTTCTATATTTATTTTGTTTGCCCATGAACGCAATGTTGATAAGCCCGGCAAAGGAAATTGTTTTTTATAGAGCAATCGATATGCTCTTGGACCTGCTGAATGGATAGTTATTGCTTCTGATATATCTTCAGCTTCCCATTTATATACCTTCTGTTGAGGTGATTTAAGTTTTTTTATCTGCCCAGGAGTAAAAATAGTTTTGACGGCGTCTTCAAGTTGCTCTAATGGCTTAATTTTGTCGGTAAGAAGTTTAATATGGTTATTAAGATCTTCTATTTCTTGCTTCAAATTTTTTAATTCAAATGAGGAAGTTGTATCCGATGCCGATGTTGCATTTGTTCTGCAATTGAAATGATCTATAAAATTTTAAAGAAAAGTTTAAAAAAGAAAAACATTTTACAAGAGCTCATTTTCCGTATTTTCAAATGTTTCTGTAACCACTAAAGGTTCCACTGGATCACCATTGGGAAAAATACTATCGTTTTGTCTGAATTTAGTTAATATATAATTAAGTGAGTTAAAAATTTATTTAAAATCATATAAACTTACTGGTCAGAAGCTAGAAGTTGTTTAACAACCACTTTTCTAGTACGGTTTTTCATTCTTTGGTTTCGAATGGAATCTTGTATGTTACTAACGTTTGGTCTGGGCAAGTTTAGAGATGGGATTGCATTATTATTAAGTTTTCGCTTTTCGATTGGCGTTTTTAATAAATCATCTTTTAAGTTAAAAAAATCTGATTCTATAAAATGAAGAGAACAAATACGAGAGTTTTTGACTGTAAATTTATTATTTCTGCAACATGCAGTAATCCATTTTCCACGAATATATGAGTCTTTTGGAAATGTAAAATATCTTGTTTTGTTAATTTCTTTTTGATTTTTTAACTGATTGTTACTAAAACAGCCGTAAATAGCGCAGTTCACCATGGTTTTTATTTTATTACAGCAAAAGTTACAGCAGAAAGTTATACTTAAGTATTATATATAGTTGTATTTTGTATTCACTGTAAATTAAAAACATGCTAATTCTTAAAATTAGAAAACAAACAATATCACAATTCACAAATGCTGGTATCGTTTTGTCGAATAACATAGTAACCAATCAATATAAATAATAAAACAGCAAATTAAAATTAAACAGGTTATATTTTCATATCAAAACTTACAAACAATTCTACAGACTAAAGAAAATCACCACATCAAATGTCCAAATAAATTAATAATATGTAAATTATAATATTCAAAATGTTATATATAATTATGTAATATTTAACTATTATTTATATTAGTTTTTATTTTTTGTTTATCACAATCACCAAAATTAAAGCCGAATGAAAATGTTTATTTTCTGAATGCATAAATTTTGACGTTTAATATTTTAAATGTCATATCACCCGGTGACGTCACACCAATAGAAAGAGAAAATCAACAAAAAGTTGCAAGCATATCTTATTATTCTTTGTATCATGGTTTGAATAAAAATAATATGGTTTTCTTTTCACTTTTCTAAATTAATTTCTAAACAAAAAACAAAAATTGATGTGAAAAATGTTTGTATTAGTGATATTAAATGGCGGTTGTCTACTTTTAAATTTGAAAAATTTCGTATAATAGCATATTCTGCAATTGCGTATTGAAATATTTATAAAAGATTCAATTAATTTGTAAATAAAATAATTTTGTTTTATTCATTCATATTTGTTTTCAATTTAAATTACTTCACTTAGAGAAAAGCATCTTCGTTTTTTCTATGATGCATCTTTTTTCATCCGCCCAATGGAATATAGTATTTTACTTTTAATAAGTCCATTTTGGAGTTTTTTTATTTATTAGGAGTTATTTTATTAAATGTTAGTTACATTATTGTATATTATATATATATATATATATATATATATATATATATATATATATATATATATATATATATATATATATATATATATATATATATATATATATATATATATATATATATATATATATATATATATATATATACTAGCGGGACCCGGCGTGCTTTGCTACGCCTATAAATAAAGTTTGTGCGTATACATTTTGTTGACGTAGTAGCAATAATTTCAAAGAGTAGTAATGAGAAATGATTTTCAATTTTTTTTTTAAATATGAATGTAAAAGGATCAGTCTAGTTGATCAGTAAAATATATAAAATTAGTATTGTATGTAAAATAAAGAATATATAAAAAATACCCGATCAAATCTTCAGGCGTTTAAGGTTTCATGTGTGTCTCTATAAAGAACATTATACGGAACAAAAATCGATTCACAAGTTTTCACTGTGCTCATGCGGTTTAATATACGGTTTCTTTACCGGTAGGTTACTAAAAAAGTTGCAAACAGTTGTGCTTGTGATGTCATCTTATGGTCAGCAAGGGCAGTAAGAATCGCGACAATTCATCGATGAAGGTGCATTCAAACACATTTACAAATTTTAAACATACACACATTTAAAATCATTTCTCATTACTACTCTTTGAAATTATTGCTACTACGTCAACAAAATGTATACGCACAAACTTTATTTATAGGCGTAGCAAAGCACGCTGGGTCCCGCTAGTAAAACTATAAAAAAAATTGAAGCTGTTTTTTGAATTCAAATGTCGTATTGAAAAAAACTTCCACAAAAGAAAAAGCTGCTGTAAAAATAAACACAAAAATACAGAGTCCCATGTAGCATTGTTATCTCTTTCCATCTAGAGAAAAAATTATAATTTTATTCTTTTATTGCCAGATAGAAATAACTGCCATACAATATAGATTTTATTTTGATTTCATTCTATAAATAAAAACAAAACCAAACACATTCAATCGTCAAACAATATCCATTTCACTCTAAAATTATTCTAAATAAAAACAAAACCAAGGCGTACATGATACAGTTTTAGTTAGGATCAAATTTTCAGTTTTAATATTATCAGTTTTATTTTAATCGAAATACTTTTGAGAAAAATAAGGTAAAATTGAATAAGGTTGGTCATTTTCCGATCGATAAAAATGCTAAATACAAAATATCTACATAAGTCTGTTATTTTGTAAGCATATTTGGTCAAGCAACGGAAAATCTCGATGCTATTTAAGTTTCTAGGCTACTGTGTTTTTCCAATGCAAATACTATCACGTTAAATTCGCACACTACTTTTTATGGTAATAAAAGAAACTTCAACTTAGAAAATATTGCTTATCCTGTTTTTTTATAATCTAATGTTTTATATCATTGAAATACCCAGGTTTAAAAAAAAATCGAAGAAGGCCGTCTGATAAAGTAGGTCTGTGCCGTATTATTATTATTTTAAATAAAAATTATTATCTTTAAACAAATTAAGTAATACTTACACATTATTAATTAATTATTTGGAGTAGTTTTATGCTGCTAAACGAAAAACGAACATTGAAATTTTGAAATGTATAAATATATAAGTTCATAATATTATTGTAGATAGAGGGTTAGTAAAAGAAGGAGAAGAGAAATAATTTAATATAACTTCATGGCAACTACTACATATTTTAAAAAATTATTATTTTGTAGTTAATAATAATAAACTACAAAACTATATACAGCATAATTTGGATAAAATGAAATTTTTTCATACAATACCGATAATTGGAAAAAGGAAATCGAAAATTGCAAAATTTTGACATTAAAAACAATGTTTTAAATACAAATACGGCACCATCTATTGGCTAACCCAAATTTATAAGGCGTATACCACACTATCAAATATATTGGTCAATAAAAAAAATTTGATATGAAATTGGAGAGTTGTAAAATAAACTTTGAAAATTTTATATTAATTAGCAATACAAATAAGAGTATTTTTCAATTTGATATTGATTTTTGTAAATTAACATTGAAGATCAATGATAAATTTAAAAAAATAAATAAATAAATTTAAATTATTGTTTTCTTAATTTTTACTTTTATGTCGAATTCTTTTCACCCGGATCCATAAAAAAAATTGATGTAAACCAAAAAATTTATTCTATTGACACAAAAAATCAATTTTTTTTCGATTTACATCAAATGTGCATTTTTTCGTAAATTTTTTTGACATTACTAATATCCACAAAGAAAATTTAAAAAATAATCGTTTTGTTAACGACAATTTTTATATAACTTTGAATTGTTTAATTTTGAAAGATTAATTATTGTGTTTTATAATATATATATATATATATATATATATATATATATATATATATATATATATATATATATATATATATATATATATATATATATATATATATATATATATATATATATATATATATATATATATATATATATATATATATATACATATATATATATATATATATATATATATATATATATATATATATATATATATATATATATATATATATATATATATATATATATATATATATATATATATATATATATATATATATATATATATAATATACAATAATGTAACTAACATTTAATAAAATAACTCCTAATAAATAAAAAAACTCCAAAATGGACTTATTAAAAGTAAAATACTATATTCCATTGGGCGGATGAAAAAAGATGCATCATAGAAAAAACGAAGATGCTTTTCTCTAAGTGAAGTAATTTAAATTGAAAACAAATATGAATGAATAAAACAAAATTATTTTATTTACAAATTAATTGAATCTTTTATAAATATTTCAATACGCAATTGCAGAATATGCTATTATACGAAATTTTTCAAATTTAAAAGTAGACAACCGCCATTTAATATCACTAATACAAACATTTTTCACATCAATTTTTGTTTTTTGTTTAGAAATTAATTTAGAAAAGTGAAAAGAAAACCATATTATTTTTATTCAAACCATGATACAAAGAATAATAAGATATGCTTGCAACTTTTTGTTGATTTTCTCTTTCTATTGGTGTGACGTCACCGGGTGATATGACATTTAAAATATTAAACGTCAAAATTTATGCATTCAGAAAATAAACATTTTCATTCGGCTTTAATTTTGGTGATTGTGATAAACAAAAAATAAAAACTAATATAAATAATAGTTAAATATTACATAATTATATATAACATTTTGAATATTATAATTTACATATTATTAATTTATTTGGACATTTGATGTGGTGATTTTCTTTAGTCTGTAGAATTGTTTGTAAGTTTTGATATGAAAATATAACCTGTTTAATTTTAATTTGCTGTTTTATTATTTATATTGATTGGTTACTATGTTATTCGACAAAACGATACCAGCATTTGTGAATTGTGATATTGTTTGTTTTCTAATTTTAAGAATTAGCATGTTTTTAATTTACAGTGAATACAAAATACAACTATATATAATACTTAAGTATAACTTTCTGCTGTAACTTTTGCTGTAATAAAATAAAAACCATGGTGAACTGCGCTATTTACGGCTGTTTTAGTAACAATCAGTTAAAAAATCAAAAAGAAATTAACAAAACAAGATATTTTACATTTCCAAAAGACTCATATATTCGTGGAAAATGGATTACTGCATGTTGCAGAAATAATAAATTTACAGTCAAAAACTCTCGTATTTGTTCTCTTCATTTTATAGAATCAGATTTTTTTAACTTAAAAGATGATTTATTAAAAACGCCAATCGAAAAGCGAAAACTTAATAATAATGCAATCCCATCTCTAAACTTGCCCAGACCAAACGTTAGTAACATACAAGATTCCATTCGAAACCAAAGAATGAAAAACCGTACTAGAAAAGTGGTTGTTAAACAACTTCTAGCTTCTGACCAGTAAGTTTATATGATTTTAAATAAATTTTTAACTCACTTAATTATATATTAACTAAATTCAGACAAAACGATAGTATTTTTCCCAATGGTGATCCAGTGGAACCTTTAGTGGTTACAGAAACATTTGAAAATACGGAAAATGAGCTCTTGTAAAATGTTTTTCTTTTTTAAACTTTTCTTTAAAATTTTATAGATCATTTCAATTGCAGAACAAATGCAACATCGGCATCGGATACAACTTCCACATTTGAATTAAAAAATTTGAAGCAAGAAATAGAAGATCTTAATAACCATATTAAACTTCTTACCGACAAAATTAAGCCATTAGAGCAACTTGAAGACGCCGTCAAAACTATTTTTACTCCTGGGCAGATAAAAAAACTTAAATCACCTCAACAGAAGGTATATAAATGGGAAGCTGAAGATATATCAGAAGCAATAACTATCCATTCAGCAGGTCCAAGAGCATATCGATTGCTCTATAAAAAACAATTTCCTTTGCCGGGCTTATCAACATTGCGTTCATGGGCAAACAAAATAAATATAGAACCGGGAATTTTATACACCGTTATCAGTTTAATGAAAACTTTAGATATGTTTGCTTTTGAGAAAATAGTAGTTCTTTCATTTGATGAAATTAAAATTAAAAAAGAATACGCATACGATAAGGCAAACGATCAAACCTTATCATGGGCAAATTACGCACAAGTAGTAATGGCTAGAGGTCTTACTACTAATTGGAAACAACCAGTGTTCTACGGTTACGATGTTAAAATGAGTGTCGAGTTAATCGAAAATATAATAACAGCTCTTCATGAAGCTGGTTTTGTAACAGTTGCCGTTGTATGTGATTTAGGAAGTACCAACAGAGCATTTTTAAAGAATCTTAATATATCTATTAATAAAACGTGGTTTCCAAATCCCGTAGACTCAAAAAAAAAAATTTTTACATTCTGTGATACACCACACTTAATTAAATTAGTAAGGAACCACTTTTTAGATAGCGGATTTGCGAAAGACAATTTATTGTTAACTTCGGCTCCAGTGGTTGAGCTTTTAAACTTATTAACTGATAAATCAGAAATAAGAATTGCCCATAAACTAACGTTTAGACATTTAACAGTTAAAAATGTTGACCGTCAAAAAGTTAAATACGCAACTCAGCTGTTTTCACATTCAGTGGCAACAGCTATTAAAAGAATGGGTAAAAAAAATTTAATTAAATCTAATAACTGGAGTGAAGTAGCTGATTTAATAAAACTTTTTAATGACTGGTTTGATGTTTTTAACACGAGAGTGCCACAATCCGATAACCGAGAAAGGATGAAGGCTTATGGTTTAGCTCTGTATGAACAAAACAAAATTTTAAATCAAATGACAGACCTAATACAAAATATTAGAATTGGTTCTAAAAAAACTTTGCTTCCTTTCCAAGAAGGCATTTTGATTAATAATGCTTCCTTGAAAGAATTTTATAATTATATGAATTCGGATTACAATATTAAATACATATTGACTTATAATTTAAACCAAGATGTATTAGAAAATTTTTTTAGTTTAATACGGTCTAAGGGAGGTTTTAATGACCATCCCACACCTCTAGATTTTAAATATCGTTTAAGAGGAATTATATTGGGCAGAAGTGATGTACATATTCACTCTGAATCAAATATACAAGAAGACCAAGCTAAAAATTTAAATATTAGTGCAAATGCAAGTAAATACGATGCTCACTATAAAAAAAATGGTACCCTTACTGACCAGTTGTTTGAATCTCTGGACTTAAAAGAAGATTTCGAAGAAACTGATGAAATTGAAGAAATAGAACTAGATGGTCTAGAAAATATGGCTGGATATATAGCCCATAGATTAAAACATACTGAAGAAAATTTAGGGATTCGTGAAGCAAATAAAGATAGGATTAATGGTTCGTGGATCGATATGCTTTCTGAAGGGGGACTAATCAAACCTACTTCTGATTTTATGGAGAAAATTAAAGAATTAGAAATAATTTTCCGAAAGTTAAACGGAAATAATAAATTAAAAATCAGTCAGAACTATTTAAAATTACATTTAGAGGAAGCCTCAAAAATTGAATGTAGTCAAGATGTGAAGAAACTTTTTTTTAGGTGCCACATGTATTTTCGCATACGAAAGCTGAACGAAGAGTTAAGGGAAAATGCCAGAAAAAACACAAAAAAATATAAAAAAATCGTAAAATAATTTTTAATTTTATTTATCTCTACTTAATGAATATTTTTTATTATTCACACACTGAATTGTTCCTATTTATACTTTGTGATAAACATAATTTTAATTTTTTATTAAAAATAAATAATTTTAATATAATAAAATTTCAAGCTTACTATTTCAAATAAACTTGACAAAATAAAACTGTGAATATTATTAAAAGAGAATCTATCACGTAGTGACGTCACACAAATGAAAGAGTGAGAAAAAAACGATCTGTCAAGCATATCTATTATTCTTTGTATCATGATTCAAACTTTATAAAAACTAATACATTAATTTTTTTACAGGTTTCGATACTTTCTAACACATCTATGATTAATACAGAAACGTTTGGACTTAGCATAGTACGCTTTTCGTTTATTATCAAATCAAACGAAACTTTCTTTACTAAAACATATTTGATAGTCTAATAATGGCCTTATACAGATGTTGAAGTTTACTATCAATTGAATAAATTGATTTACGCTGCCATCCGTATTTAACATTTAATTCGCAATTAAAAAATATTTAGACATTAATTCAAAATAAAAACTATCCTATCTCTCAAGTTGGACCATTATACACACACTGAACACAATTTTATTAAGATTGGTTACGTTGTTGCGGAGTTTATCGCAGACAAACATCGTGACACGTGATTTTTATATATATAAGATTGTTCTTAAGTCACTCAAACCTGAAAATTGCTCAAAGTTCCCATACAAACTTGTATGAAAAATTTAACCTATTTTCGTATTTGTTTTACGGACAGAAGAGAATAAAATATCTTATATATTATGCTTAATATGGTCAGTAATTGTCAATAATAGTTCATAAAAAAACTTAAATTATTTAATTGTAGTAAAATGAGAAATTTCACAGATAATTTTTAAAATTATTCAAGATGTGTTTTGAATGAAATCCCATATAAATTTTATTGAATTTATTTTCTTTTCCCCCTTTTGCAGTGCCATTGCAGCAAACACCGGAACAAAATAATCGCTCAACATATTTGATAGTCTATTTGGGCCCTACATGGATGATTAAAAAGTCGATAAAGCAGGTTTGACAGTAAATTAATTAATTTACGCCGCCATCTGAAAGTTTGCTTATGAACTATCCATATTTAACATTTAATTCGCAATTAAAAAATATTTAAACATTTAATTGAAATAAAAACTATCCTATCTCTCAAGTTGGACCATTATACACACACTGTACAACATTTCATTAAGATTGGTTACGTTGTTGCGGAGTTTATCGCGGACAAACATCGTGACACGTGATTTTTATATATATAAGATATATATATATATATATATATATATATATATATATATATATATATATATATATATATATATATATATATATATATATATATATATATATATATATATATATATATATATATATATATATACATACATATATTATAAAACACAATAATTAATCTTTCAAAATTAAACAATTCAAAGTTATATAAAAATTGTCGTTAACAAAACGATTATTTTTTAAATTTTCTTTGTGGATATTAGTAATGTCAAAAAAATTTACGAAAAAATGCACATTTGATGTAAATCGAAAAAAAATTGATTTTTTGTGTCAATAGAATAAATTTTTTGGTTTACATCAATTTTTTTTTATGGATCCGGGTGAAAAGAATTCGACATAAAAGTAAAAATTAAAGAAAACAATAATTTAAATTTATTTATTTATTTTTTTAAATTTATCATTGATCTTCAATGTTAATTTACAAAAATCAATATCAAATTGAAAAATACTCTTATTTGTATTGCTAATTAATATAAAATTTTCAAAGTTTATTTTACAACTCTCCAATTTCATATCAAATTTTTTTTATTGACCAATATATTTGATAGTGTGGTATACGCCTTATAAATTTGGGTTAGCCAATAGATGGTGCCGTATTTGTATTTAAAACATTGTTTTTAATGTCAAAATTTTGCAATTTTCGATTTCTTTTTTCCAATTATCGGTATTGTATGAAAAAATTTCATTTTATCCAAATTATGCTGTATATAGTTTTGTAGTTTATTATTATTAACTACAAAATAATAATTTTTTAAAATATGTAGTAGTTGCCATGAAGTTATATTAAATTATTTCTCTTCTCCTTCTTTTACTAACCCTCTATCTACAATAATATTATGAACTTATATATTTATACATTTCAAAATTTCAATGTTCGTTTTTCGTTTAGCAGCATAAAACTACTCCAAATAATTAATTAATAATGTGTAAGTATTACTTAATTTGTTTAAAGATAATAATTTTTATTTAAAATAATAATAATACGGCACAGACCTACTTTATCAGACGGCCTTCTTCGATTTTTTTTTTAAACCTGGGTATTTCAATGATATAAAACATTAGATTATAAAAAAACAGGATAAGCAATATTTTCTAAGTTGAAGTTTCTTTTATTACCATAAAAAGTAGTGTGCGAATTTAACGTGATAGTATTTGCATTGGAAAAACACAGTAGCCTAGAAACTTAAATAGCATCGAGATTTTCCGTTGCTTGACCAAATATGCTTACAAAATAACAGACTTATGTAGATATTTTGTATTTAGCATTTTTATCGATCGGAAAATGACCAACCTTATTCAATTTTACCTTATTTTTCTCAAAAGTATTTCGATTAAAATAAAACTGATAATATTAAAACTGAAAATTTGATCCTAACTAAAACTGTATCATGTACGCCTTGGTTTTGTTTTTATTTAGAATAATTTTAGAGTGAAATGGATATTGTTTGACGATTGAATGTTTTTGGTTTTGTTTTTATTTATAGAATGAAATCAAAATAAAATCTATATTGTATGGCAGTTATTTCTATCTGGCAATAAAAGAATAAAATTATAATTTTTTCTCTAGATGGATAGAGATAACAATGCTACATGGGACTCTGTATTTTTGTGTTTATTTTTACAGCAGCTTTTTCTTTTGTGGAAGTTTTTTTCAATACGACATTTGAATTCAAAAAACAGCTTCAATTTTTTTTATAGTTTTACTAGCGGGACCCAGCGTGCTTTGCTACGCCTATAAATAAAGTTTGTGCGTATACATTTTGTTGACGTAGTAGCAATAATTTCAAAGAGTAGTAATGAGAAATGATTTTAAATGTGTGTATGTTTAAAATTTGTAAATGTGTTTGAATGCACCTTCATCGATGAATTGTCGCGATTCTTACTGCCCTTGCTGACCATAAGATGACATCACAAGCACAACTGTTTGCAACTTTTTTAGTAACCTACCGGTAAAGAAAGCGTATATTAAACCGCATGAGCACAGTGAAAACTTGTGAATCGATTTTTGTTCCGTATAATGTTCTTTATAGAGACACACATGAAACCTTAAACGCCTGAAGATTTGATCGGGTATTTTTTATATATTCTTTATTTTACATACAATACTAATTTTATATATTTTACTGATCAACTAGACTGATCCTTTTACATTCATATTTAAAAAAAAAATTGAAAATCATTTCTCATTACTACTCTTTGAAATTATTGCTACTACGTCAACAAAATGTATACGCACAAACTTTATTTATAGGCGTAGCAAAGCACGCCGGGTCCCGCTAGTATATATATATATATATATATATATATATATATATATATATATATATATATGTATATATATATATATATATATATATATATATATATATATATATATATATATATATATGTATATATATATATATATATATAAATATATATATATATATATATATATATATATATATATATATATATATATATATATATATATATATATATATATATATATATATATATATATATATATATATACAGGGTGTTTTTTAAAAAATGCCAGGCTTTTATCTCGAGAACCATGCTAGATGGGACAAAATAAAGCAAGGTGATATTTGTTAAGCGTCGAGGGGGACGTCCAGTGGTAATATTGAATGACCTTGAAAATCATAAGTATTGGAGATATATGCCAAAATAGGTTTTTTTTAAATTAGAACCTATACATTTAAGGTTTTTTTTAATTAAGTAAATCAAACTACACACTTTTTGCTTACAATTTTTTTTGTAAAGTGTACGATTTTGTAGATATGATGAAAATTGATTTCCACTAAAGCAAACGTGTCTTCGCTAAGTTTTTCAGAAAAAAAATAAAATTTCGATAAATTAAAAAAAAACAATGAAAATCATTCATTAATTTAAATATTATTGCAACGTGGTCTACTGCGTGAAATTGATTTTCGTTTTTTTATTGATTTATTGAAATTTAATTTTTTTTCTGAAGAACTTAGCGAAGACACGTTTGCTTTAGTGCAAATCAATTTTCATCATATCTACAAAATCGTACACTTTACAAAAAAAAATTGTAAGCAAAAAGTGTGTAGTTTGATTTACTTAATTAAAAAAAAACATCAAATGAATAGGTTCTAATTTAAAAAAAACCTGTTTTGGCATATATCTCCAATACTTATGAGTTTCAAGGTCATTCAATATTACCATTGGACGTCCCTCTCGACGCTTAACAAATATCACCTTGGGTTATTTTGTCCTATCTAGCATGGTTCTCGAGATAAAAGCCTGGCATTTTTTAACAAACTCACCCTGTATACAGGGTGAACCATTTAACTTGGCACAACCCAATATCTTCCAAACAACGCAATTTTGAAAATTTTTAAATTTTTTTTTTTGGATAGGCTTCATAATGTTATTATTTATTTTTTAAGATGAAGATTCCCAATCTTCTAATGGACCACCACTTTTTCTTAAATTGAGACCTATTTTTGTGCCAAGTTAAATGGTTCACCCTGTATATAAAAACGACAGAACCAAAAAAATCGAAAGCTTTAGTTTTTTAAGAAAAATAATAGTATCTTGATGTGTTGTGTTTTATTTGGACATGCAGTTATTTACAATTTGAAAACATTAAAATTTTGCAAAGTTAGTTAAATAATAATAGTTATGAAATGTTGTATAGATTTCCAACCGATACAAAATATTTAAATGCATGGTTAAAAGCACTAAATTTAAAACCTTGGAGACCGCAGAAACATGATATAAATTGTTCGCAGCGTTTTGAGGAAAATTGTTTGGATCAAAGTTCACCGTTAAGGATACGTCTTAAGAAAACTGCAATACTTACTATTTTAAATCAAATGTCTAGGGAATTGTTAATAAAGGGAGTTATCACAGAAGGTAAACGAAGACGTAAAATAAAACATGAAGAAGACAACTTTCAAGATAAATTAATATAAGCTTTTTTTTGAATTTTTATTTATATAATTTTTGATTTGTTTTTAGCTAAATTATTTTATTTGTTGGTCAATTAATATGTTTCCTTACAATTTTTCTGTGATTCATAATATAAGAGATTTCCAAGTGTAAATTCTGTTTGTCTTAGATTCAGTTTTCATATATTTTTTGAGCTTTCCGGTGTAGTGTAATATTAATATATTTTGTGTATAAAAGTCCAAAACGTTATAGTATTAACGAAAGAAAATAAGGAATTTCTGAATTTTTTTCATTACTCTGAACCGGGAGTTATACTCGTGTGAATTCACAAATTTAATGCGATGCGAGTTGAACAACCAAAATGAGTAAGTTAAGCCGCAATTAGATTATTGCAGAACTCTGCAATATTTCTGCAATGGAATATTTTAAAATATTCATTGCAGAAAAGTTTGGCAATGAACTCATTGCAAAACATTGCATTGACTCATTGCAATGTTTTGCAATCATTTCATTGCCAAACTTTTCTGTAATGAATATTTTACACACTACCATTGCACGACTATTGCAGAAATATTGCAGAGTTCTGCAATAGTCTAATTGCGGCTTTAGAAATTAATAATTTTTCTCTTTTCCGTTAGACGGCGCTTAAACCTTGGTTTAATTCAAAGCTCATATCTCAAAAATTGTGTTTTTTTTTGTTTTTCACAAATTTTAAAGTAAACACATGCAGCTCTGAAATTACAGTCTAGTAGTATATATGAAAAATTCACATGTGTTCTTACATCAAGTTATTTACCCTTTAATAAATGTGAATCTAATATATTCAAACATTTATATTTTGTGGATTACTCATTGAAAAACAGGTTTTTATTGAGAGTCCAACGATGGAAATTGTTGTATTGGAGATTCCAACGATGGAAAATTTTGATATACTTTCAATTTTTTAACACTAACATCCCATACAAGGTTGTAAAACTGGTCCAGTAATGGTCCATTAATAGCGACCAGTAACGCAGCAATGGCAATGGAGTACTGGCAACAATGACTGGACCACCAAAGAAAAAAAACAGCAATAGCCCATTCAAGGTTATACAGTTGTCCCAGTACCCAACCAATAATAGCGACCAGTATTGCAGCAATGGCGAGTACTGTTCGCCATGACCGAGCAATTAAAAAAAATATAAAATATTATTTTTGGCCAATTTAAATAAATTTAATACGAAAATATATGATCGCTCAATGACATGTGATCGCTTATAAGATATGTTTTATTGCTTTGCTAAACATTTTGTGATTCGAATTAGTATTACATATTTCAATTTTCATATAAGAAAAATATTTTATATGTAGTTTACATTTTGTGTGCATGCCTTGTCCTCCAGCACATCTATCGCAGGTGATAGGGCAGGTGGTAAGTGATATCTCATGTTAACTCGTATGACAATGGCATTAGATATCAAGTTCAAATTAACTGTATGTGATTTCAATCAAACATTAAATTTTATGTATTAAATTTTTGTGTTATAAGTGTCCTCGACCGACATTCTGTTGTGGTACTAACGTAAACTAAAATAAAAACAAACGCTATGCCAACAAAGTTTTTAAAAAACTGATACCCATAAAACATTGTTTTTTATGGGAGATTTTGTATTAAATTTCATGAGATTACAATATGTATGTGAATTCAATGGGATGAGAATATTCGTTAGCATCTCAAGTCATAAGTGTAACAAAAACTATCTGACACATGATCAATTTATTGGTTTATTTTGTTTTCCGAAAACAAAAATGTTTCTTTAAAACTTTAACACGGGATTAACGATCTAAGTTTATTGTTTTTAAAATCAGAAAAACATTAATTAATATCACCCTTTCAATATCGTCATTTTCCACATCCTTAAAAAATCTTTAAGCTTTAGTTTGAATAATTATTTAGTACAATTTTTTTCCTAAATTGAGGGGACTCAGTTTTTCCTTAATTTTCTTATTTTAATACAAATTACACAAAAAGGAAGAAATCTGTAACAAAAGTAATAGAATTAGCTTTTGATTTAGAATAAGAAAAAAATTTAAACAGATAAGAATTACAAAGAAAAACAAAATTAAATAAACAGATTCTGTTTATTCAGTTATTAAAAAATCAAACAAGAAGCACACAGTTTTTTTTATTTAATTGAGATTGGTAGATTAAGCGGTTTGTATAATTTAGCCGTTTTAAATGAGGATGGTGTGAATTTAATTTAGTTGTGTTTTTTTAATTTATAATTGCCATAAAAAAATCCAAAATAACTAAATTTATGTATGATTTTTATTTTCCATTAATTTCAGGAAATTCTTATGATTCCTAATTTTTTATACAATAACCTGAAACCGTAAAAATTTCTTTGTAAATTATAAATCATATGACAATAGAATAGTAGTTTAATCAATGAGTGAATAATGAAGTAGTTTATTCTCAAGCAAAAGTTTAAAATTTGAGCGAGGCACGAGCGAAAATTTTAATTTGCGAGAGAATAAAATTCATTATTCACGAATCGATTACAATACTTTATTCTCTGACAAAGATTTTATTATAAAAAAGAATTGTGTATTATAAAAAATAAAAACATTTTCTTCAATTAAAACAATAAATCTTTATTGTTTTAATTGATAAATCAAATTTCTTAATAAAAAAACCCTGATGATAAAAAACGCCCTTCTCATACAATCAACCAAGTTCAACTAAACGAAATAAGAGAATTACTCAAAATTTGATTTTTGAACAAAACTTATCAAAGCAATTGTGATTATAATTTGAAAATAATTTTAATGAAATCAAAACAATTTGACCAATTGGAATCATACCAATTGAATAAAATATTCATTAGGCAATAGGTTAAGTTCATTAGGCTATAGGTTAGAAAACAATACAATAATACATACTATTATTATCGAAAAAACATACAAATAAAGCTGATATAATTAAATGGAAGAGAATAAAATATTTTAACATATGAATTAAATTTCAACAAGGATAAAATATATAATTCCGAACACGTGCTACTTTTTGATGCAAATGAATAGCAAGTAGCATATTGAGGTTACATAAAAAATTCTACAATATAATTAAATTAATTTTTATTTGTGTTAATAATATATAAAAAATTTAATTGTTTTTCTAAAAATTTATAATTATTGTTCGTTTTCTCAAAAATTTACAAAATATAACATAAAAGTGTAGTTATTGCTAAAAATATACGGTTAAAGTATGTGTAGGATACTTTTATTTTGTATTTAAAAATGTGTCATGTGTAGAGTATATGTAAAACCAACAGAAAAACAAACAACAAGTACAACATGTGACAAAATGGCTGACAAAATATTTTCTTTTTTAATGTGTTATTTTCTTCGTATGTGATGAAAACTAAGAAATGGAAAATGGTTTGAGATTGAAAGGAATTTTCGTTTTCTCTATTTATTTAATTTTATTTTTAAGTTACTGTTTATGTCAACATCAATGTGAAGTTATTGGGGTGGAAGTTTCTGATTATGTAAGATTATTAGAATAACTTTGTTATGAATTAATGGTTACTAAGAGACTATTGGGAATTTAATAAAATGTGTAGATAATTGAATACTGTCAGAAGCAAAGGAGAGGAATCAATTTTTATTATAACTTTTAAAATTTTTGATTTTTTTTTTAAATCAAATCAAAACTTTAAAAACAATTCTTGAATTTAAGCGGAATTTTAAAAACTTGTGAGAACTCAAATTTTAATAAAATAATGTCCAGTATATCAAATTCATAAAGATCTTATGTCTAGCTGGTATTTTTGATGAAGATTAAGTTTTTTTTTAAATAATTTTCGCCGAATACGAAAATAAATTTTATTGAAAAAAGCTAACAGTGAAACAATCGAGGTCAGAAAAATGTTTTAACTAAATTCCAACAAATAATAGCTGTTTATGTATTAAGGGCGTAAAGCAAAAGAGATACTTTAAGCCCGAATTACATACAAGATTTTTTGTACGAGTAAGATTCTGTGCCCGGGTAAGAAAAGGCTAAGGGGTCAAGCCTGGGCCAACACCGCGCGGTAGCTTTTGGGGGTTGGGCCAGACTTAACATTTTCAAACGGCCCAAGCTTGGGCCAAGCTTTTAATGATGTCCTGGGACCAAGTCTGACAAACCAGGCTTGGGCCAAGTCAGGCAAATAAGACTTGGGCCAGGTCTACCAAACCATTTTTTTTCCTTTTCCTCCTTTAAATGTGTGGAAAGAGTAACATATATGAAAATAAAGATAAACATAATATGGCCTGCATATGTTTACATGCATAAGACTGGTTAATAACGCCTAAAATAATAAACTGAACCTTGGTTCAGTCTAGGCATTTACAACTGGCCCAGACCTGGCTAACAAGCAAGTCACCACTGGCTCAGACCTGGCCAAAGCTAACAAGCCAAGGCTTGGCTCACCAATACTGGCCCGAGATTGGTCCGTTGTTTAACATTGGCAGCTCCTACCCGGGTATTATTTAGATAAACTAAAATACATATATTTACACAAAGTAGTAAAATGTTTGTTGGCAAAATTGTTTAATCCAAGTAGTTTTTCGTTTGATAATTATTTGCCTAAATTTTTATAGCAACCAATTTTTTTTTAAATTTCTATATTAATTTATTTAAAACATTTTAATTTTCAGTTTTATTTGATCTATCGCATAACGTATTGCTAAGTCTGAACATTTTTCGTAACTGTTTTTTGAGAAAATTGTTAAATACACGTAATATTTTGGTAATTTTTCTTTTTAAATTTCTTTAACAATTTATTTAATTTTAATTGTATTTAAAACTACAAAAAGTGCTTAAATTAAACTTTTTTCTCAAAATGTATTTTGAGATACACAATGTATTTTGTTCTTTTGAGTTCGTTTGATGTTGTCAAAAATATTTACGCTTTTGGGCGTAAAATAGTAATTTTAGGCATTGTTATTTCAATTTTGGACATTGTTATTTCAATAGGAAAATAATTGCCTGCTTTACGCACAATTTTTAAATCGTAAAAGTGCACTTTACGGTTTACTCGTACTAAAAATATATTTATGATCTCTAGTGTTCTAAAAATACAAATTAATTATTAAAATATAGGCAAAAAATAAAAAAAATATAAATTAAATTTATTTTGGATTTTTGAGATCAATTAAACTCAAGTAAGTAAAGAAGTAATTGGAATTTTTTCAATTCAAAGATATGGTTTGAAGTTTCTCAGAAAAAAATCCAATTCACATTTTTCGTGTTTCGGATGGGATTCGAACCTACCTCGTCAGTGCCCGGCTTGAATCTTTAGGCAGACACGATATCGATTACGCCGTTGAGGCGATGACAATTTCAAAGTTGAAACTTCTTCATCACTTATTTATTTTTACTTAAGTTGAATTTTTCCACTGTCATTAGACTCCATTATGGAAATGTTTTTACATTATATGGGATTTTTTGCATTAAATTTCTAGATCATACTTTGTGTGAATTCATAGAATGGGGAACATTTCTATTCTAATTAACATCCTAAGTCACGATTGTATAGTCATTATTAATTGTTTCCAATCAATGTGAAATCAATGGCTGACACTTGGTCAATTTGTAGTCCTATGTGTATTAACATTAGACTACATTAAGGGAATTTAAATTTATTTTGGATTTTTGAGATCAATTAAACTCAAGTAAGTAAAGAAGTAATTGGAATTTTTTCAATTCAAAGATATGGTTTGAAGTTTCTCAGAAAAAATCTCCAATTCACATTTTTCGTGTTTCGGATGGGATTGGAACCTACTCTCGTCAGTGCCCGGCTCGAATCCTTAGGCAGACACTAAGGCAGACATTATAAAATTAAATATTTTGCTCTTATTTTTAGTCGATATTGGCTTAAAGCTAGGTTTTAACATGTGAACTGTGGATGGTGTTATTAACCAATCAAAAATAAGAATTTTGTGGTAAATATATAATTCTCTTCTCTAATTGGTTAATAAAAAATTTCGAGGTTCACAGTTTGCATGTTAAAACCCAGTTTCTTTGTGTTAAGTGCCCCTATCAGCTTTTGAACGTCTTGTGTTTTCTGTCTACTTTTTTCATATATATTTAGCTCGCCTCAAAACAACAAAAAAACATTGGTTTGACCCATGTAGTGCATTGTTTGCGTTTTGTTTTAAGCTACGCTGAACATATTCAAGAATCGGTTTTGCCAGATCTTCTTCTACGTCGTTGTTGTTGACAACCATGGCATCATCGTCCGTATCAGACACTGATTGATCTTTTTGAATGTTTTTAGACAATATGAACCAGTTACGTTTTGGTTTCTTTAATTAAACCTGTTTTTGAATAAGTTTGGAAAAATTCAGATTTGTGACAAAAACTGTTTACCGTTTCGTGTAAATATTTAAAGCCAGATAATAGAGGTCCAGATTTACGATTTGTTAGTCTTTCTTAAGCTTGATAAAATCTTGTTCCCCAATTGCCGATTCTCCAATTTTCCAACAAAAATTTAAGAATAATATCCGCAGCAAGTAGCAAAATCCGAAATTCGACGTCCACGCCGTGCTGCCTGGGTAATGTTGACAGAATTTGGTTGGTGTATCGGAGACAGGCAGAGTAAAAACTGCTAAGTCAATGACACTACATCACGGTAAATTGGCTCTTTAAAAGCAATGCGACTCAAGTGTCTCCATGTTAGGGGCGGCTTGGAGTGGAAGTCTGTCTTAGATCAAGCGGCTCGCTTTATAAAAGTGTAAAAGGGTTATTCTGACAACCTTAAGATCAGAACGAACCCATTCACAAAAATTTGAGTTGAGCCTGTAGTTAACACCCTCACCCCGGAAAACAAAATTTTTCAAATCTGCAAATCAGAAAGAGAATAACAGACCCGGAACTCAAAATAGAATTTTATGTGTACGTATAACAGTACCTGACTACCAAATCGGAACGTGTAACGTGCGCAGCCTGAGCCCTCCTGATGCTCTTATAAGTCTAAAAACACAGGCTGAAAGGTATTAAAATAAGGTAATATTTGGTACTGTTTTTTTTTTGGTGGTGCACGCATACAAGAAGCCGTGCTGAAATTCATCCCGGTCAATGAGAGGATCTGCTACCTACGGGTATGCGGTGCATACAAAAATCTTTCTCTTATTGCCGCACTTGCACATATACATGGTGGTAAACCTTCATCATCAAGATTATTTAAACCAGTGTGGTTTCCGGCAAGGCCGAAGTACCACCGATGCACTTTTCTCGATAAGGATGATTTTGGAAAAGTGTCGAAAGCTTAACATTCCTGTACACCAACTTTTGATTTTTTTTAGGCAGGCCAACGATTCCTTCGAGCAAGAGAACCTATGATCTGCCCTAGAAACAATGGTAAACTCTAGTATACTGGTATCACTATGCAAAATAACAGTAGACCACTCTTTATGCTATGTACGAGTAGAGAACGAAATCGCAAAGTTTTTAAAGTCGAATCCGGTTTAAGGCAAAGGGATGCTATGTCTCCTATACTCTTTAATTTAGCATTGGAATATGTGTGCCGGCAAAAAAATTACCGACTAACAATTATTTCTTGTTAATAAAATCATATTACAGATGATCGCGTACGATGATTATGTTGTCATAATTGGACGAAGTGAAGCTGTTATATGATTGAAAATTTCAAACCGCTTGAGAGTGGTGCTAGAAGAATTGGTATACAAATTAACTACGACAAAACTAAACATATGAATGTTTCAAGGGAGGATGAGAAGAAAAATTTGATGTGCGGCGATGAACGTATTGAGGGAATTAAATATTTGGGATCAATGCTGGACTCAAACAACAACATACTTACAGATGTAAAAGCTAAAATCACTGCAGGTAATTGAACTTTCTACTCAATTAAGCCTCTTGCTGGACCGTATGTACCTACTAACACCAAACGCAAGTTATACAAGACATTGATTAGAACGGTGGGGACGTATGGGTCACAAACGTAAACCCTTACACTAAATGATGAATCACATTTATCTGTATTTGAGCGAAAAATCTAACGCTAATTTTTGCACCACTTTAGACATACGATGGAGAGTACAGAACGCGATATAACTTTGAGAACAGAGACCTTCTTGAGGGTCCAGATATAATAGGTTGTATCTGTTCCAATAGGATTGCTTGGTTTGGGCATGTTCGATATGAGTCGATTCACAGTCTTGAATGAATAAAAAATGTACGTTGGTACTCCCGATAGTGAGCGACCGCGAGGTAGACTACGACTGCAATGGGAGACGGACGTAATAAACAACCTTAAAAAATTCGGCTGCTATAGTAGCTATGCCGCTGTAGCGAATTACCGTGGTGATTATTCGAAGCTGATTACTTACATTTTTGCAACTTAGAGCTTCAACAGCAATATCGTATAGGTTTTGGCTAAAGCATTAATGGTAGACTCGCAATGCTTTGTTTTTGCGTCAGTTGTGCTCATAAGTTTTAAATTGAGTGTGTGCCATCAGACCATGTTTGCCGATGAATAAAATTTACTTATTTCGAATTTACTCTAATTTATTTTATATCGAATTTACTTATAGGCTGGGGCCGTTACCTTTTTGAGATGAAAAAATTGGTAGCAGGTAACGGCCGGCTGGAATATATAGTTGAGGTCATAAACAATGAAAAAAAAAACTTTCGAACTTGAGATGAAGGGAAGTAGTGAAATGGGGTGCTGTGTAAGGTAAGAAAACTGTTTTTCGTTATTTGTAACGAAACGAGGCCTCCCAGAGAAAAGTGTTTCATACAAAAGTTGTAGATAATAAAAAAATCTAAAAATTTTAGTGAACACATTTTTCGGCATAACCTCAAAGTTTGCGAGAAAATGATGCAAAACCGATTTTTCTGTTTTTTATTTTTTTTTCGCGTGAAAATTATTTAATTTTAATGAAACTTTGTGAAAGTACGTAATTATTTGCGCATAATAGGCATGAATTTTTTCAATTATGAAAAATAAATAATTTTTGAGATTTTACCATTTTTCCGAAAAAACACTCCTATCTCCGGCGAACAACTTTGTTGATGTTTTTTTGGATTTTGATGTTGTTCTAGTGCTTATTTTTTTTGTCAAGATGTCTACTCTCAAATAGTATATCGATTTTAATGATTTATTGTTATTTAGCAGCTTAAAATTGAGAAAAACCGAAAAAAAAAATTTTCGAATCTCGAACTTATCGATTTTTTTAATTTTTTCCAATTTTTTTTAGCATATTTATGTTAATAGTTCATAATATTTTAAAGAAAAAACTTTCTTTGGTATAAAATAAATAAAGTTGAATGAATTTACTTATTGGAAACAACGCTTGAATTGAATAAAGTAAAAAATAAAAAAATGCTGTTACGTATTCAAACAGAAAAAAATTTACAAAGTTTAAAATTTAACAGCATACTATAGGGTTGCCACGTGTCCTACTTTCGGTAGGACAGTCCTACTTTGGAGCAAGAATGTCCTACGTCCTCCTTTACTATAAAAATGTCCTACTTTGGGCAAACTGTAATACAAAATCTTACATTGAAAAAAATAGATTTGTTTCTACCTATTTCTCTCAATAAACGCGCTAGCAAAATAAGTAATTGTTATTGCACCTTTACTTATATTAAAATTGTAACTGATTATTTAACTTTATGTCGAAAGGTTAGTAACAATAGCAAATAATTTACATTGCTGACATATGTGAATATCTACGCTTTATTGCACGATTTATTCAGCTGGTAAACCACCATTGTTTAAATTTTGAAATAAACCCACCGTTAAACCTCTGTTTTTTTTAATTACTTTTGTTACAAAGTACCTGTTCTTAGAATTATTAATAAAATAAAATGATTGAACCGAATTTTGTTATAAAGTAAAACCTTTGGCTACAGAAAGCTAACGATTTTGAAGGAATATGTAAATACACAAAACTACTACTACTTATGAGTAACTTATACAGTTACTTAACTACTTATGAGTAACTTTCTGACAACATAAGTTTATTGATTTTTTTGAAAGTACTACAACATAACGAGCTCTGCTGCTTTGGTACAGGCTCACTTTATCCTACCCCTCTCTCCCCCCAACCTTCAGTCGTTTTGGGCGGGCATTTCAAATACCTGTATGCTCAGGGTTGCCATGTTTTCAAAGTTTCAAAGTAGGACACACTACCCCTAATGTCTCAAAACTAAAAAACTCGTTGGATTTGTGCCACTTCAATTTTCAGTTAAAAATAAATTTTTTAAAAAAAAATTCGGTTTCGGTTTGGTGTAACAGCATTTTTTTATTTTTTACTTTATTCAATTTAAGCGTTGTTTCCAATAAGTAAATTCATTCAACTTTATTTATTTTATACCAAAGAAAGTTTTTTCTTTAAAATATTATGAACTATTAACATAAATATGCTAAAAAATTGAAAAAAATCGACAAGTTCGAGATTCGAAAATTTTTTTTCGGTTTTTCTCAATTTTAAGCTGCTAAATAACAATAAACCATTAAAATCGATATACTATTTGAGAGTAGACATCTTGACAAAAAAAATAAGCACTAGAACAACATCAAAATCCAAAAAACATCAATAAAGTTGTTCGTCGGAGATAGGGGTGTTTTTTCGGAAAAATGGTAAAATCTCGAAAAATATTTATTTTTCATAATTGAAAAAATTCATGCCTATTATGCGCAAATATTTACGTACTTTCACAAAGTTTCATTAAAATTAAATAATTTTCAAGCGAAAAAAAAATAAAAAACAGAAAAATCGGTTTTGCATCATTTTCTCGCAAACTTTGAGGTTATGTCGAAAAATGTGTTCACTAAAAGTTTTAGATTTTTTTATTATCTACAACTTTTGTATAAAACACTTTTCTCTAGGAGGCCTCGTTTCGTTACAAATAACGAAAAACAGTTTTCTCCCCTTACACAGCACCCCATTTCACTACTTCCCTTCATCTCAAGTTCGAAAGTTTTTTTTTTTCATTGTTTATGACCTCAACAATATATTCCAGCCGGCCGTTACCTGCTACCAATTTTTTTTATTCCAGCTATAAAAATCCATAACGGCCCCAGCCTATTATTTCACATGAAATTTTACAGCAACATTACATTCAAAAAGTTTTTTCCCCAGAAGTACCTTTTTAAACTTCCCAATAATGGGAAAATATAGTGTTTAGATCAATTTTCAAAAGTTGAATTTTGATGATATATCTACGTTTCAAGACCTCCTGAAGCTCTTTAGGCTATTTTTAACTGAATTAGGGTGAAGTTGATATACAGATATATTTAGAATTATAGGTTCAGTCAGACAATGCATCAGCGTTGCCAACATCTTTAATAGCTTTTATAAGACATTTTTCGCAACTAGTGGGTACATTTTGTTACATTGAGATATGTGAATAAATAAAATTGGACTTATTAATGTTCCAATTCGATCATAGTTTTAGACCAGGACCAATCTAATTAAAGGAAAAAGAAATTCTTAGCAGTATACGAATGGTCGGAAAATTTAGTTAATGGTCTAAGTAATTAAGGAAAAATCGACCGAACTGAGTAAAAGT
The DNA here is from genome assembly GCA_963693315.1 of Diogma glabrata. Lineage (NCBI taxonomy): Eukaryota > Metazoa > Arthropoda > Insecta > Diptera > Cylindrotomidae > Diogma > Diogma glabrata. Next base: position 235,035,187 of record OY856187.1, read on the forward strand.
CCCGGAAACCGGTGGGGGTTGTAGTATATACGTTTGTAGGGGTTTGTAATAGTTTTTTGCGATTTTCGACTGAACTATGCATCCTATCGAAAAAAGTTGAATGTAAAAGTTGTAGATAATAAAAAAATCTAAAACTTTTTTACTGGACATTATTGACCATAACCACAAAACTCTCGAGAGAAAAGCAAAAAAACGTTTTTTTTTGTTTTTAATTTATAACTATCGCAAATGTTTTTATATATTCATGAAAATCGGTGAAAATGTTTTTTTTGTGTTTCAAACAGTCCCAAATTTTTTCGAAGTGAAATATTTAATTTTCGATGTTTTATGAAGAAAATAAAAAAAAGACCTATACAGTTGAAAAAGTAACTGCAATACTTAAAGCAAGTCTTGCAATAGGAGCTATGCGTTGCAGGTTATTATTGAATTGTAAAGTAAATGTTGCATTAAACCTTAGATTATAAAATACACAGGATAAGTAATATCTTTTTAAGTTGAAGTTATTTTTATTTACACAAAGTAGTGTGCGATTTTAACGTGATAGTATTTGCACTGAAAAAACACAGTAGCCTAGAAATTTAAATATCATCGAGGTTTTCCCTTGCTTGACCAAATATGCCTACAAAATGACACACTTATGTAGAAATTTTGTATTTAACATTTTTGCCGATTGGAGAATGACCAACCTTATTCAATTTTATTTTATGTTTGTCAAAAGTATTTCGATTAAAATAAAACTGATAATATTAAAACTGAAAATTTGATCCTAACTAAAACTTTATCATGTACGCTTTGGTTTTGTTTTCATTTAAACTAAATTTAAAATGAAATGGATATTGTTTATTTGGTTTACTGTTTCAGGTTTTGTTTTAATTTAGAATGAAATTAAAATGAAATATATATTATTTGGCAGTTACTTCTTTCTGGCAATAGAAGAATATAAATATATTTTTTTTCTATAAATGGAAAGAGATAAAAATGCTGCATGGGACCCTGTATTTTTGTATTTATTTTTACAGGAGCCTTTTCTTTTGTGGAAACTATTTTCAATGCGAAATTTGAATTTAGAAAACAGCTTCAATTTTTTTTATAGTTTTATAGTGTACATACACAAATATTACTTATCCTGTATATTTTATAATCTAAGCATTAAACCTAATTTTAATGCATATATATAAAATTTAAAACAACTCTTGCATCATAATTTATTTCTATAGAACAGCTAGAAGTTTTAATACACCTTGCTACAATTTAATACATTAAAAATTTAATGAAATTTCAAAATTCACTAGAGTATTATCCATTTTAGAAATATATAGTTAAAATCGTTTCATGTATGTTTTAATTATCGCTTCTCAGCTGAAAATCTATAATAATAGTGATTAAGGTGGTATGTATATGTTTTAATTTTTTCCGTGGTAATTTTTTATTTTAATTTGATTAATTTAGGCAGGTGCATAATAATCAAAGTAACTCGAAATTATGATGTAATCTGCATTAAAATGTCATACTAAAAAAAATGTTGCGCGTAATATTATTTAATGCAAATAACAGACATTTTTAAACAACAAGCTTTATATTTTATTCCAAGTACTCTGTTAAATATTGCTGGAAAGAGCATTAGTTTAACTTTATATAACAAGCTTTGTATTGTTTTGTAATGGAAACCCGTAGGACTTATATGTGTAGCAATTTGCATTACATATTCAATTTTTTTTTAACTGTGTAATATTCAATCAAAAAATTTGGTTAGGAAATTTTGGATTTTTGGACTTTACCAGTGCTTTTTTTTTCGTTGAAATCCCAACTTTAATATAAAATTAGGCGATGTATAGCCGAGTGTGTTAAAGCGCTAGTCTATGCATTGTTATAGGGTCGACGGTTCGAATCCAGTCCAATCCAATATGGATTTTCTGGATTAGAATTACAGAGCCGATTTAGATGTTAAGTATTGGTGTCGGGTAGTTCATAAGTTAGTTTAAGAAGGTGATACAGGCTAACCGCCTCAACCATTTAGTTAAGTAGAAATATAAAAAAAAAAAAAAAAAATATAAAATTAAAATATAATATTGTTTATGTACGAAAATTTCGTTAAAAAAGCGAAACCCGAAAAAACTACTTTCAAATCATGAATTTCTTTTTCTTTGTTGTAAATAAACGTTTGCATTCATAAAAAGTGTTAATTCACATACGATACTATGTTATACAAGTAATTTACATATACTTAACTAATATTGGCTTTCAAAGTCCCGAAACCATCGTTTAAATTGTGGTGATTATTTTATTTAATCGTTTGCTTTATTTGAAAATCTTTTCTTTAAATTCGTTTCAAACTTTTAGCAATAAATTCAAGTTTTGCTGGGAACGGAAAAAAAACAATTATAAAATTATTAAAAATTAATAATTATAAAATCATTATTGGCCAATAAACATTTTCCTGATCTTGCAGAAATTTTTTACAATACAAATGCAGACAAACAAACGATTACCGAAAATGGATTAAAAATAATAGCTTCTATTTACAAAAGTAAAATTGTAAATACATCTCTACACGATTTAAGATTTGAACTCTACCAAGCGGCTTCTGGAAAATCATCATTTCATTTGGAAAAATTACCTTTAACTGAAGGAGCAGTTAAGCTACATTGTTACAGAGTGTATTTTCAACTACAAAGTTGGCTTGGTCATCAATTTACAGCTACAGATTGAGGACGGAACCATCACGTTAATGGTATCGTGCTTATATTTACAGAACAAGAATTAATTCCCGAAAATTTATTGAAAATTACCTGCGGCAGCTGCGAAACAGGATGGGGTAATAACATATGTGGGTGTCGCAAGCATGGCTTAAAGTGCACAATTTTGTGCATAAATTGTCACGGTTCTGATCTGTGTTCTAATGCCGAAAAATTCTTATACGAACAATTTTGTAATCTCGAGGACATCAAAAACGAAGACAGTATCCACTGTCTAATAATAATAAATAATAATAATGAAAATAATGATACTGAACTGGAAAATCCAGAACAGCTCCAAGAAATTGAAGATGTAGAAAATGAACATGAAGAAATCGAAAGGTTAATCGATTCTGGCTATGAAGAATTCGGCCCTGGCCATGAAGCCCAGGAAGAAAAAAAGATTTCAATGAAATTATTTTACTTTTAATTTTTGTATTTTGTCATCAAAACACTTTGACATGATAATTTGTAAATACTTACGACTCACAAGAAATAATAAAAAAAATTTCTCAGTCACAGCCCTTTTGTTCTTTGAGTTTTACCTATTTATTTGCAGTTTAAACGATGATTTCGGGACTTTGAAAGCCAAGATTAGTTAAGTATATGTAAATTACTTGTATAACATAGTATCGTATGTGAATTAACGCTTTTTATGAATGCAAACGTTTATTTACAACCACGAAAAAGAAATTCATGATTTGAAAGTAGTTTTTTCGGTTTCGCTTTTTTAACGAAATTTTCGTACATAAATAATATTATATTTTAATTCTATATTTAAGTTGGGATTTCAACGAAAAAAATGAGTACTGATAAAGTTCAAAAATCGAAAATTTCCTAACCAAATTTTTCGATTGAAAATTAGGTCTTTTTTTTTAATTTTCTTCATAAAACATCGAAAATTAAATATTCGCTTTGAAAAAATTTGGGACTGTTTGAAACACAAAACAAAAAATTTTTCCCGATTTTCATGAAAATATAAAAACTTTTGCGATAGTTATAAATTAAAAACAAAAAAAAAACGGTTTTTTGGTCAATAATGTCCAGTAAAAAAGTTTTATATTTTTTAAAATTTTTAAAAGTTTTATTATCTACAACTTTTACATTTAACTTTTTTCGATAGGATGCATAGTTTAGTCGCAAATCGCAAAAAACTATTACAAACCCCTAAAAACGTATATACTACCACCTTCCACCCCTTTCCGAGACTTTTACTCAGTTCGGTCGATTTTTCCTTAATTACTTAGACCATTAACTACATTTTCCGACCATTCGTATACTGCTAAGAATTTTTCGTCTATTTCGATATTTATAACGGTTTGGCGCTGGTCTATTTTACAAAATCCGTATAGCGACCTACCGTTAAATCTCTTAGACAAACTATTTAATACTTTATGCTCAGGGTAAACATATCTTACCTTAATTTGTGTTCAGACTAATAATTTATGATACAATCTAGTAGATATTGCAAGTTTCAACCATTTTACACTTTGACTCATCTTATATGTGAAACAATCAAAAAGCACTAAAATTTTCTTAGATAAAACGAACACAAAATATATGTATCGAAAAATATTAGAGAAAATACAAAAAAATGACGCCATCACATTGTACAGTTCAACTACCCTCGAGACATATTGGAAAAAGAAAATTCTTATATACGAATATAAGAAAAAAGCTTTTTGTAACAATACATATTGGAAAAGTAATAAGAATTTTTTTTTATAAAAATAGAAATCCATTTATATTTACTTAATATTTTTGTTGTTGGTGTTGTTGTCATATTCATCTTTTGTTAGAACATTTTTGTATTGGAAATTTATAATATCTTTCAATATCTTTTCTATTTTTTTTTCGTTAGAGGAGATAAGTCCTCAATTTATGTTGCAAATATAGAATTTTCTTTTTAATTTTATTATTTTCTGTTTTTTTTTCGTTGCTCAAAAGGAGCAAGCAAATGGTATTTGTAAAAACACTATGTGAAATTCGAAATGTGGATTTTATAGTTTTTAAATTGCATAAGAGAGCTATTATTTTATAAACTAACATCGAACAAATTTAGATTATCAAATCAGTTAAATCGAATAACATCGTTGGTGTTCAGAAATTTGGCCTGTGGTTTTTTGTGATTATTATTATATATATGATTATTTGATTATTTACCCATGTTCAATTACATTTACGACATACAAACAACTACAAACAACAACTTTTTTTTCCTTGGGTAAAAAAAGTCTTTCTGCATAGGATCTTGATGAAACTTTGGCAAATGATACAAGTTTACTTGAAAATGGAAGATCTGGATTCATTTCAAATTTGCACAAAATGGCGGGGGGGTCTCCCGAACACCTCTAAGTTTAAATCTTGAATAACTTCTAATCCCGGACTATGATCTTATTGAAACTTACAATATAAGGTTTAAGTACAGTTTTCAATATTTGTGCATACCAGCTTCCGGTTAAAAAGTTTTTTTTCCAGGTGTTTATCCTTACTGTAGCCTACAATTACCGATCGATTTTCATGAAACGTTGGTAAAAGCTTTCAAGTAACATGAGAAAGATTTTATGAGCTTTTGGAGTACATTGGATAAAGGGTTGGGGGTCCACCATACAACAGGTGGTTTTTTCCACAATGTTTTTATGTTTGTTGGGAGCATAAAACATTCATTCGTGAATGAATTTTGATGACGCTTTGGAAAAAGATGCAAACTTGTATGACAAGGAACTGATTAGTTTTTGAGCGATAGTGAACAAAATGGTGTGGGGTCCCTGGAGCACCTGTTTTTTTGAAAGCTCTATAGCATCTGTACCTGATAACCGCATTGAATGAAACTTGGTACATGAGTATTTAGTACGGGTCACAATAGTTCTGCATCCCAACTTTTGGTTTTTCACTTCCGGTAAAAAATTTTTTTTTGTAAATTTCCAATTTTTTTCAGTGTGTTTATGCACACTACAGCCTACAATAGTGGAGTGATTATGATGAAACTTATGAAAAAGGGTCCAATTAGTGTGAGAAGATAATTATCATCTTTTGGGACACATTAATCAAAGTGGCGTGTGGTCTACCATACAACTGCTGACTTTTCATACTTTGTTTTTAAAGTTTGTTGGGAGCATACAGACTTCAATCATTTATCAATTCGAATGACACTTTGAAAAAATATGCAGACTTAAATAACAAAGAACTGATTAGTTTTTGGACAGTATTGGAATAGGTGTTGGGGGTCCTCCCGAACACCTGTTTAATGTGTCACACTTTTTTCAATGTTTGTTGGAAGCACACGGCATTCGTTCGTGAGAACGAATTTTGATGGCACTTAGGAAAAAGATTCAAACATGTATGGCAAGGAACTGATTAGTTTTTGAGCGATAGTGAACAAAGTGATGGGGGGTGTCCCATACACCTGTTTTTGAAAGCTCAATAGCATCTGTACTTGATAATCGAATTGGATGAAACTTAGTACATGAGCATTTAGTACGGTTCACAATAGTTCTGCATCCCAACTTCCGGTTTTTCACTTCCGGTAAAAAAAATTTTTTTTGTAAATTTTCAATTCTTTTCAGTGTGTTTATGCACACTACAGCCTACAATAACCAAGTGATTGTGATGAAACTTATGAAAAGTTTCCAATTAGTGTGAGAAGATAATTACTATCTTTTGGGACACATTGATCCAAGTGGCGGGGGGTCTACCATACAACTGCTGAATTTTGACATTTTATTTTTAAAGTTTGTTGGGAGCATACAGACTTCATTCATTAATCAATTTTAATGACACTTTAGAAAAAATGGAGACTTAAATAACAAAGAACTGATTAGTTTTTGGACAATATTGAAGTAAGTGGTACGGGGCCTCCCGAACACCTGTTTACTGTGTCACAATTTTTTCAATGTTAGTTGGGAGCACACAGCATTCGTTCGTGAATAAGTTTTGATGACACTTTGGAAAATGATGCAATTAGTTTTTGAGCGATAGTGAACAAAGTGGTAGGGGGTGTCCAATACACCTGTATTTTTGAAAGCTTAATAGCATCTGTACCTGATAATCGAATTGGATGAAACTTTGCACATAAGCATTTAGTACGGTTCACAACATGTCTGCATCCTGACTTCCTGTTTTCCACTTCCGGTTAAATTTTTTTTACTTTTTCTCGTACAATGGAATTTATGTTTGATACTACTGCTTTCTTTAACATTTTTATAATTAGAACTACGCGAAATGTTCTCCATCTAATGGACTTTGCACTTTGACGCAGTGATGTGGCTCAGTAGACTCAGTGATCTTAGGAGCTACAACGGTAGGGTCACCCATGCCGTTAGGTCTTCGGTGAGAATCGAAGCCAAGATCAAGTCCAAAACCCAAAGCTAAGGTAAGACACGTACGCCGAAAGCTTAGCATGGTCAAAGAGGTGCTTGATTATTAGTACGGAACTCTGGATACCGGGCGTCCTCCAGTTTCAATATCCTTACCACAGCACAGCCCTCTGTTGTGGTTGACCAATGTACCTCCCTACTCTCTCCATAAATATTGTATGGAAAACTATAAAGTTTTAGATGAGAGCGATGCTTCTCCAAACGCATCACATAAACTAACAACAAAACTGTGCACCATGTCCTACTCTAGGATCATGCCTGATTTATCAGCTTATTCTAAACCAGATAGCACACATGCCATGTCTGACTCTAGGATCATGCCTGATTTATCAGCTTATCCTAATTCGGATAGTACACTCACCATGTCTGACTCTATGGTAATGACTGATTCACCAGCTTACTCTAAGTCAGACAGAAGACCTGTACGATATAGACAAAAATCAATAGTACCTAATATAAGTTGCGTTCAGATTAATCTGCACAGATCAGAAATGGCCTCAGTTTGTTTGAACCGGTTAATTGAACAGGATGCTCACGATCTTGCGTTTATACAGGAGCCGTGGGCAGACAGTAAAAGAATAAAAGGTCTATCGTCAAATAAAAATACAAAACTGATTTATTTCTCAGATGTGGAAAGACCGCGAACCGCGATTCTCTTCAACAAACATCTGAAAATATTTCCATTGAATGAATTTATCTGTAGAGATCTTACAACGGTCCAGATAGAAATTCATCTTCCTCAAGGTGGATTTCGTAAATTCATTTTAGCTTCTGCATACTTCCCAGGGGATGAGGACGAGACACCACCAGAAGTGGTGGAGAAACTCATCAAGTATTGCAACAATAACCATTATTTTTTTTTTTTTTTTTTTTTTAATAAAATGTGTTGTGTAATAGGGTTTAGAATATGTGTCACAACAACACATAAATACCTTTTAAGACCTAGGTTAAGACCTGGGTCCCACAACAACTGGCGTTCTGAGGTGTAGATTAACGCTTTTTTTAAACATCTGTGGGTTGAAGCCACCTGAGACTAAGTGTTCCGGCAAACTATTCCATTTGTACGCAGTCCGGACAAAGAAGTCTCTCTGCGATCTGCCAGTATGACAGGGCGGGATCTTTACCGTTTCACTGGTTGCGGCAGCCGATTGCCGAGTGGAACGGGGGTAAGAATAAGTTTGAGGCATGATGCCGCTGATTTCATCTGAGCACTGCTGATGACGATATTTGTAAAAAACAACGAGGTCAGCAACAGTGCGACGATGTTGTAGGGAATCAAGTTTTGATGTCAAAGTTCGATCACCTACAATTCGTATAGCTCGCTTTTGAACAGAGTCCAAGAGGGCCAAGATGGAAACAGAGGCAGCACTCCAAACTTGACAGCAGTACTCCATACAGGGACGAATATAGGACTTATAAACATGGAGCAATTGGTATGGAGTGAAAAATTTTTTTTTTTTTTTTTTCAAACAAAGGTAGTGAGCCTACCTTTAGAAACGCAATCAGAGGCGAGGTCCTTGACCTTACTTTAACTAACATAAATGCTACTAACCATATTAAGAACTGGCATGTTTCGAAGGAAGCTTCTATGTCTGATCATGCTTATATATGTTTCAACATAGAACACTATCCAAAGAGCATCCAGTACTTTAGAAACCCAAGATAAACCAACTGTGAACTTTACACAACATATCTTCATGATAATGTAAATAGTTGCGGTAGTATCAACTCTACATTTGCTTGACTCTGCAGCAAATAATTTACAAGAAATTATCACTGAAGCATACAAACTTAATACTCCAATAACTCAATCCAAAAGACGCAGAGATGTACCTTGGTGGAATGGTAACTTGTAGAAGAAAAGGAATAAAGTTCGCAAGCTCTTTAACAGAGCAAAAACAACAAATAATTGGATAGAGTACCGAGTAGCTCTAACCAATTATAATAAAGAACTCAGACAATCAAAAAGAAATAGCCGGTAAAGAGCTCTGCAATACGATAGATAATCTGCCTGCTGCAGCTCGACTTCAAAAATTGATGTCGTCTGATCACACAGACCCTCTAGGCTCAATCTGCCAATCAAGTGGTACGTATACCACCAGCTGCATTGAGACACTAGATACTTTACTTCAAACCCACTTTCCGGGCTCAATAGAATGGAGCACGGAAGATAATCCCAACGAAAACGTACATCTTCTAGATCCTGCAACTAAAAGTACTGCAGATCATTTAGCCAACACAATTGTCACCCCCAACAAAGCGAGATGGGCTATGGAATCTTTCGGTCCGTATAAATCTCCAGGAAGTGATGGAAATTTTCCGGTATTTCTGCAAAAGCGTCTTACAATCATTCTTCCATATCTCATGCGTTTGTTCAAAGCAAGCTTTCGCCTTGCTTACAAAACCCTCTCAACTCTAGCCAGCACGCCTATCAGACTGGGAAATCTATTGAAACGGCGTTGCACAAAATGGTGAAAGAAATTGAGAGCACCATAAACTATAAGGAGGCACTTGTTTGTACATTTATGGACATACAAGGAGCCTTTGACAATGTCCACTTCAATGCTATCATTGAAATGGCCACAAAGAAAAATATAAATCCGCTTATCATTGCGTGGATTATCAAGATGCTACAGAGTCGGAAGGTAACGGCTACACTAGATGATTATTCGGTGACTGTTACTGCATCTAGAGGCTACACGCAAGGGGGCGTGCTCTCTCCGCTGTTTTGGCTAATGGTAGCTGATGATCTCCTCACTAAGCTAAATGATTCCAGCTTCAACACTGTAGGCTATGCCGACGACTTGGCAGTCATGGTTAGAGTTAAACATGACTCCATTGTCGCTGGTCGAACCCAGACAGCTCTTAATATTGTATCAAAGCGGTGCAACAGATTGGGACTGTCGATCAACCCACGAAAAACAAGCACTGTCGTTTTCACAAACAGGAGAAACTTTAATTTCATTTCTCCTGTTCTAAACGGCGATCCAATACAAACATCAAAAGAGGTTAGATATTTGGGTGTGATTCTGGATAGCAAACTAACCTGGAACTCACACCTGAAATATATCTCCGATAAGGCAAACAAAGTTTTCTTCACATGCAGAAACCTGTTTGGGAAAACATGGGGTCTTAGCCCAAAAATGATACTATGGTTGCACCAAAGTCTTATTAAATCAATTCTAACATATGCAGCTTTAGTTTGGTGGCCTAAAACGTGCCAAATAACTGCTCAAAATATGTTTACAAAAATACAAAGGCTTGTGTGTCTTAGTGCCACAGGTGCTTTCAAAACCACGCCAACGTCAGCAATAGAAATTCTTCTAAAGCTTTCTCCATTGCACCTACATGTAAAATCTGTAGCGGTGTTGAGCGTTTATAGACTGCAGCTCACAGAAGGGTTTAAGCCGTGAAATCTAACCGTACACCTTAAAATCCTTTCTCAATTACAAGCTGAAATGCATACATACCATATTTCGGATTGTATGCCAAAAACAATAGATTTAGACAGGCACTTTGATGTCAAGATAGTGGCCAGAGATCGTATTAAAAACTGCATACGGTCACTGCCACATAAAGCCAGCATCTGGTACACAGATGGTTCTCGAACCAACATGGGCACGGGAGCAGGAGTGTTTGGTCCTAGAACAAATCAAACGGTTGCCCTAGGCACCACAACAACCATATTTCAAGCCGAATTTTTGCAATTAGCAGTTGCGCTTTGCTATGTGCTGAAAGAAAATACCAAAATATTGAAATATATATTATCTTTGACAGCCAAGCCGCACTCTTGGCACTAAAATCTACGCGCTTTGATTCAAAACTGGTATGGGAATGCTACCAAAATCTACTAAAAATCTCCTGCAATAATAAAGTAACACTTGTGTGGGTACCTAGCCACACAGGAATACAAGGAAATGCTATCGCTGACGCTTTAGCAAAGCAAGGGGCCGATAAAAAGTTTGTTGGACCGGAACCATGCTTCGGAATGGCCAAGAGTTCGCTCAAAAGCACAATTCAAACATGGAAACAGGAACAAAATGCTAAATTATGGAGAAGCAGAGAGGGACTAGTACACTCTAAGAAGTTTCTAGGTAACCACCCTGTTTCACCCTTAAGAACAATCGACTTTAACAGAGAGTCTCTAAGAATTTTAACGTGGTGCGTTACTGGACATGGTCCTTTAAACCACCATCTTAACAAAATGGGCCTTGTTGTTTCCGACAGGTGTAGATTCTGCTACTCGGACGCGGAAACGATGGAACACGTCATCTGCAGCTGTCCTGAACTCTCTGGACACAGATACAACCAACTTGATCATAGAAGACTAACACTTCCATTACCACAAAACGTCACTCCAATTCAGCTATTTAATTTTATTAAAAGTCTCAACTTGGATGACAGAATACAACCAGTAACGACTCAGACGATGACTGACTAATAAAACAATTAGGGTAAGCACAATAGACCTTCAGGTCGCAGTGCTACTTGAACTGCAAGCCTCAAGGCCCTCCAATAAAAAAAAACGCAAAATCTATAACATTGGTTAGCTTTTAATTAAAGTATTTGATGGATATTATATATCCAGAACAGTATGTTACCAGAGCTGTGGTGAAGTCAGCCTATGCATCAGCGTCGCAATATTTGATTTTGTAATAATTTTTAGAATTTTGAAAGAAGTTTTATTTTTTGATTTTATTGTAATTTTACAATATTTTTGGAATTTTGAAAGAAATATGAATTTTTGATTATGTAATATTTTCTCGAATATCTAACTGGAGAGGTTTTTGAGTAGTTTGCTGATTATATCATCTTTCCACTAAAATATGTATAAATTAATTGATCTCTTATAACTTGCCGGCAATGTATTGATGTTTCGTATTAGTTTTGTAATAAATTTCTAAACAGAGATTAAAAATACTTGTACTTTAATCTTTAACCATGTATTCAAATATCCATATTTTTAATTATATTTATCTGTGTCCTCGATGTGTCGAGATAATGAACTTATAATTGTTGTTCCGATTCCTACCGCAATGGCACACCCACGCCACAGATGGGAGATAAGGAAAAACATTTTAAAAATTTACATGGGTTTTTTATACAAAACATAAGAACGTATATCATATCATATATGATATATATATCAATGATATGTACAATATGATATGTATATCATATATGATATTTGCCTTGCAAGTTATTTAAATAAAAAAGTTTTTTGGTTAAAGCCAATTAAAAAATTATGTTTTATTTCTGTTATCCGACAATTGTTTCGGTTTTATTTTAAAACCATTTTCAAGGATTGTAATATTATTTAAACAAAAAAATTCTTATACAAAAAAACACTAGTAATAATTAGACAAAATATTGACATATATATCAAAAAACAATAAACTGACAATACAAAAAAAAACGCTCGCAAAGAAAATCAACATCAAGAAAATCAAACAATTATACAATGTAAAAAATCGAAAAAATTGCAAAAGACTAAAAAATATGGTACTGACAATTAAAAATTTTTCTTTTCAAAAATAATAACTTCAACAGAAAAATTTTTTATATGCGTAGAGTAAAATCATACGGGTTGTTTAAAAAAGCTGTATCAGTTTGTATGTTCATACAATTATTGTGTTGTTTGATACGTATCATTTCCAAAATCCTACGTTTATTAAGGTTTTTTTTCTATCCAAAATTTTAAAATTTTGGGAGCTAATTTATACTAAAACTTCGTTTATGTCTAGATAATGCGCTCATGTTATCGATTTTTTGTTTTTTTTGCGTCATTAAGATGCTGTTTGACACGTTTTCCTAAATACGGTTTTGTTTGACCTATGTATGATTTACCACATCCACAATCAGCTTGGTAAATCAAATTCGATTGCAGATTAAAAGGTATTTGATCTTTTAATATTGTAAAAACAGTGTTATGTAACGTCTTATTGGCTGTTCCCACGACTTCAAAATTAAATTTTTTCAACAAATGTTTAACTTTAAAAGATCAAATACCTATTAATCTCCATGAAAAGAAGCTGTAGTATAACTTTGCCTCTTTAAAATTTTAAAATTTTGGATAGAGAAAAAAACCTTAATAAACGTAGGATTTTGGAAATGATACGTATCAAACAACACAATAATTATATGAACATAAACACTGATACAGCTTTTTTAAACAACACGTGGTATTTTATTCTACGCAACTAAAAAATTTTTTTTGTTAAGATTATTATTTTTCAAAAGAAAAATTTTTAATTGTCAGTACCATATTTTTTAGTCTTTTGCAATTTTTTAATTTTTTTAAATTGTATAGGTAATTGTTTGTTTTTCTTTTATTAATTTTCATTATAGCTAGCGTTTTTTTTGTATTGTCAGTTTTCCAAAACATTATTATTTTTTGATATATATGTCAATATTTTGTCTAATTATTACTAATGTTTTTTTGTATAAGAATTTTTTTGTTTAAATAATATTACAATCCTTGAAAATAGTTTTAAAATAAAACCGAAGCAATTGTCGGACAGCAGAAATAAAAATAATTTACATATTGGCTTTAACCAAAAAACTTTTTTATTTAAATAAGTGCGTATAATAATATTAAAAAGAATCTATTAAATTTCTTATTTTATTGCTTTTAAACGATTTAAGTTTGATTATTAGGTATTAATTATACTATACATATTTATATGTCAAGGATAATAAAGAACATTATGTAGGTCACAAAAGCGAAATAGAAATTGTCTAAAATGTCCATGCTTAATATATAGTCAATATAATTCTTTATTAACAAATTAAAATTGTTTATTTGTATCAGTATGCCATATGTTAAATTTTTGTGACTTTTTTCTTATCTGTAGTGCTTTTGTTGTGTGTAGTACGTAAAGTGTAATGTGTAGTAATGTGTAGTGCAAAAAAAGCATGCATTACTTTAACTTTATATTCATTATTTATAATTTAAGGTTTTTTTTACATAGTAGAAATGATATAAACGTGTCGGGAAATAGATCATACAGATGGTATGGATTTTAATGTAATTGTTGAAGTTTTATAGAATGGCAAAACATAATTCAAAAATAGAATTTTTTTTTCAGTTTTATTATGTTTTTTGGTTTAAAAGCTTTAGAAATGCCTTCAGACAGGTTCAACAAACTTGTTTTTAAATATAAAACTGATTGCCTAATGGGAAGTTGCTGAAGAATTTGATGACAAAATTCAAGCCAACACAGGTTAAGTCAAGTAAAGTCAACACATGTTAATTAAAAATGTGTAAAAAATGTTGCATCCATCAACACCTCAGAACAATTTTTATGGGGGACCTGAGTTTCAAAAGGTTTTTATGCGTTGTTGTGGCATATATTGTAATACCCACTACACAACATAATTTAATTAAAAAAAATAAATATTGGCGACGCGATGCATATGCTGACTTTGTAGCAGACGCTAGAAACATAAAACGAAACACAAAAACATAGAAACAAACAGCCTTAACGCCAAAAACGACAAAACTTATTTAACAATCTAAACATAAAGCTGTTTTAATTATTACATAAAATATGTATTACTTTTTATATTTTGCATATTACTATTTATGTATTACAAATTTTAATATAAAAATATGGAGGGGCTGAAATCTCACAGCTCTGAGATATCAAGACTTCGGTCTGGGTTAAGGATTTTGATATAGTTTTCAGCAAAAAACTTTTATGAGGACATGGTTTTTAGTTTTGGGCAGCGATGTATATCAAACAAAAATCTTTGTTAAAGTACATGTATTATCTCTGTGTAGAAATTTATTACAAAACTAACACGAAACATCAATACGTTGCCGGAAAATTATAACAGATCATAAATTAATATAATTTAGTGAAAAGATGATACAATCAGCAAACTACTCAAAAACCTCTCCATTTAGTGTTTCGAAAAAAAATTACAAAATCACAAATTCATATTTCTTTCAAAATTCCAAAAATATAGTAAAAATTAAATAAAATCAAACTTTTTTCAAAATTCTAAAAATATTCCAAAAATTATTACAAAATCAAAGATTAAAACTTTTTTCAAAAATTCTAAAAATATTGCAAAAATTATAACAAAATCAAATATACAAACTTTTTTCAGAAATCCAAAAATACTCCAAAAATTGTAATAAAATCAAATATTTAAATTTTTTCTAAATTCTAATAATATTCCAAAAATTCTTACAAATTCATAAATTATAATTTTTTTCAAAATTCTAAAAATATTGCAAAAATTATAACAATATAAAAAATTGAAACTTTTTTCAAAATTCTAAATTAAAAATTTTTCAAAATTCTAAAATTATTCTAAAAATTCTTACAAAATCAATAATTGAAACTTTTTTCAAAATTCTAAAAATATATATATAAAATCCACAAAAATCAAAAATTCACTTGTTTTTCGAAATTCTAAAATTATTGCAAAAATTATAACAAATTCAAAAATTAAAACTTTTTCCAAAATTCTAAATATTTTGCAAAAAATATTACAAAATCAAAAATGCAAACTTTTTTCAAAATTTAAAAAATATTTCAAAAACCATAACAAATTCAAAAATTTCCATGTCAATTACATTTACGTAATATTCCAAAAATTAGAATAAAATCAAATATTTAAACTTTTTCTAAATTATAATAATATTCCCAAAGTTCTTAAAAATTCATGAATTTAAAATTTTTTCAAAATTCCAAAAATATTGCAAAAATTACAACAATATCAAAAATTGAAACCTTTTTCAAAATTCCAAAAATTATAATAAAATCAAAAATAAAAAATTTTTCAAAATTCTAAAAATATTCCAAAAATTCATACAAAATCAAAAATTGAAACTTTTTTCAAAATTCTAAAATCATTGCATAAATTATTACAAAATAAAAAATTCAAATTTTTTTCAAAATTCCAAAAATATTTCAAAAACTATAATTGGGCTATTATTTTGAAAACGTACATCGAAAAAAAAACAACTATTTTTTAAAAATCTGAAATTTTGATATATTGTTGGTATTGACGAAAGAAAAAAAGTATTTCTGCTTTTATTTTTTCTGTACTCTGAATCGGAGTTATGCGCGGTTGAATCTTTGAGGCTTTTTCACGTAGTTCTGGTAATGGTGTCAATTTTTTGTGAATAGGTACCACAAATTTCATCCGACTTAAGTATATTTTTGCAAGTAAAAAGGAAAATAATTGAATAATTGAAATAAGTAAGTTTAAAATTAATAACTTTTCTCTTTTCCGCTAGGCGGCGCGTAAATCCTTGGTTTACTTCAAAGCTCACATCTCAAAAACCCCCCTTTTTTTGTTTTGTTTTTCACAAATTTTAAAGTTAACATATGCAGCTATGAAATTGAGAAATAAAAAGTCAGCAATTCAATAGGGATTTTTTCTTACGATTTTTTAAAGTTTGGTATATGAAAAATTCACATGTGTTTTTTTATTAAGTTAATAATCCTGTACTAAATGTGGATCTAATAAATTAAACATTTTATATTTTAACACCTGCAATAAATTTGAACCATTTGTGCGGTTAAATGGTTAAAAACTTATTAAAAAAATTTAAGTTAAGTGGTAAAATAAAGGAATTTAAATTATTAAAAGGGTCTGTAAAATGTTTATTCATTTTAAAAAATGTCTATTCAGCCCCTTTTAACAAATTAAAATCTCATTAGAAACTCATAATTTTAACATTTAAAATTTCTAATGACGCCGACAAACGTTTTTTGGAACAAATTATGCTTGCATCCAATCAAAATATATTAAATTGTACCTACCTAATTTTACCTGATTCTACATATGTCAAAACTATTTAAAGGCTATATAAATTGATGTGATTGCCTTATAGCAAGTATATTCAAAAATATTTAGAAGACATAACGTTTAGAAAAGATAATAATAGAAATGCCTTTCAAATTGTGCTGTAACTTGTACGGTCTCAAAAATCATAAGCGGACATCAAAATATGTGAAACTGGTCACACCAGCTGTTATTCAAAAAGCTGCGACCCGTTGTTTTACTTTGCGTGATGACCAGTTCATATGTGAAACATGTCGCACTTAAATCTATAAAAATAAGGTAAATTTAATTATTTTATTAAAATGAATAAAAATTCATTTGCAACTAATATTTTCTACAGCAGCTTTCATGTTCGGAAACTATCGATAGTGAAATTATTTCTATAAATCAGGATGTTGAAAGTGTTCCAACGAACGACAATATTCAAATACCTCCAGCATCTTAAGATCCATCACCTGTTTCGGTTGATACTACCTCCACCAGTTCCTGAACTATTTAATGACACTTTAGAAGATATTAACAACGTTCTTGGAAGGTTAGCCGAATTTCCTATCAAACAAAAAAATATTACAACAGGAAGTTATTAAAAAATTGCAAGTGTAACATCGGAAATAAGTCAAAGAATATTTCAAGTAGATTCAGTTAAAGTGTTATCACCAAACGAGGAATGTGAATATACATCATGGGCCATGGTTAATGAACCTTAAAAAAGAATTTAAAGATGCCAGCGCTAAATCAAAACAAGTGTTTTTGTTGACAACTCTACCACGTAAATTTTGGTCAAATCAATGTATCCAGGATGAATTTAATGCATCAAGACGACTGGTAGAATTTGCCATGGATCTGTTGGAAACAGTAGGTCCTTACAGTTGGCCTCAAAGCAAACAAGTGCACAGTTTGTCACAAAAGATAGTAAAAAAATTCAAACATACTTCTTATCAGAGGAAATTAGTAGAACAATGCCTGGCCTTAAAGATGTTGTTACTATTACAGAAGGATCAACAAAAATTAGGAAATCAAAGCGGTTGGTGTTATAGACCCTCACCGACATCTACGAAATGTTCTTGGAAGAAAACCCAGATGTCAAAATCAGCTTCTCAAAGTTCACTACGTTGCGACCGAAGGAATGTATTTTAGCCGGACCTACTGGAACACACAATGTCTGTATTTGCATGATACATGAAAATGTACGTTTAATGTGTAAGCCGCTCTTAAATTTAGTAAAAAATGAAAAAGATCTGCTTAAGAAACTGAGTTGTTCTAATGATACAGTGGCTTGTGCAACAAATATATGCAATGATTGTAAAAATATCGTAAAAGCTTACACAGAAGCAATTTTGGAATCTCTTGAATTTTACGAAGAAATACGTTATGAGAAATGGTTAATGCAAGATAGATATTCGTTAGAACGCATGGAAAAAAATAAGGAAGAATTTGTAGAAGATTTAGTACATACATCGTACAAACATCATAGTACAACAAATTAAAAATTCATTATTTCATCGCAAGGCAGCAATCAAAGTTTCTTAAGGAAACGAAACTTAAACTACGTCACGGCGACTACGTATTTATTATGGATTTTTCAGAAAACTACTCAATGATAACGTAGAATGAGATACAAGCTGCACATTTCAATAAAGTTCAAGCCACAATCCACACAATCGTAGTTTACTACAAATCATGTGATGATCAACTAGAGGTCTTATCTTTTGTCATTATATCTGATCATTTAATGCATCACACAGTTGTAGTTTATAAATACCAGGAAAGGTGTATTGAATTCATTGAAAAACAGCAAGAAATATATCCAAGTATCAAAAAAAATTTATATTTTACTGATGGTTCAGCAGCTCAATATAAAAGTAAGAAGAATTTCATAAATCTCTGCAAACATATTGATGATTTTACAATACCTGCAGAATGGCATTTCCTTGCAACTGCCCACGGAAAGGGTCCATCCGATGGGATTGGAGGAACACTTAAAAGAGAAGCCCGGAGATCTTCGTTTAGAGGAGAAAAAATATCAACAGCAAGGGAATTATTTGAATGGGCGGAAATTTGGTCGAAAAAAGGCAACCACGTTATGAAGTTTTCATATGTGTCTTCAGGAGATATCGAACTACATGAGCATTTTAAAACCATAAGTGGAACTCAAGGATTCCACTGTTTTTTACCTGATAACACTACACCTGATAAAATAATTGCCAAAATGTTTTCTTTTTCTGATAATCATAAATATTTCAATTTAAAGGCAAAAAGAGTTATATAAATTAATTTTTTAATGTATTTATTTATAATATTGATTAAATTATAATGTTTATAGAAAAAATATTTTTTTAATGTTTTTTTCTAATATTAGTGTTGGTGATGTTGATATTATAACAAAATCTTCGATCATTGGGATCTCCTATTCTTATTCTGAATAAAAACCTGTTTCTCAATCAGAAATACACAGAAAGTGATTCAAATTTATTGCGAGTATTAAATATGAAATGTTTAATTTATTAGATCCACATTTAGTACAGGATTATTAACTTAATAAAAAAACACATGTGAATTTTTCATATACCAAACTTTAAAAAATCGTAAGAAAAAATCCATATTGAATTGCTCACTTTTTATTTCTCAATTTTATAGCTGCATATGTTAACTTTAAAATTTGTGAAAAACAAAAAAAAGGGGGTTTTTTGAGATATGAGTTTTGAAGTAAACCAAGGTTTTACGCGCTGTCTAGCGGAAAAGAGAAAAGTTATTAATTTTAAACGTACTTATTTCAATTATTCAATTATTTTCCTTTTTATTTGCAAAAATATACTTAAGTCGGATGAAATTTGTGGCACCTATTCACAAAACATTGACACCATTACCAAAACTACGTGAAAAAGCCTCAAAAATTCAACCGCGCATAACTTCGATTCAGAGTACTCAAAAAATAAAAGCAGAAATACTGTTTTCCTTTCGTTAATACCAACAGGCAGCAATATATCAAAATTTCAGATTTTTTAAAAATCAACAAAATCAACAAAAAAATGTACGTTTTCAAAATAATAGCCCAATTACGTCTGTAGTGAAGAGCTGCTTCGGTGAAGAATCATCGAAGTGGCATAGCAGGCCGCGTACCTAGCGAGATTTATTTATAGCCCCAAACTAGCTGCAGTCTGTGAGGTCGAGAGGAAAATCCTGCTGCTCCAACACAAATGAACAATAGTACGCGTGTCTTCTGATGAGAACGGATTAAATAATGAAGCAATGGAATGAATGAGATTCTGGCGACCCCCGTATATGAACAAACCGCGATCACCACGTCCAACCCCTACCATTCACAGCACACATTCACATGCTCTCACACCTCATACACTCACACACACACATATACACACACAACTGGCGATTATTCGTATAAATGCATAACTTTTCATCAACAGTCAGATTATTCCCATCAATAATGCCATATATGTTACCAATGAGAGATTATAAACAACTGATTGATTTGTTGTTGGGTAACCCACAAATATGAAGGGGTTTATATGAATAGAGATGAAAAATAGAATTTAAAATATTATTTGTAGAAGTAGCTTCGTACCGTTTAGCCCCAAAACTAAAAAAAACGGTTGGACTAGTAATGTTAATGCGAACGATGGGAGCCATATCATTAAAGCTAGGTCGAGTTTTTTTTTTAAATTTATTTGCCAGCTTATGAAAATGAGAATTTATCTCTCCATGCTCGGATAAATTATAACAAATCGTATACGAAACCAAAAATATTGTAAATGTAATAAAAATATTATAGATTGCTCTTATATGTTTCACTTCTCGCATATCCGTCAACATTGAATTCCTTTCGATGTACTGACAATCGACCAATTTGCGTTCAAAAACCAACTTCCTTAATTTATCCTGTTTGTTATTCTTGATTTCATTCTCACTATTAATTGCCCTATAATTCGCATCGAATAAAATTAATTTTTCTAAGTCCGTCGATTCGGATTTATCACATAATTTTTGACTATTTGTGTTTAATTCTGCTAATAAATTATTGACAATTAATTTCATTTTTTTTTCTTCAAACTCATGAACATAATATAATTTTGAATAGATTAGAGTGATACAATAATTTTTTTTGTAGCTGTATTTTTTCCCATTATATTTTCATTATCATTATTTGGGCTATCAGGAACCTTGTAACTATTAGCTATTATTTCCTTTTTTTCTTCATATTTTTCAACCATACATTACTACTACTAAATGACTACGTCACCTAAAATAATGCACTAATTAAAAGTTAAATAAAATCACGCAAATATTATGGGTCTATCCCTACAACATTAATTTGCACCTGCTGATTTATTTACAGAATAAAACAAAAAACGAAGCTTTAAGTTCATGTTCATTCACCCACACATATACACCCATTAAAATGACTCATCCCATAGCTTGTCCAGATCTCCTTCCAGTAGTTCAATTAATCGCTCATCCTCATCCAGTTCATCGATTGGTAAGTTCAGCAATCAGGATCACGACGACGTTGGAAAAATTGTTACAATCCACACTTGTTGATGATAGCAGTAATTTTCTTTTTTTTAATACTGGAAATGTATCGAAATACTCAGCAGGAATGATGATGACAACGTATAACCACAAAAAAAATGGTTACCCCGGAAATGCAGCAAGACATTCAGCACACAGGTTGTAATCGTAGTATGCGGTAAAGTATTTTAGGTAAATTATACTCCAGAAAAAAATTTACCTTTCCGACTCATTCACTGGTTCACTTCGCCTTGATGCTAGTGTTATCACAGAAATATAACATAGATTTGGGTGTAGATAGAATTATGAGCTTATTATCACATCTATTTGGAACATAGATTATCTCAGAATTTCAACATGCAATTTATATAATTATGAATATGGTTTTTATTAGGTAACAGATTTTTTTGCTAAAAATTTTTTTGTTTTTCACATATATTTGCAACTTATGCTATCACAGAATTATACTAGTTTTTTTATACGAATACAATTATTATTTATCGTTCTATTTACCACAGTTCTTGAAAACATGTATTATCACAGCATTTCAACATTCTTTTTATAAGGATACTATTACTATTTACTATTATATCTATCACATCACAAGAACAGACAGTTAATTAAACTAATTTTTTTATAAACAATTCTGTCATCAGCCGGTGTATCGTTCTTTCAAATAGTTATAACCAAAAAAAAATTGGTAATTAAACTGGTACGCGTTTCAATTCTGGCATTATCATTAACAACATTCAATGAATCTTACCTTTGGTTATAACTATTGGTCCTGATCTTTGTTCAGGTTTTATTATTTACTTTAATTATTCTATGGCTTAGTTTTTTTTTATTAAGAAAAATCTACAACACAAAAACACTCAACGTGTAGACGTCAAATCTAAAAACAAAACACCTGTCATCTTATTAGACACAAAGTCGAGAGCAAGAAGCCATCTGCCGGCGTCTATTTATAGTATATTAACGGCGGCTTACAAACAATAACAAAACGATAAGTTTGTTTCTTGGTTATTTTCTTTCGTTAATTATTATACCTACTAAGGAGTTTGCGCAACTAACTTATATCAAACTTAAAAAAATTATGTAAAAAGATGATTACGAACGAAATGTAAGAAATTGAATTTAAAAGGGTAAAACCAATTTTAAAAGCTCCTATTATATATTGCGACTCTAAATTGCCGAGATCGGACACAGCTTCGTTACACGTCATAGAAACAACTAGATTTTTTTTTTCCAAAAAATTGGTAAAAATATAAATGAAATCATTTTTTTGACACACTTGACAATATTTTTTTGACAAACTTATAATGCAATAAAATTCACTATACAAATAAAATTAATTCAATTTTTTTCCAAAAAATTGGGTAAAATAATAAATAAATTTCTTTTGACACACTTGACAACATTTTTTTGACAAACTTCTAATGCAATAATCTAGTTTTTGATGTCACATACCAATCCCGACCTTCAAGATTTCTCCAAATTCAATGTTTCTACTCGTAATCACTTAAAATGAACGTTTGTTCAGCAAAAAATATGAAAATTTACTATTTTTGACACACTTAATGATTTTTTTGACACACTTCCGGTACAGTTATCGAACACAGCGTCCATTTGGACTTGTCCCCTTGAGTATACTATTTTTAGAAACAAAAGTTTTTGAAATCCATCCAGCGGTTTTCTAGATTTCGTAGGTAATGACGGCCGGCTGGCCGGCAGATTGACATACATTGTTTTTTGCTTATTTAGAATCAGTAAGTCCTAAAACGTCGAGAAATGCCAAAAAAGTGGGGGTAAGAATTTCACTTTTGGCTCATGATACTCAGACCGAAGTAATTAATAGACACAAATCGCTTTGCTTTTTCTTTTTATTTTGTAAATATCTCTCATTACTCAAAACTAAATTTTACAAACTAGATATCTTCACCCATTCAAAAGAACATCACGAATCATAAAACAAAAATCCCTGTAAAAATTAAAAATGATCATAAATTTCTTCTATGATTAAAATCAAATTATTTGTTATTTTCTTCATTTCGTTTAATATCAAAGCTAATTAATTAATTTCCACGCAACATAAAAAATTAACAAAAATGCTCTTAAACTAAATTTATGACCAATTTTCGGTAATTCAATTTCTCATTTATATAAATAAGAAAAGCACAGTAATTGTAACAACAAAACCCTTTTAGTTATTTCCCTTAGTGATATGTAAATTTATTTTCCTGATTAATTTTTAACATGG
The DNA here is from genome assembly GCA_963693315.1 of Diogma glabrata. NCBI lineage: Eukaryota > Metazoa > Arthropoda > Insecta > Diptera > Cylindrotomidae > Diogma > Diogma glabrata. The sequence continues at coordinate 235,058,886 of OY856187.1, forward strand.
GGGCGTGTGTGTTCAATAAAACATCCCTTTTCTTCATATATAAATATTCTAAACATATATAATAAATTTACTTACGGTCATAAACCAAACATCCATTTCATATAATAATAAGAATAAGAATAACGACGACGACGACGGTGCTGATGATGATAATGATGATGATGATGATGATGATTATTTCTGATGAAATTTATTATGTTTTATGCGCATACACATTCTTTTCATTTTATTATTTCAGTTTCTAACGAGATGAAATGATATGAAAATAAAAAAGGGTCGCTAAGAAAATATAATATAAATTATAAAATTATAAGTCCTCATGCGTGTATTTTTTATGTTATTTTTTTCATCTTCGTTATAATAAAAAAATAGCCTGAAATTATAAATTATAATATCCTTATTTTTTGCAATGTTTTTCATATATGTATTATCAACATATATATGGTTTTTGTTTTGAGTCGTCAACCATTACAAATTTATTCAACCAAATAATATATATTTTTTGCTTAGATTTGTACTCAACATCCACCCATGTAAGACATAAAACATATATGTACTATGTGGAACTTTTCACTTTTATTTTCTTATTTTATATTTTAAAAAAATTGGGAAGGGAAATGATTAGATTTTTGTTTGTAAAGTTATTCAGACATGTTTTATACATATAATTTTTTTCCTGTAAAAAGACCTAAGTATTACATGCATGACCTATTTTCAAAATCTTGCACCCATTTTTTTGATTTTTTAAACAACAAAATAAACGTCTGACTGTCCACTGACCGGTCGACCGGACAAGAAATTCGCGGCAACTGATGGGCCGATTTAGAAGCTGTTTGTTTCCCAAAATAAATATACTTAATGCAAATAGTTCGTGTCAGATTGTGTGTTGTTTACTTCCACAAGAGTTTTAATTATTGAAAATAACCTTTAACCCTCAAATAAAGGTTTATAATTCATAGAAGCATATGAAGAATAACACAAAAAGACTGTGTGATAAAAATGGAGGTTTCTGGTATGTTTTCTAGACTAATAGGAATAGTTGGGTTGAAAGATATCACATAGTGTAATGTCAAATGTTGTTTTTACACTAAACTTTTAATTATTGAAAAGATGTGTAACAGAGCTATTAATTCAGAGCTAAAAAAATTCAACTAAAATGTAACGGTAGAAACACCGGTTCCATTCAAGTCGAGCCTAAATTTAAAAAAAAAATCTTTCTTGTTTGTATTTAGAAATATTTACAATATTCTACAAATCAAAAAACAACTCTCAGATACAATTATATGTTTTATTTACCGGAAATGTTTTTTACCGGGTCGACAAACCGGAAGTTGTGACGCAAAACTGTTGTGACTAAATGCTTATGTACCAAGTTTCATATAATTCGATTATCAAGTATATGGTGGACGTATCCGATGAGCTGCTTTGATGTGATGTCCACTTGATTTTTCTTTAATATATGATGGAAAGAGAGTCTGTCTGCTGGGGGAACCCAATGCAAACCCGTAGACTAAGGCCTATTGGGCAGACTTTTTTCAGTAAAAGGTAGTAAGATAAGTTTATTGATTGATTTTTGATTGCAATTTTCATTTAATTTATAGTACAATTGGTATATAATTTCTCCACTATATTCTATAGAAACCCCCTCCCAGGTTTACAATTATTTAAATAAATTAATCGATTATCCAATTAACGATCGATTTATTATATACAGGTAATATCGGTCAATCGTATATGAAATAAATATATTGACCTTATTTAGCGGAAAATATATTTATTTCTATAAATTTAATAATATTTTCATTTTGTAATATTTTAGTTTGTAGTCAGCAAATTTTATATAATTTTATATAAGTTGAATTACATAATTTAAAAATACATTATGAGAATTTAGATATCTGAGATAAGTTGAATATACTTAGTTTGTTCTATATAATTTGTTATTTGTTTTGGTTGATGACTTGCTTAATTATTTACGTTAATTAAATGGTAAGAATTACATATGTATTGTATGTTAATTAGATTAGTCATACATATGTTACAAGTACAGGTGCTATTGAGCTTTCAATAAAACATTAAAAACATGGTGAAAAAACCACCTGTTGTATAGTAGACCCCTCAGTCCTATATCCAATGTACCCCAAAAGCTAAAAAATCTTTCCAATGTTATGTTGTTTTTTTACGTTTCATGAAAATCAATCGGTAATTGTAGACTACAGTAGGAATAAACAGCTGTAAAAAAACTTTCACTCAAGAAGTGACAAACCGGAAGTTGGTATGCAGAAATATTGGAAACAGTACTAAAACCTTATATACCAAGTTTCAATAAGATCATCAGCCGGGATTAAAAGTTATTGAAGATTTAAACTTGGAGAAATGAATTCTTAAATTTTGAAATGAATTCAGATCTTCAATTTTCAAGTGAACTAAGATCATTTGCCAAAGTTTCATCAAGATGCTATGTAGGAATGTCACTATTAAAAATTTAAAATAAAAATTTTGCTCTTTATCGTGATATTCATCATATCCAAAAATATAATGTCTTTAATTTTATAGTTTGAAATATATTATCCAATTGAAAATTTTGACCGGTTTTATGCATAGTGAAGGTTTTATATCTATATCTCTGTTACATCAAAATAATACATCCATCAACTTCACAATCAATTATTTCTTCCTTTTTCACATCATATCACAATAAAAAAGTTATGCTGAATAATAAGAAAGCAGTAAACAAGGGTTTACAAACAACATTCCCCTCAACATACATACCAACGTGAAAATCAAAGAAGACCGTATGAGCCAGTTTCCCATTCAATGAAATAAAAAAAACATATATACAATAATAGATGACTTGACAAATCATATGATTGTATCAAATTCAAAACATATGTTACAGCCTGTATAAGACAACAAATCCTTCACCTCGCAATTTGCATTTTTAAATTCTTCCTTGCGTTCGACTTTCACGTTAATCCCTTTGCGTAGTTCCCTTTGATAAATTTATAATTAGAAATAGTTCCCTTTGATGAAATTTGTAATTTTTAATAAGGCCGGTCGTTACAGGTGTTTCGTTTTAATATATGTAATACATTTCTGAACAGAAATAAGGAACTTGTACCGTTGCAGTTTCTATGCACTAAACCTTATTATTTACATACGCCTCGGTTAAAAACCATTGATCCATTATAGTCTTCTTTTCATATATATATACTTTCCATACGCGCTCAAAGTTGTCTTTTTCCAATAAGCTGAAACATTAATAACAGTAATGCGTTTAACATTGCTGCCTGTTTTGTTTTCGGTATACGTAAGGGTTTATACGGTCTAAAACCATTTATATTTTTTGCAATCCTGTCAGTGTTTTTCGGTGCTAATTATGCATTACATATTTCCTCTTTCACCTTGGCTACGAAAAAAATAATGAAAACTAGGTAAGTGTTTTTTTAGTGAATAATTTTGCTTTCTTTTGTTTTAAAATATTGTAACCTATATTTATTTCGCTTTAGCAGCCATAGTTCAAGCTTCTTCACATACATTAAACATTTCGTCCCTATTCCGTTAAAGACAGCAGTTCCAATAAAAAATCATCGTTCCTAAACCAAACTTTTGAATTTGTAGATAAATTTTTTGTCATAATTATGGCATTTCATAGCAAAACATATAGCTTCCGTTATATCAGAATAAGAACATCCTGATTCAAAAATATAACAGGATATTCAACCTAAATACAAAGAAATTTCAATTTTAAAAATAAACATAGAACACCATGAAATATTTCTTCCTCTATTATATAACCTCTAGCAAAAATCCTATGCAATGAAATTCTATTCACCATCGAAACATATAAATTGACAGTTTCAAGTGGAAATCATTTATTTCGCTCACTAACATAAACAGCTAGAAATTCAGGTTGGAAAATTCAGTTTTTCGTAAAAAAAAATCCATATTTGAAATTCATACATTTATCCATCAAAAAGTTAGTACCAAAGGAACAAAGGAAAATATGAAAAATAATCTGGAAAATTTCAATTTTTCGAAGGGGAATCCATTGAAATCTTAATAGCCAAGGGGTGTTAAAAACGGAATCAATGGGGTTGCTCTTTGATAAATATAAAAAATCATTTTTTATATTTCATATCACTTCATATCCTTCGTTCTATTTTCTTTTTTTTTTTTTTTTCTATTTTTCGTTATACGAAAAATAAAAAACATTAATGTCATGATTCCGTTTTTTATTCAGGAAGTAATCTTTTTTCCGGAATTTGAATTTTATTTCTATAATGGTGCTCTCTAACGGTTTTTTTGTGTAATCACCTAATTTTGAAAATTAATTTGAGTGCATGATGAGAGCATCTAAAACATTTAACTATGTTATCCATTATCCACAACACTTAAAAACATAAAACAACAACAAAATTACTCCTGTAAGAATATATTCACTTTTTCATAAAACATGTCAACATTTCATTCTTGTCTTTGACATTAAAATAAAATAAAACAACGTGAGTCCTTTTACTCATGTATTACATACGATCACGGGTTGAAGCACAAAATAAATTCCAAACATAAAGCAATTTTTCTTTTTCTTAAATTATAAGAAAGAATTTTTCCTTTTACCGTTATTTTTTTTATGTTTTTGTTTATTGAAAGACAGAAGACGAATTTCAGAGCAATCGTCCTTTTTGAATTTTATGTTTATATTTTTTTTGTTTTAATAATGAAAAGAACTTTTTAAGTTATGTTTGACTTGAAGTTGAGTACGTGACGAAAATAGCAAGAGGCATGTGTATAGATTAGTTAACCCCTTTGTTATGTTCTACGTTGTATTTTGTTATTTCAATAGACATTCTAATGTTTGGAGAAATGATTGAAATATTCATAAAAGTCAGAAATTCTCGTAGAATGCGATCTTAAATTTCTTTTTAATTTGTGTTGGCGTGTCTATATGAGGAGAGCTGTAAGGAATTTATGGTTTATTAATAACGGAAGGGGATAACGTTGCCAAATTCGTAAATTCGATTGTTTTAACTGTAACTAAAAATGAATACATTCAGAAAATTTTCTTAGTGAACTAATCAAACTAATTGACCGTCGAGGATTTTTAAAGTCCATCCTACTTGTCTATAACAATCGAAAACTTGAATTAGTTTGATGATTGCAACGCAATAATTCCAATATTAAATTGGAATGCAATCCCCAATGGAATCCCCATACAACTATTTCAAAATTTGCAGCCTAAGACCAAGAAAAATTACTTGCTGAATAGAAAACAACTCTCATTGTTTTGCTATATTAAAAAAGGTATTTGTTTAAAGTATGCGAGCTATCGTAGAATGGCACTGCTAAATATTGCATATAAAATACTCGCTAATGTTGTTTCTGCTCGACTTATTTTGGTCGCTGAATCTTCATGTCCAGCCACAGATCAATACTTTACCTTATAAGTATGATCTTGGAAATATGCTACAAGTACTACATAAGCATTCACCAGCTCAACGTTGATTTCTAGCATATAATGCTTACTCATAAAATACTATAATGCTAACTCATATAATACTTCCTTTCAGAAAAATCTTATGAAAACCAAATTGGGAGACACCACTTTCCGTGCATTTAATACCCTGCCTTTATTCTGATCACTTATGAAAAGAATCCAAGTCTTCCATTGAATGTTAAGCCGTCTCATATACCAGAGTTTTAACACGTGGCTTTGTGCTTGCGTCACGTACCCACCTACACACATAAGGAACTAAATAAAAGGCTGTCAGTTACTGAAGATATACACATTTGTCAAATTTCTATGTACGGCATTTGCCTAACTTGTATATCATTTTTATTACTTAAAATATTCTTTAAATTTCCGTTATTTACTACTGTCGATTCGGTATTATTTGTGATAAAAGACATTATTAATTTTCGTGTCAAAGATCTTAATAATAACTAATAACTTATTAATAATTTGAAGTCACGTTGCAATTTATTAGCACTTGTTTCAAAGAGTTCAAACTTTTGAAAATTATTAATCAATTTCCCAGCCAAGTTAAGTTCCTCTTTAATTTTATTTGCTGTAAGGAATTATTTTGTTTTTCTTTTTCATTATCTTCTTTATTGCCAGGTTTTTTAAATGCGAAACAACCTTTAATTTCGTTGAATATGAGATCCTTATGCTGTATGAGATCATTATGCTCTTATTTATTCTGGCAATAGATCATCAAGCTCTTGTTTTTGTCCTTGCCTTTGTGTTATTTATATTTCATTCTGGCTAAGAGGTCTAGGAATCAATGCGTTGACGGTTGTGAAATTTAGGAGGTGTTGAATCCAGGATGTTTTGATCATAAAGATTTTTAATAAAAAAATTTTTACATCCATGACTGATACTTTAACCAAATTTGTTAGTTTATCTAAAATATACCAAAATTTCTGGTTTAAATTATGTAGTAAAGAATTAAATGTTGAAATAATGTATGTTCTATATTAGGAGTTATAGCAACGAATTTCTAGTGGGATAGCAGAATTTTAAATTTTGATCCTAAGATTTCCTATAAGACGTTTAATATACAGGCTATGTAACTAAGCTTACACATTTCATTGTTGTTGGCTTTAGAGTCCGAATTACTAGTAAAGGATTGAGTATCTTGTGAAGCCTTAGACAAAATAAATGTCCATCCTTGGGATAATTACTCTAATTTTAAAGTCACTTTATCTTAAATTTAACCCCATATTCTGACACCTCGCCGCGTATATTCTGATTGGCAATGCGCTAACAGAAAGAAATTATCTCATCTGTATTCCATGCCTGATTCGCAGTGTTCAGTACCCATCTCATTATTTTGGTAAAATTTCCAGAAAACGTTGATAGAGCCGATATAAATATTATACATACATACATGTTTGTTGTTTCAAAAAATTATGTTTATGAAATTTTTGGAATCGCGTTAAATCAAATCAGCAAAAAAGGAACTAAATAATTTTTCCAGATTGCGTAAAATCAAAAACGCGTAAGAACGGTCAGGTATAAAAAGAAATAGGTATATTTACTTTTAGTTTAAGTCCTAAATGGTTTATAGGTAAAATAATCCAAACTATGTAGTGTAAAGTTTAGTTAGCGGTAGTAAACTATAGTATTTGAATTAATGATATAACCAGATTTATTTCGCTCTAAAAACTGGAACTCAAACCGACTAAAACTATTTTAAAATTCTTTTAATCTTAATCCAAAAGCACTATAATGTGGTTTGTTATATAGAAACCATTTTGGTTTGGACTGTAAAAAATCATAACGAAAAATAAAAATAAACAAATTAAGAAAGCTTTGAAGCACATAATAAAGAAAAAACCAGCTTCAAAAAACATAAAAACAAAATATCTTCAAATCTCATGTAGCGCATGGAAATTTGTAACAATTATAGTTATTTCATGAATCACATTTAAAATTTTAAAATGTTTGTTCTTCTCTAAATACAGAAAAACAACTGTATCTCAAGAAATTTACCATATACTTATCACTTTCATTTCAAATTTTCAATATTTTATCCACCCACATTTTTTTGTGTGACATATCATCAACTACAAAATTTTATTAAAACAAAAGGTAAAATAAAATATCTCTAAAATTCTTATTTTATTTTTATTTAAACTCATTTAAAATAAATAACACGAAGCCGCCCTAAAACTAAGAAAATTAATAGAAAAAGCAAAACAATTTTCTTACGAGTATTTTTGGAATTTCAAATGAACTCCTTAGGAAAATGGAATATGTATATTAGAGGAAATACAATTTATGAGCTTTTTTTATATATGTATATAATATATATATGAGGGGTTATCATACATTTGCTTTACAGCAAGATCCATTTTAATAGTGCGTTTAATAGGTTCTACTGATGGACCTTGTCTTGTGGTTTATATACATCTACTGTTTATATAAATATAAGTCTCAAAGTCCAATTAACCGAAATAATTAAAGTCGATACTTATACAATTATTTAGGGACTAACAATTTCAAATAAATTCTTTTATATCTATCTTTCCACTCCAAAAATCTTCAAGAAAAACATCATTGTACCGTACTCGTCATCATTTACATTTATATCAACTCTAACCATCGTATAGGAAAGAAAATGAGAAAACGCCAAAGAAGAAAAATAGATTTCATCTTATCATCATACATGAATGAGTTTAATGTAGGATTGTGTTTTACATTTTCTTATTCTAAAATGTGACACATTCAAGGTGATTGGTGTTAATGGTAGAGGTCGTTCTTTGTATAATAAATATAGATATACAGCAGCCTATCGTACATCCAACAATATTATTATATGGAAATAGAAAGAAGCACAAATGAATGAAAATGAAAATTCTTAACATTCGATATCCTTTTTCTTAAGTGTTTCCATTATATAGAAATTTTCTTCCTCTTCATCGTCTTGTTCTTATTCTTCGTGTTAAATAAACTTTCGCTTTTTCACATTTCGAATTTTATATTAGCAAGCAAACCTTCATTAATGTAGATAAGAAAATTGTATGTAATGTGCAGAAAGGAAAAATATAGGAAGAGGAAAACTTTTGTGAATGTATATGATGATATGTCACATACATCTGATGTGTTTTTACTTTTATTTGGGTTATTTTTTTATTACATTTTCTTATCGCCCCTACATATCCAAACCTTGTTTTGCTTGTGGGGGTGTATAATAGCATATAAAATTTTCGTTTAAGGAAATATAATGTTTTAAAAGAAGATACTTTGGGTGTTATCAATTTCAAAACTATAATTTTATGGTACACTTTGTCCGTTCTCGTGTAATAATGCCCGGGTAAGCTGCAAAGGTTGTTTAATTATAAGATTTTGCTTGCAAATCACATATCCTTTCTATTTTTCGTGTGGTTTGTCGAAAAATCAAAAAATAAAAAAAAAACGGACTTTCAGCCGCCATCAATTTTTAAGAACAGTAGGGTTTTTAAAAGTTCATGCTAGAAATGTTCATGTTATTTTATGATAATTGCCATTTTGTGAACTTTAAAGTGTGCCCCTAAATTAGCCCCTACCGACGATTCAGAATGTGGTATGAAAACTGTAATGACATATAAGCTACTACATTTAAAGTATTGGTCGTAAAATCAAAATAAAATTTGCTCTAGTTAGTGATACTGACAAATTAAAAACTTGGGTTCTCTGTCAAAAGTCAGTTTACTGAACCATTGAAATGTTTGCAGTCAATTAAAAAGGTTGTGGAGTCAAATTTTAAGGACCATCAACTATAGTTAATTATCAATGTAAATGAAAATCGATGGAACCTTAAGCCCATTGATTCATTTGTAATTGACAAGATTATGAATGGTTTACCTTCTCATTTCGAGGTCCTTTAATTATTTGTACCCTATAATTAATCCATAATAACTATGGGATAAATGAAAAAATTAAAACAAACTAGGAAATGCAAATGATGTAGTAAAATAATATAAGAAACGTCAACCTATAAAGAATCAACGGTTAAAGAATGCTGTCTGCCAAGTAGAATTCTTTAAAATAATTTTCTGTGTAACTTGATGTGTGGCTTTAATCATTGATTGAGATAGTGCTACATTGCTGGATTAACTGAATTCAAGACTCAGAAAGGACAGTTTTATAATTTAAACAACTTTTTTTGACAATTGAGCTATTGTAGCAGACTTAACGGTAATCTGAAAATTAAATTCCAAAAAAAAAAAAAATAACAGTAATAGAAATGCCATCAAATCTACTAAAGAATTATCCATCTGACTATTTCACTGATCGCTCGATTTGCCGACTAAGCATCAGGGTATTATGGCGTGGGATTTCAGTGAGCCAGAGGATCTAGATAGAGCGATTTAAAATAACGAAAAACACAAAAAAAAATATTAGTTGTTCACACCCACATACATCATTCCTGCAGTGGCGAAGCGTGCTTCTGAAACTAGGGTAGACATATTCAAAAGTTTTATTAATTTGCCAGTAGAAACTAATTATAGTACATTAAGATGAGAGGCCAGAAAGCTAAGGTTTTTGGAGGTATGTGGAGTTTGTGAGTCGAAGCACCAACCGAGATTTGCACCCACATTTAAAATGACTTACGTCCGTGCATCATATACTATGTTTAGTATTCGCCACAAGCAAAATATTTCAAAAAAGATTGTTCAATCTAAATCAAAATTAAAAATTTTAAAAATTTTGAAATAAAAATATTTTGTACAAAAGATAAAGGATATTGTAGATTAACAAAAACATTGTTTTAAGTTTTAGGGAGCGATGAATATTAAACATAAAATTCTTTGTAAAAGTATAAATAAACTTTTTCAAAATTCTAAATATATTCCAACAATTATAATAAAATCCAAAATTTAAACTTTTTCAACATTCCAAAAATTTTCTAAAAATTATTAAAAAATCAAAAATTGAAACTATTTTCAAAATTCCAAAATTAATGCAAGAACTATAACAAAATCAAAAATTCAAACTTTTCCTAGAACTCTTAAAATATTGCAATAATTACAACAAAATTAAAAATTCAAACTTTTCCCAAAATGCCAAAAATATTGCAAAAATTATAACATAATCAAAGATAAAACTTTTTTCAAAATTCTAAAAATATCCCAAAAAGTAATCCAAAATCAAAGATTCAAATTTATTTTCCAACTGTTCCTGTTATTCAGAAGTCGTAGAATCGAATTCAAAATCACACAATCACACAAAAAATTGCTCAAGAAACATCTAACTAATAATTACAATTTTTGTCAAATATGCTTCCCATAATATGTTTCTCAAAAAATTTGGAAGCAAAATATATAAACAGAAATAGACATAAACAAAACTGTCTATCCAAGAAGGAACAAAAGTTGAAAATTTGTTGTTGTTGCTATTGCTTATTTTGGTAGTCATAATTTGAAACGTCTACTGATGTTTCTCAACAAATTTGGAAACAAAAATAGACAGAAACAAAACTGTCTATCCAAGAAGGAACAAAAGTTGAAAATTTGTTGTTGTTGCTATTGCTTATTTTGGTAGTCATAATTTGAAACGTCTACTGATGTTTCTCAACAAATTTGGAAACATAAATAGACAGAAACAAAACTGTCTATCCAAGAAGGAACAAAAGTTGAAAATTTGTTGTTGTTGCTATTGCTTATTTTGGTAGTCATAATTTGAAACGTTTACTGATGTTTCTCAACAAATTTGGAAACAAAAATAGACAGAAACAAAACTGTCTATCCAAGAAGGAACAAAAGTTGAAAATTTGTTGTTGTTGCTATTGCTTATTTTGGTAGTCATAATTTGAAACGTCTACTGCAGTGAGAAAAACATTTTTGTTTGTTTGTACATGAAACTGGGAAACGTTTATATTAAAGTTTCGGGAACATAGTTGAATTGTTTTTGTTCTAATTATTGTATTAAAACTTAATGATTTTCTTAGAACGTTTGACAAAATAGTATTAGGTCGACATTATGCGAGCAATATGAAAATAAAGTTTCATATTTATATTATGTTTGGGTAGACACTGTCTAGTGTGTCTATACCGACGCTTCGCCACTGCATTCCTGGAAGCCATCATCTATCTCACGTTAATAAATTTAACAAATGCTAATTTTTAAGAAAGCAAACCACGACGAAGACAAAAGAAACAGTTCAATTATATAAAAAAAACTCAATAATTATGATTAAAAAAATAACTTACTTTTATTGAATAGTTTTTCCCAACACCTATTATTAATAACCTAATTAAACTAATATTAGAATAAAAATTAAAAAACTAAACCTAACTTAAGTAGCTTTTATTGTCTTTGTTTAATATCATCAAAGTTTATGGAATGTTTTAATTTTTGCACTGCACTGCTGTTATTAATTTGGTTTTTTTTTCTTTTTAATTTTATTATGAATTATAAATATATTATCTTCCATTTTTTTTGTATTTCTTATTTTTGGACAAACAAACAAATATATATATTTTTTTTTTGTAAATAATAATGCTTTGGTTTTTTATTATTTTGCATTTATTGTAGTTAACGATTCTTTACATATGATTTAACTAACACCAAAAATGCTTGATTTCAATTTATGGATAAATCAAAGCACACAAATTTTCTTGTTATTTTTTCTCGGAATTCCTATTTACGAGAATTGCTTCTTTTAAAATTAATTTCGCTGTTACTTGCCTTCAAAACAAAAAAACCAAGCAATGGTTTTTTCACTAATAATAATTTTCCTGTTTTCTTTGTTTTAATCAACAACAATACACAAACATAAATCATAATATTTTTTTTGTAATATTTTTTTTTTTGTTTTAGTTTTCTTATTTTTTAAACTTCTATCTTACTAAGAAAAAACAAAATTTGAACAAATTATATTGAAAAGAAAACTATAATATCAAACTTTTACTAAATAAACTAAAATTCATTAACAATTAAATTCGAATTCAAACTTTAATTTTATATTTTATTTTACTCGATCACTTTCTTAGAACATCCATCGATGTTTTTTTAATTTTAAAATAGAACCCGATCTCATCATTAATCAATCTATATATACCATTTTTTTATATTAAGGGGAAAAATTAAATAACTAAATTTTCGGAAAAACGAAAATAAACAATCAAAACCAGTAATTATTGCATTAAAGTTGCATGTAAATTTTTATTGCATTCAGACATAATGTAATGCAGTGGCGTTACAAATCGTGTGGACGACTCACTATAGTACACAGTTGAGTAAACAAGAAAAAATGTTTTTGGTATAAAGCCATATATGTCAGCATTCAGCACACTCTATGGAAGTTATTTAACAATTCATGGATTTTGTAATTAAAAATTAAATACATCTTTTTCTCAGCAATATTTTTTTCAACTATTATTTTTATATATTATATATTTTTATATATTTCCTACAATATTTCGCCAATTGTTGCATTATCAAGTACATATTATAATTTCTCAAAAATATTTAACAATAAAAAGATAAAAATAGTTTAAAGATACGTACATACAAAATAAATCAGTTTTAAATTTAGTTTTAAAATTTTTTGGAAACGTTGAAAATTTGTTTATTTAAAAGGTTACTTAAAAAAAATTAAATGAAATTATTTTAAAACAATATTATTATTTTAAAAATAATTTTTTTTGACAATTCAACTCACTAAATAAAGTTTCGATAAGGTCCAATAAAAACGCTTCATTTACTATTTTTTAACAAATCAAAACGAATTGTATCGATTATTTTTCTCTGGTGGGAAGGAACAGCGAATATTTTCGAATATTTTCGGCTTACTTAATACATTAATTTAAAACAAAAATTCACATACAAAATTATAAGAAGATGCAAATTGCAAATAGTAAAAATGTCCGTTTTCATTCATAAATGATTGCATGTTTATGTTTATTTGTCAAAAATAAATTACAAATTTATAACATTTATGCGCCTACTAAGATGAAATAATATTTTATTATGTATGATTATGTTGTATGAAATAATCCCAGGTAACAATTTAACCTTCATTGAGTAAAGCTTTAAAAGAGGAATTTAAAATGGAAGGGGAAATTTAAAATTCTTGAACTATGCATGAGAAAAGTTTTATACAAGCTCTACTCAAGAAGAAAAGGCGTATGAAAAAATATTCTTTATTCAAGAAGATATATATAATGCTTTATACATGTTTTATATAAGTGGTTGAATAAAGTTGTACCAAAGTTGTTATTTAAGGCTTATTCAAAAACTGTCAAAATGTTACTTGAATAAAGTGCTTGAGTAAATCTTTACTCAAGAGAATTACTCAGTGCCTATTCAAGAAGCGATGCCACTGAAAAAAAAAATTGGTGATTGTTTCCTTTAGTTATTTTGGTTAGATGGCGCATTAAACTCCTTTTTTTTTTGTATATTGCTGCTATTGAGTTAATCTTTTATCGGAAATTACAATTTATTTTACACATTTCGCATCTTTACAAACGCCTGTAGCCGGGATCGAACTCATAACCTTTGATTCTCCAGGACCGTACGCTATCCACTTCTCTATTTAGCAGCTGTCATAAAGAAAATTGAAACTTAATCACTATTGTTTAACAAATTATTTGTACACATTTCAAGTTTCGGACCACTACCACGACTATGAATTAATTTTTATTCAAACATTTTGATTAGGAATGCATATAAAAGTGTACTAATGGTTTCCTAAAATGAGAATATGTACATGGGTTTTTGTTAAAAATAATATTGGTTATGATTGAGGACAATCTCGAAATGAAAATAATTTTGCGTATTCATATACGATATCTACGCATGTGTTTTCATTCAATTGTACGATTAAAAATGATTAAAGAATAAAAATAAAATAAAAAAAGGAAAATAAAATTCATAAATAAAAACGTGCCTGGCAGGAATCGAACACAGGCCCTATAACGTCTTCCTCATCTTTTACCCTTACGCACTCGTTTATTAAATCAATTTCCACGACAGGATTAAACCGTTACTCAATACAGAATAAAAGCATTACTCAAGCTTCGTAATGTGTATATGATGCTGTGGTTGGCATTACGTTCAGTTGGACAATTTGGCAAATAAATGTTAAATGATCATATTAAATAAACGTTCTACGTTATATTTTCCATAAGTCAGTTGCAATCTGTTGCAAGTTTTGATATAATTTTTTCCCAAGCAAATTGCGCACAATATGGCGATTACATACATTTAATACAAAAAGGAATTGTATGGCAAATTATCATCAGTTTATTTATTTGTTGACCAACTCAAATCATTATATAAACTATCATCAGAAATGGTAAATTTCAATCAATATTAAACCATCATCAGAAACGTTTGATTAAATGGTTGCGGAATAATGGTAATTGCAAATTTCCATTGACGAAAATATCTCTACCATTTTGAGAAAATCTTTTGTATTAATCAATAATAGTTTGTTAAAGTTCTTAAAGGTTTGTTAACTTTTTAAACACATCGATAAGTGATTTAATAAAAAAGCACACAATCGCGAATTAAACAACGAACAGTCAAAAATATTGACAGATCGATTTGTTGTAAATCTTTTAATATTCATTGAAAACAGCCGTATATAAGAAATATTACTTGAGTAACAATTTTGTTGAATACTACTAAAATTATTATACATAAATAAAGTCGTATACAAGGAACTAGCCTTGGGTAAGAATCTTCTTTGATTCTTCCTAAAAGTTGTACTTTAATAAAGGTTTATATAAGGGATAGAATTCTTGAGTAAAAACATCTTGAATACTACCTTAAAAGTTATATGTGAATAAAACCTTATAAAAGGTATTATACTTGAGTAACATTTGCTTGAATATGCCCTAAATATTTATTATTGAATTAAGCTTTACTTAAGGAATTATATATAAGAAACTTAGTGAATCTAGTCTTTTACAAGCTTTGTTTAGGTAAAGCTTGAATAATATGGTCTTACACAATGCTTTCTCAAGTTAAGTTGGAATAATTTAAAAAATTTAGGCGAAATTGTTACCTGGGAATGTTACTATTTCTGTTCGTTAAATTGTCTGCTAAATACAACTCGTCACCAAATTATTAGTCGATTATTTTTCAACATTACCACTCATGCCATTTGAGGTGACCTCAAATGACATTCGTAATAATGATTATGAAAAATAATCGAATATTATTTGACGACTCGTGATATTATATATGATTATTGCTTTTTATATTGGAAAAACTAGTCAAAGGTTGTAAGAGAGTTTTCATAGTTTCAATATTAATGTTAAATTAAAACAAAATACTACAACTCTGGCCTAACATTTAATTGACAATCATAATATTTGGAATATGGAACATCCTTCTATTCTCTCTTAAAAAAACAAGAAAAAGAGTGAAATTAATCTGCATACATACATTTGGATAAATCTAGCTCGATAATTTTTAAAACAGATAAAGAAAATTAAAAATTACTTTAATACACACACTAATACATATAGTCCAGGCACGTTGAATATGGAGAACAAAAAAATGTTATCCAGAAACCTACGTTTTTAAATGGTTAAAAGGGTTAAAGTCAACATAAGGAAAATGTGTTATGTGCCCAAGAAAGTTAGGGGATGATTTTAGGGGTTGAAAAGGAGTGAAAATGGATACATCTCGTGTTTTTTGCAATTTCACGCGAAATTTGATGTCCTACTGAAAAATGTTGAATACAAAAGTTGTAGATCTTGGAAAAATCTACAACTTTGTATGGGTCATTTTTTAATATAACCTCAAAATTTTAGAAAAAAATTCAAAAAAACAAAAAAAATTTTTTTTTTTGTTTTTTACTTGTCAATTTCTCAAAAATAAATATTTTTTAACCAAACTTGCTGAAAGTACTCCTTTTTGTGTCCCAAACAACAAAAAAAAATTTTAGATTGAAATATTAAAAACTGTTTGAAAGATTCATTTTTTTCGGTCCGAAACACGTTGTTTTCAAAGTTATATTTTACTACTTACAATCATCGTAGAGAGGTCATACAGGGCTCATTTTTTTCGTTTTGACGTCTACTTTTTAATGAAATAATAAAACAATACAGTTTCTATTTAAAAACATGTCTAAAAATTGAAAAATATAAAAAATTTAATTTTGCAAAAACAAATTTTTTGGTTATTGTTAATAATTTGTTATAAATAAAAAAAATTTTCAAAAACTAATAAGACCATTGAATTGTACGGGAAAAAACACGAAGAAACATATGTTTTCCTATTTAAATACATTTTTTATTTTTGTACAATACTGCTATAAACATTGTAATAGCATATTCCGTGTAGTTGAAAGATGTCAGGTAAGTACATACAATGCGATCGACTTTTACTTTAATAAAAAAAGTTCCTCATTTCTCGCGATGAAATTAATTAATTCAATTATTTTCTACATATTTTGATGAATAAATCGTCTTATAATTAATTTTTGTACAAAATTATTTAAAACATGCTTTTAAATAATTGAATGATTTTTTAAAATGAATTTATCTTGCATCGGATTTTATATTTATTGTACATTTCATTTTATCAATAGAAATTTCAATATAAATCAAAGCCAAATATACTTCCAGGAAAATAAAATCAACAAAACACTACAATTGAATGAAATGAATATTGTTGTTGTTGTACATATTCTTAGAAATAGGGTCAACATAAACGATTTTATGAATCAAATCAACATAACGTAAAATAATCGAATATTCTAATATTTTCTCAAGGTTTCTGGAAAGTGATGTCGAATTATCTAGAAGTATTACAGAAGGTATAAAAGAAAATTACCTCTTGTAGTTTTCAATTAGTTTTATTTTAAACCTGCGATAGTGAAGTTAAAATTATAAAAGTGATCTTTTTGTGTAAAGTTATAAGTGTAATAAAGTTATAAGTGTTATTAAGTAGAAATATTTTGGGTATTATTTTTAACGTGGTGTACTGGAAATTTCTACAATCAACCGTTGAACCGCCGAAGCTGTTGAAAGAATATTCTAGTTAGGATTATTGGTTGCTGTATTGTTTTCCTGTTGTTGTGAAACAATTAAGGTGTTGAATACTTAATAAAACCTGGTGTTTGGGTTTACTAATCAGTGATCGAACTCAGGAAGAGATTGGGAATTACGTTTATCGAATTGTGAGTAAGGCCAATTCGAAGTAAGGTTAGAAAAACGTAACAATATTTATGTATATAAAGTGTAAATGTATGATATTTATCAGAACTTGAGCATATTTCATTAAAAAATCAACTTGATTAAAATTGAGTTTTTCATTATTGTCATTTACCTCCATTATTTTTTTATTATTATTATTATTAGTAGTAGTAGTATTGTTAACAATCTATTTTGTTGATATAAATTTCAATTATAAATTCGGTGCAAGTTAAATTAGATTCAGATTTAATTTTAAAAAAATCATTCAATTATTTAAAAGCATGTTTTAAATAATTGTATACAAAAGTTAATTATAAGACGATTTATTTATCAAAATATATAGAAAATAATTGAATGAATTAATTTTATCGCGAGAAATGAGGAACTTTTCTTATTAAAGTAAAAGTCGATGGCATTGTATGTACTTACATGACATCTTTCAACTACACGAAATATGCTATTACAATATTTATAGCAGTACTGTACAAAAATAAAAAATGTATTTAAATAGGAAAACATATGTTTCTTCGTGTTTTTTCCCGTACAATTCAATGGTCTTATTAGTTTTTGAAAATTTTTTTTAATTATAACAAATTATTAACAATAACCAAAAAATTTGTTTTTGCAAAATTAAATTTTTTATATTTTTCAATTTTTAGACATGTTTTTAAATAGAAACTGTATTGTTTTATTATTTCATTAAAAAGTAGACGTCAAAACGAAAAAAATGAGCCCTGTATGACCTCTCTACGATGATTGTAAGTAGTAAAATGTAACTTTGAAAACAACGTGTTTCGGATCGAAAAAAATGAATCTTTCAAACAGTTTTTAATATTTCAATCTAAAATTTTTTTTGTTGTTTGGGACACAAAAAGGAGTACTTTCAGCAAGTTTGGTTAAAAAATATTTATTTTTGAGAAATTGACAAGTAAAAAAAAAAAAAAATTTTTTTTTGATTTTTCGCTTTTTTTTTCTGAAATTTTGAGGTTATATTAAAAAATGACCCATACAAAAGTTGTAGATTTTTCCAAGATCTACAACTTTTGTATTCAACATTTTTCATTAGGACATCAAATTTCGCGTGAAATTGCAAAAAACACGAGATGTATCCGTTTTCACCCCTTTTCAACCCCTAAAATCATCCCCTAACCTTCTTGGGCACATAACACATTTTCCTTATGTTGACTTTAACCCTTTTAACCATTTGAAAACGTTTGTATCTGGATAACATTTTTCTTTTTTTATCTCTGTAAATGAGTCAATGTGCCTGGACTAATACTTTTAAATTCAAAACGAAAAAATAATTTAATTTATTTTTATTTTCTAAGCTTGCCGTATAAATTACAGATTTTCAATGTTATTTTTAAATATTTTTAAATTATAATAAAATACAATGTTGTAAATAATTAACTTAACTCAGCTAAAAAATAAAAAAAAAAAAAAACTACTCTTGATATTTATTTTGATAATTTTGCGTTAAAATAAATGTTGCGTCGAATTTGACTGAAAAGTGCTTGATAAAAACATTATGAATTATGTATTTAAATTACTAAAAAAATTTGGCCCAAAGACCTTGGTTTTATTTAGGAAGTTGTTATGAGCATGTTTTGTATTTGTAGATATTTGAGTAGTTTTTCATAGCAAATGTTGCATGGTTTACTAATTATTTTATATTGCGTTAGTGCGTATTAAATATATCACGTTACTGCTACCGAGATTATTTTATCAAAATAAATAAACAATAATTAAACGTCCTTTGTTAAATATCTTCAAGCCTAATGAAAACTAAGAGCGTTCAACCATCATTTTTATTTCTTTTTATTGCTAAGTTTTTTTTAAATTGTCGGAATAGTCTGCCCACGTCCACTCTCTCTCATCAGTCAACTTTGAACACAATCAGTCAAAACAAGAAATTGTGATAACTGATTTTTGAAAATATTAACTTTTTTCCTGTAGGGATTTAAAATGTTAGATAAATTAAATTGTTCTTGAATAAATTGGAAGAATTTTCGTGGATTCAATCAATTTAATTATTCTTTTTCTATGGCTCGAAAGTATAATATACCTTTAATCAATCCACTGTTAACTACAATTACATTCTAAACTCAATTTTTTAACACTATAGTATAATCAAATATCACTGAAATAAATAGAATATGTTTATTGTTTAAGCACTTCGAATGTGATATTTAACAATGGGGATAGCATATATAGAAAAACAACACCTCATACTTATGAACTACGTACATATATATCAGAATAATAAATGGGAATACATTAATCAAAAAC
This sequence comes from Diogma glabrata, assembly GCA_963693315.1. Lineage (NCBI taxonomy): Eukaryota > Metazoa > Arthropoda > Insecta > Diptera > Cylindrotomidae > Diogma > Diogma glabrata. The sequence goes on from OY856187.1 coordinate 235,078,815, forward strand.
AATTTTTTGGAGCATTAAAATGAGTGGAAATGATAAATCTCTCATGTACATAAAAAAACATAAAACCATCCAACAATATAACAAAGAACAGAAAAAAGGATATCATAGCCTTAGGATATTTCAAGAACACAAAAAATCGGGTGTGACATGAACTGATTGTTATACGGTTGGTAGAGTTACACAAAGCTTATATCAAGTATTTCATTTTCAAAACAATCACTTCTCTAATTTATACCGCCTACATTAGCATCATCGCTATCAAAGCAAATAGCTTTTAATCTTTAAGTGAGTAAATTTATAATAAACTGTTATGCATAAGCTCTTCATGTCAGTAGTTTTTTATACGTTTTAAATATTGTGGTTCACATTAAAACTTTTGGTTTTTTAATCAAAATAACTTTAATTAGCAATGAACAATAATTAGTTAAAGTATGCTTAATCATTTTACCTTTTTACCTTACCGGCTGTTCACAAACTACGTAACGGCCTTAAGGGAGAGAGGAGGGTTGTACGTTACGGTGGGAATAAAATGTTCGTGTTACAATTTGTTACAAAAACCAAACCTAAAGTTTGTTTTTATATAGAAAATATTACCTTGAGGTTGATTGTAATTAACAATTGAAATATAGGTATTATAATTTTTAATAAAAGTATTTGTTTTATTAAAATATTACATTTCGACTACATATATATAAATATATATATATATATATATATATATATATATATATATATATATATATATATATATATATATATATATATATATATATATATATATATATATATATATATATATATATATATATATATATATATATATATATATATATAAATATATATATATATATATATATATATATATATATATATATATATATATATATATATATATATATATATATATATATATATATATATATATATATATAATATATATATATATATATATCAGTGTTGCAAAACGTTACTCGTAACGTAACGCAAAAACGGAATAACGAAATGAAATAGCGTTATTATTAATAATTACGTTCATAACGTTTTAAAAATTAAACTACGTTACAATAACGTAAAACGTAACGATAACTCAAAATTTTATTTCGTTTTTCGGGTGACTTTTTTTATAATTATGTATATGAAAATCAAAACACAAAAACCGGTTGAATAAAATCCAACCTATCTGCTCTTTATCAATTTTTGCGGACGCTTAAACTACAGATTTTGGTAGTTCTAATGCCCGATTTACAGTCGGTAACAGTCGGTAACAGTCGGTAACTTAACGTTAACTTTAACTTAACACTAACTTAAGACATCTAAAATTTTGATTTATAGTCGGTAAGAAATTACGTATTCATTGACGTTTGATCTGATATTAATTATGGTTTTGTAATCAATGTTACAAATCAATCAATTCTTTAAAAGTAATAAACTGATTTTAAAATCAAAATTTAAAATAATAAAATTCGAAACATACATTTGATACAAAATTTAAAAATAAAAAAATTTATTTTCATATTAATTTTCTGCTAATATTTGGCTTTAAAGTCGCTCTTTATATCCTTTGCATTTTTTAAAAAATAAAATTTTATTTTTATGGACACTTGCAATTAAATATTACTTTTCTTCAGTTTTTATACCAAACGTCAACAAATCCTTAACAAAATCTTTAAGATAGAATGAAATGAACTTTACGTTAAGTTAACGTTAAGTTTGCGTTAACGACTATAAATGCTCTAGTGCATTTTCATACAATTGTTCTTTACGTTAAGTTAACGTTAAGTTAAAGTTACCGACTATAAATCGGGCATAAAATGTTGTACAATTTTAGGTTTATTTTAAATAATTTCAAGTCTGTAGTAGCCGTTTTGCATCACAGGTGTTTTGAATAATTTTAAGAAAGAATATTTTTCTGCTGGCCGAGAAATCAATCTGAAGATCTATTAAAAGCAACTCTAATAGTTATAAACAAACTATCAGATTTGTGAAAACTCCTGATAAGATTGCTTAGTTTTTGTAAAAATTAATTATTTTTAATATGAAATGATTTCAAAATATTCGTCGGAGTGACGTGAATAATCCATTGTATAATTCTTTAATTTTAATTACTTCAGTTACATATCTACGCCCGTCGATGATCTCCACGAGATCAAAACTATAGTAGTGTGAATTATAAAAAATATATATACTCAAAAAATTTAAAATTATTGTTTTTTAATTGTTTTTTATATATAACAATAGTGAATAATAAAAGGTGTCGTTATTAAAATTAAAGAATTTGAAATGAGTCAAATTTTATAGTTACGTTATTTTAAAATTAAATTGTAATGTTTAAAACTAATCTGTTAAACATTACATTTAATTTTAAAATAACGTAATTATAACGTTATAACATAATAAAATATAATATTTTTCTGTTTCATAACGAAATAACGTACCGAAAAAATAAATATACTGTTATAAAAACGAAACGCATAACGTTACGAATTTTTTTTTCGTTTTGCAACACTGATATATATATATATATATATATATATATATATATATATATATATATATATATATATATATATATATATATATATATATATATATATATATATATATATATATATATATATATATATATATATATATATATATATATATATATATATATATATATATATATATATATATATATATATATATATATATAACTAGACAATTGAAAATCCAAATTACACTGTTCAGAAAATAAATATGGTGTACTAATTTCGTTTTCATAACATATATTGTAATGTGCCTAGGGCCTACGAAACGTTTAAGACGGCCCTGCATACCGACCAATCCCAACTATCAAGATTTCTTTAAATTTAAGGTTACTCATTATCACTTGAAATTAACGTTTTTTAAGCAAAAAATATGCAAATTTCCTTGTTTTGACACACTTGACGATTTTTTTGACACACTTCCGGTACAGTTATCGAAAACATCGTCCTTTCGGCTCTTTCCATTGAGTATACCTATTTTTAGAAAAAAAAATTTTGAAATCCGTCAAACGGTGTTCGAGATTACGTCGGTTGTGACGGCCGGCCGGCAGACAGACATACTTTTTTTTGCTTTTTTTAGAAACAATAGGTCCTAAAACGTCGAGAAACACCCAAAAAGTGGGTAAGAATTTCACTTTTGGCTCGAGAATTCAATACTTTGGTTTTTTCAAAACCGTAACCCGTTACCCAAAGTAATTTCGGTCTGAAAGACCTAAGTATTACATTCATGAGTTAAAAGTGAAATTCTTACCCCCACTTTTTTGGCACTTCTCGACGTTTTAGGACCTACTGATTCTAAACAAACAAAAAAAGCAACAAAATAAGTGTATGTCTGTCTGCCGGGCGGCCGTCACAACCGACGAAATCTAGAAAACGCTGAAGGGATTTTATAAATTTTGGTTTCTAAAAATAGGTACACTCAATGGTAGGAGCCAAAAGGACGATGTGTTCGATAACTGTACCGGAAGTGTGTCAAAAAAATCATCAAGTGTGTCAAAACAAGAAAATATGCATTGCATAAAAATCGTTTGCTTAAAAATCGTGCATTTTAAGTGATAATGAGTAGGAACAAAGAATGCGAAATCTTGATGGTCGGGATTGGTATGTCAAGTGTGTCAAAAGAAAGATTTTTATTTATTTTTTTACCCACTTTTTTGGAAAAAAATAAAATTAATTATTTGTTTGATATGATATTTTATTATTATTATTGAAAATTATAGCATAATAAATTTGTCAAAAAAATGTTGTCAAGTGTGTCAAAAGAAAGATTTTTATTTATTTTTTTACCCAATTTTTCGGAAAAAAATAAAATCAATTATTTGTATGACATGAAATTTTATTATTATTATTGAGAATTATGTCATTATAAGTTTGTCAAAAAAATGTTGTCAAGTGTGTCAAAAGAAAAATTTTATTTATTTTTTTACCCAATTTTTTGGAAAAATAAAATAAATTATTTGTACAACATGAAATTTTATTTTATTATTGAGAATTATAAGTTAGTCGAAAAAATAATGTCAAGAGTGTCAAAAGAATGATTTTAATTTATTTTTTTAGAAAAGAGACGAGCGAAATGTAAACTATTAAAAACTCAATTTTTAGAAATTATGGATGTTGTTCTTAATAATTGTATTTTCTCCTTTGAGGACAAAGTTTACAACAGATATTTGGATCCCCTATGGGATCTCCTATTAGCCCGCTATTAGCGAATCTTGTTATGGAGTATGTAGAATCCAATGTTTTGGCATCACTAGACTTTACACCATCTTTTTATTTTCTATATGTAGATGACGTAATCACAGCAATACCTACACCTACAAAAAACATGTCCTATTTCCAATCGAAATACAATTGTCTCAACCTCACCGTGCGGTCACATATGGCGAATCAAACTACGAAATTGCTTCAACAACTCTACAAATATAAATCGATGAAGTTGAGACAATCACACGAAATATTTATGTGAAAATAAAATATAGTTCAATTAATCTCAAATACTTAAACTTTAAAATGAAAAATTCATGATATAAGGCCAATGAAATTTTTTTTCAGGGAAATAGTTATTATCTTTATTCAACTACTGTTATATTGGATATAACACTTTATATTTTAAATAAACCTCATTCTGTTGTTAGGAAAATGTTTTCGTGTAGTTGTCCCAATCACGGTGAAATTGTTTGCAAATAATTTTTCTTTGCATGAATAATCAACTGCCAACTTCGAGATGAGGTTGTCATGAACTTCAATTTTTTTTTCAGTGTAAAGACCAAGTTGAGATACTATTACAAGCCTTTAATGAGTTTGAAAAAAGTATTCAATTCACAATAGAAACCGAAAAGAATGGATCTATTTCTTTTTTGGATACCTTATTAGTTCATAATAATGATGGAAGTATGAGTATGAACTGGTACCACAAACCAACTTGGTCAGGACGGTATTTAGATTATAATTCTTGGTTGCCTTTGAGTTATAAAAAGAATACTATTTCGTTATTAGCAAATAAAATTTTTGAAATTTCTGATAAAAAGTTTCACTCTGAAAATCTTGAGCTTTTAGAAAAAACACTTAACCTAAATAATTATCCGATAAAAATGATAAAAAATGGCATCAGAATTGCAAATTGTAAACATAGGTTGTCTTCTGATAAAGTACCCGTAGACAATGCGGAGATTACCAAATACGTATCCTTGCCGTATGTGAAACATATGTTTGAAAACATAAAATCGTTATTAACACGACATAATATAAAAGCAGTCGGTAGATCGTGTGTTTGTTTGGGCCAATCAATTTTTACCAAAACTAAAAACAGTTACCCAAAAGGAAAGCAATCATTGGTAGTTTACGAGATAGAATGCTCTTGCAAAGAAACATATGTGGGTCAAACCAAACAGTACATGGAGAAGAGATTATACCAACATACCCATGATTCTCCTCCTGATAATAGTTCCCTATCGAAGCACTTAAAAGAGCATAACCATACAATAACGATGGATAACGTTAAAATTTTGGAAAAGGAATCCTTTTCCTGCATAACACCGTTATATTTAAGTTTGCATAATTTGTGTTATTTTATTAATATGGGTCATTCTTTTACAAACCGAACACCTTTCTGGCCAACACTTTTTGGATTTGGCTGAAATTTTTAGGGGTTTTATGTTGACAAAAAATATACGTGTTCCAGTTTTTTTTGGAAATTAGAGCGATTTTAACTTTTAAAATTCGAGAATTTCGTAATTTTTTGCTTGAAGACTTATTTTTAAAAATTCATTACTTCGGTTCTATCAAAGATAGAAACTTTTGTTTTATTTTGTTTTAAAGTAAAAGGATGCTTATTTAAAAAAAAATAAATCAATAAAAATTATTAACAAATTCCTATTGTTAAAAAACAATTAATATGTTAAAACCGATTTTTAGTCATTAACCACGTAATGAGTTTTTAGTATGACCATCGTATTCTACGTTCAATTTTTAACAAAAACCGTAGTTTTTATTAATAGAGGAATGATTTTTACTGTTAGAAATAAATTAATTTATCGAGCGCGGGACGACAAGAAATTCCATAAATGGGTCATTCTTTTACACACCGAACAGATTAGGACAAAATCTGACCAACTCATTTTTGATTTAGATGAAATTTTTTTACGGATTCTCTGGGTTCTCGGTTAAAAGATATACGTGTTAGAAAAATAGAGCGGATCTAAATTACAAGAATTTCGTGATTTTTGGCTTGAAGACTTATTTTCAAAGATTCATAATTTCGGTTCTGGGAACGATAAAAACTGTTTTTCTGTTTTATTTGAACTTTTAAAAGAAAACTGTTATCTTTAAAAATTAGTAACAAATTCCTATTGTTGTAAACAAATAAAATGTTAAAATCGATTTTTAGTCATAGTCCAAAGACATAGTCAAGACAAAGATTTACGAATTGTTTTGTAGTCCCGCGCTCGAATAAATTAATTTATTTCGTACAGTAAAAATCATTTCTCCATTAGTTAAAAATACGTTTTTTATAGAAAATTAAACATAGAACACGATAGTTATACTAAACACACTTTATTTTTATTGGCCAATAATTAAAAATCGACTTTAACATTTTATTTGTTTATGACAATCAGAATTTGTTAATAATATTTTTTGAATTTATTTTTTAAAAGCATCTTTTAGCTTGAAAATAAAATAAAATGGAAGTTTCTATCTTTAAAAGAACCGAAGTTATGAATTATTGAAAATAAGTCTTCCAGCCAAAAATCACGAAATCCTCGAAATTTAAAACCGTTATAATTTCCAAAAAAAAGAAACAAACAATCCTGGAACAAGTATATCTTTTTTTTCAATATAGAATCCCTAAAAATATTATCAGCTAAATCAAAAATGTGTTGGTCAGATTTTGTTCCAATCTATTCGGTATGTAAAAGAATGACCCGGTATATAAAAGAATTTATAGAATTTTTTGTCGTCCCGCGCTCGATAAATTAATTTATTTCTAACAGTAAAAATCATTTCTCCATTTATTACGTTTATTATACGTTTTTTATAGAAAATTAAACGCTGGATACGATGGTCATGTTAAAAACACATTTCCCGGGTGGGGTGGGGCAGTGACTAAAAATCGATTTTAACATTTTTTTGTTTATAGGAATTTGTTAATAATTTTTTTGAATTTATTTAAAAAAAAAAAAAGCATTTTCTAACTTTAAAATAAAACAAAACATAAGTTTCTATCTTTAATAGAACCGAAGTTATAAATTTTTGAAAATAAGTCTTCAAGCCAAAAAATACGAGATTCTTGAAATTTGGAACCGCTGTGTTTCCAAAAAAATTCTCGAACACATATATCTTTTTTTTTGATATAAAAAATAAAACCTCTAAAAATTTTCAGCCAAATCAAAAATGTGTCGGTCAGATTTTGTCCAAATCAGTTCGATTTGTAAAAGAATCCCCCCCTTATATGAATATTTATGTGCATTATTCAAACAGATCTAAGCGTGTGAATTTTCAAACTTTCATCAATCAAGGTTTTATTTTCGAATTTGTATTTATGTCGAATTCTTTTTGCAAAAAATTGCTCTGACACGCCCCTTTTCGCTCTTAGATCAATTGTTTTTGGACATTACGTGTTCTCTTTGGCCAAAAAAGTGATCTTTTTTGTCCTAAAAGATTTTTTTGTATCTAGATTTTTAGCTAGAGCAAAGCATAAAATACAATAAAACACAATAGCTATTTATGTATCAAGGGCATAAAGTATGTCTTTTCCGCTTGAGGGTGAAATTGTTGAGAAACAATTCGAATTCGAGAGAAACAATCACTCGAAAGCAAAAAAGATACTTTATTCCTGAATTGCATACAAGAAGACGAGTAAGATTCTGTACTATTTGCATAAATAAAAATGCATATATTTACACAAAATAGTAAAACATTTTTTAGAAAATTATTTTATTCAAGTAGTTTTTCGAAATAATAACTTTAGGCATTGTTATTTCAATAGAAAAAAGGCCTGCTTTACGAACAATTTTTGAATCCCAAAAGTGCATTTTATGGTTTACTCGGCTTACTCAGTAAACCGTAAAATGCACTTTTACGATTCAAAAATTGTGCGTCAAGCAGACCTTTTTTCTTTTTGAAATAACAATGCCTAATATTGAAATAACAATACCTAAAATTACTATTTTACGCCCTAAAGCATAAATATTATTGACAACATCCAACGAACTCAAAAGACCAAAATATACTTTATGCCTATTTTCGAATTAGAAAATTGTCCAAACATATCAACGTAAATAAAAATACATTATGCCTGCCCATTTCCAAAAAAACAAAGATATACATACATACATAGAAATTTAGAAAAATAAATATGAAAAGCAAAACTACTTGGATTAAACAATTTTCTCAAAAAATATTTTACTATTTTGTGTAAATATATGTATTTTAATTTATGCAAATAATACAGAACCTTACTCGTACCAAAAATCTGGTATGTAGTTCGGGCATAAAGTATCTTTTTTGCTTTCGAGTGTTTGTTGACAATTTCACTCTCAAACAAAAATGACTAACTTTACGCCCTTATACATAGCCTTATAAATAGCTATTATTTGTCTCTCAAAATTAGTAAACAAACAAAACGCCATTATTACTTATTATGTTTTTTTAAAGTGAAATAGTTATTGTTTAAATAAAAGTTTTGTTTAAATCGTGTTTTAAATTAAAAATTAATAACAATATTGAAATAAGATTATTTTTTTTCTTTGTATACATACATATGTATTTTATTTTTTCTTCGTAGGCCCCCTTAAAGTTCGTAGGCCCTAGGCACAGTGCCTATGGTGCCTATTGGATAAGACGGCTTTGGGTATGTGATACCCAAAACTAGATTATAGCATTATAAGTTTGTCAACAAGTTATTGTCAAGTGTTTCAAAAGAATGGTTTTCATTTAATTATATATATAAATAATATTTTTTATAAATAACAAATAAGTCTTGAACATGTGGAACTCTTTAAATATATATTTTATTTTTCAGTTTTCCTTATTGAGTCCATTCTTAAAAAATAAAAAATAAAATTCCTTAATTATTTTTTATTTTATAATATTGAATGCATTTCGGGTTATACGCAACCCATCATCAGCAAACTCGACGTTATATTTAAAAAAAAAATTTTTCAACAAAACAATTTTTATATTATACAAAGCCAACATTATGAAATAATTTAAATAAAAATAAAGTCTAACAGGTTTAAAAAGGTTGGTAAATAAATTAAATAAATCTGAATTTATGTTGCCCTTATCGATGTTAATTGCATTAATGTCCTTATGAATATACAGGGACTCAAAAGCATCCAATTTATTGTTGTCGTGCACCTCTTTCTTTAACTTCATATTATCGATTGAAAAATTTAAATGATGATTTTCCAAAGCATGTTTTGCAATTGCGGATTTATTTGGTTGGTTTGTTCTGATGCATCCAGAATGTTCCTTAAAACGTTTCTTTAAGCCCCTACGTGTCTGCCCATAATATTTTTTGTTGCAATCACCACATGATGGTTCATAAATACCAACTTTATCATGATTTTCATTTATTTTTTTACCCAATTTTTGTGAAGAAAAAAAAAATAATTAATTGTATGACGAATATGAAATGTGTGATGAACATTCAATTTCATGTTCATGGAAATTTTAGATTTTATTATAATTTTTGGAAGATTTTTGGAATTTTAAAAAAAGTTTGTATAATTTTTGCGATATTTTTGTGAAGAAAAATTAAAATCAATTATTTGTATGACATGAAATGTGATGAACATGAAATTGGACATGGAAATTTTTGATTTTATTATAATTTTCGGAAGATTTTTGGAATTTTGTAAAAGTTTGTTTTTTTGATTTTGTTATAATTTTTGCGATATTTTTAGAATTTTGAAAACAAATTTTTTTTTTGATTTTTTTATAGTTTTTTCTATAGTTTTAGAATTTTGAAAAAAGTTACTTCGGTCTGAATTTGAATTTTTGAAAAATTTCTTAGAATTCTGAAAAAGTTTAAATTTTTGATTTTATTATAATTTGTGGAATTTTGAAATAAGTTTGTTTTTTTTTTGATTTTGTTATAATTTTTGCAATATTTTGAAAATTTTGGAAAATATTTGAGTTTTTGGAATAGTTTTAAAATTTTGAAAAAAGTTTCAATTTTTGATTTTGTTATAACTTTTGAAATATTTTTAGAATTTTGAAAAAAATTTGTATTTTTTAAAAATTGTTGCAATAATTAAAATTTTTTTGAATAAATTTAAATTTTTGATTTTGTAATAATTTCTGGAATATTTTTGGAATTTTGAAAACAAAGTTTAAATTTTTGATTTTATTTTAATTTTTGGAATATTTTTGGATTTCTGACAAAAATCTGTATTCTTGATTTTGTAATATTTCTCGAAACGCCAAATGGAGAAGTTTTTGAGTAGTCTGCTGAGTGTATCATCTTTTCACTAAATTGTGTTATATCCATTGAAAAAAGAAGCTTCATTCAATATACATATATTAATATTTATTGAGCGTGCCGTATTACAGAACGGCAACCTTTTATTTGCGACTGACGGCATTTGTTACAGAAATAAACTGACTGACTACATTTTTTGTAATTATAATAATATTCATCACCTGTATACTAAATTTCAGATTTTATAAAGTACTTGCACGATGTACCGTTTTTTTACAACTTTAACGCGTGACTGACGCGTTCGGTTACAGGATTGGAGTGACTGACAATCATAAAACTTATTTTCAATTAATATTCTACTCTCAAACGAATTTTCAGGTTTTATAAAGTAGTTGCAAGATACATGGTTTTTTTACAACATTGGAGCCACACCCACTCCAAACGCTAACGAATCCAGCTGATTGACTGAAGACTATTTCTCTACTCAACATATGTGACATAATATTAAAAAATCAGCCTTTATAAAATGCTTGCAGTTTTATGTCGCTCGCCTCCCCTACTATAAGCCTACAATCTAAGAACGTAAAAATTTAAAAAGGTAAAACGAAAGGAAAATTCAAGAAAATCTTTTAAGCTACTTGAAAATATTTCATAAAAATATAGTTTTGTAGTTGCTAAAAATTTTAATATTTAGAAAATATATTTATTTTTATGTTACGTTTCCTAAGAGATTGAACAAATTTTCCAAAGTTTTTTTTTGTTCAGTTTTTCGTGTTGTTCATTTTGATTGTAGTGGTCTTAGAAATTCGAAAAGTAAAATTAAATTAATTCCAACAACTAAAAAGAATTTTTTTGCAATTTAAGATAAGAAAGTTTGGTTGTTTGATTTATAAATTGGAAGTAAAATAGAAATTTAGATAGGATGTTGAGATAGAACTATAAAATCTAATTATTTTTGATTTGTTTTTTTGGGAAAGAAAGTTTCGGGGTTTTTATAACTTTATATAAGACTTTTAAAAGCAAAAGTATCAAAGAGTATCTAATATTATATAGTTGAATATAAGTAACTAGTAACAGTAGTGCAGGTAGCAAGAATTTGAATATTAATTAATTTTTTCAAAAATGCTACTTTAACATATCAATTATCATAAGTTAACTGCAATACTGCAGCTAAATTCTGTAACTGTGAAGCGGTGAAGTGATAAAAATTTCTTCGTTTCTTTTCATTAAAAAACTTATCACTTCACCGCTTCACAATTACAGAATTTGGCTGCTGTTTGGGGAATTTTAAAACTATAACAACAATATTTATAAGAATAGTTTACAGTTCTCTTCTGTTAGGAATATTTAGACGCTAATTGTTTATTTTTTTCTCTCTCTATCTTTTCTTTTTCTCGAAACCAGCTGGTTGTTGAGACCTGATGTTATTGAAACCTAATGTTGTAGCTATTGGTACAATAAAAACTGTTTGTCTTATATGTATTTTAAACTTAAACAATTAGAACTTTGAACGTCAAAGTTACCTACCACAATTTTAATATCGTACTGCGTAACATTATTGGTGACTTCTTCGAGTTCGAGGAGAAAATGTGTTGAATATCGCCACGTTTATATACAGTATGTGCCAAAACCGTAATAGTCGTTTTGCAATTTTTTTCGGGTTCTGGTTGAGTACAGTGATAATTACTTTTCGGTTATCTAATTGTTGTAGGAAGAAAAATCTGCATTAGTTGAGTTAATATATGATTTTACTTCAGCTTCAGCTCCCATTTGTTTCGTTATCTAGCCTATGCCTCAGCGTCGCCTATATTTAATGTTATTGTTTCGTTATTTGGCTAATACTATGGAATATTTTTTGTTTATATTTTCTGTATATATGCTATGAATTGTATTTGTAGAGAGCAAAATTTGAGCAATCTTTTTCAAAACTCAATTTTTTTAACAACACTCTAGCTATGCTACTGCATTGGTAAAATATAGAGGGGCTGAAATCTCAAAGCTCAACAACAAACTTTTATGAACATTTTTTATGAGGACATTGTTTTTAGTTTTGGGCAGCGTTGTTTATCAAAAATAATATTCCTTGTAAAAGCATCATTATGTTATCTCTGTTTAGAAATTTATTACATAACTAACACGAAACATCAATACGTTGCCAGAAAACTATAACAGATTTGATCATTCCATGAAACAATTTTAGCTCATGGCAGGCTAATATATCGGTATTTCTTTTTCGACTATTGATAAGATAACAAAGGATTACGGGATAAAATTAACAGAAACATAAAAAACATTACAATATAGTTGGATCTTAAAGCATCAAGTTATTAATGTATTTGAAAATAAAACGACTGGTTGTTATATTGCTGACTTTGTTGCCCAATTTCATCCAAAATCCAGTCAGAATCGTAAAGCATTAAAATTTGTAACGATGGCGCCTTTTTCGAATTTCACTCTAAAACAAGAATATTATTATTTAAAGAAATGCTCTAATGATTTGTTAATTTATTTCGGTTCCATTCTTAGAATTGAAACAATTCATTTCATCAAACAGAAAATATTTATGTGTGCTATAATTCAATGTTTAATATTCTATCAGTTAATTGTTTTGATACATCAATTAATAATACATGTTTCTATCTACATAATCTACGTGAATATGAAGAATTTTTGTGATAACCAAACTAAAACTTTCCTCCCCTTTTTCAAAACAAAAAACACCAAAACTCTAAAACTATTTTTGTTGTTTCCAGATGTTGGGATTTCCAAGCTACAAAAATACAAAGTTCATGTTGAACGATATTGATAATATCCTTCTTATATGCGTTCGTGAATAAATCACCCACTTCACAATAAAATAAAAAACAAAATAAGTAATAAAACTATTTTGTGTAATTTTTAATGTTTTATTAATAGAATAATATTATTAATAAAATTTCGTCATGTGAAATAATTGTTTTTTTGTCAGACTTTTGTTAAGACATGTTTCGATAATTTTCAAATTATCATCTTCATTTATCAAAATTATGAGACGAATTATACTAAGTATACTACTTTCAAAAAACAATTTGAGTAAAACGGAATTTTATTAATAATATTATTTTATTAATAAAACATTGAAAATTACACAAAATAGTTTTATTACTTATTTCGTTTTTTATACAAAAATACTTTTACCAATATTTTATTTTTTCATGGTTACGTTGTTTAAAAAACTTTGTAAAATTATATGAATAACCATAGCAACTACAATTTGTTATTCTTTTTACACTATAGTGGAAAAAGAACCCATTTTCACAGGGCATTAAGCGTGATGATAATAGACTTTTCATATGCTATCACAGAAAATAGTAGATTTTTCAACAAGTGGTGAAAACGTCTTTTTTTGCGTGACTGGACGGTTTGTACACGAGACGCGACAGCGTCGAGTGGAATAAGTTCAGGAACGCAAAAAGGTTTTTACCACGCGTAGAAAACGCCATTTTTTCTACGCTTGTAAATATAAATGATAAATTTTACAAATTCTCCTACTAAAACATACAAAACGACATAGCTAATTTTGACAGTGGAAACCGAAATAGCAATATTGTATTTATATATAATTTTTAACAGTGTAAAATATTGTTTTTATTGAATGCCAGTGTTTGCCTACATATGGAAGACAAATCCTTATCGAAGTTGGCATCGGGTATTTGAAGTGTGCATTTGAAATGAATATGTTTTGAGCCAGATTAGAATATGAGCGTGTAACAGATAATCCTCTTTTTTGTAATTCCACTAAGTGCATCCAACAGTGACCAAATTAAAACACTTCATGATTTACCATAAAATACATCGTCGATAGCAAATCTGTATGAAAACTTGTGCTGTGATGTTATATCTATCCCATTGCACAGGAACTAAATTTGTATATCGCCCAAGCTGGATTGCATGTGATGTTAATAGATAGGTCTGGAGGCCCATAGAAACAAACATACGCAATTGCATCTTGAATGTTCTCATACATATAACGTGTATGTCTGTAAGTGAAGATGGCAAAATCGTAAGTCTACCAACTTTAGTTGTGTATAACCATCATACTAAATTGGCTCTCGCAAATTAAGTGATACTAAAGAGAAAAGAATGGTTTGATTTAATCGAATGACTATTGAACGTTCTGTTTCGAATGTTTTTGCATACGATATATTGGTGAAACAATTGACGGTAGAAGAGCAATTATAAGAAGAAAGAGCAAGTAGAGTAGAGAGTAGAGCAGAGCAATTATGCAAGTTATTGAATGAATATCCTCCAGGAATCGGTGGTTGTGGCAAAGGCTCTCCAACCACTTTCAAGTTTGTTCGGCTTGTTTGACTCGAAATTATTTTAACAGTTGTACCGGCTGAAACATTGCCATTTTTAATGATTGATTCACTGGATTGAGCAGAAGTTGATAAGGTCGTTGAAACGTTATCAGCTCTAACAATTTTCGAACCCATGATGCTGTCAGCAATTTTACGTTTATTGTTGAGCGAATTGAGCGAACCACCATGTTGCTTAATTTTAGTTAAATTCACACCCGAATCTGCCAACAAGGATGCAGACGATCGACGGAAGCAATGACCAGTGTACTCACCCGGTGACGAATGATTCAAGAAAATTACAATTGTTTTCGGATAGCCTCCAATCGTGTTAATGCCGATCGGCGGCTTGATGCATTTGCCTTAACGAAAACCCAAAAAAGAATCTGTCGGTGATAACGCCATGAGGACGTTGTCCTGAAAACATATTGAAAATGTCAACCAAATTTACGTACCGATCAACTTCTTCGTTGATGACAAATTGTCGAATGATTTTGGTTTTCGTTTTCGGTACGGTAATTTTAATGCCATTGTCCATGTATTCGACATCCATTACGTTCAAATTCAACAATTCGCTTCGTCGACAAGCACCATAGACATCGACAATAAGGGCCACCTTAAAATTGTGAGGTTAGGAAAATGAAACAAACAAATTATCAGCAAATTTTACCTTCCTAGCCAAATAAACATCGTCGGGAGCGTCCGCTATGGTGAAGATTCTTGATTTCTTCGCAAAATAATTGTCATTTTTACACTTCAAAAGAGCTGGCAAATTGTTGAATTTTGAGATATCGATGTTGTCCTTCACGTTCAATGTGGATTTTAACATTGAGTAAATGCTCTATGTAGTTGACGATTGGAATTGTTTCATCTCGGTATCGAAATAAGCAAGCAACTTATTTTCGTCAATCACTTTAATTTTTTTTCACTGCACCATTGTTTGAACGCTCGATACGTTTTTTCATATTTTTCTTTGCATATAACCGGCAATAAACCTTGCAAAGCTCTTTCTGCTGGTCCTTCCAAATCGGAGTCCTCCCCTGAGCTCATTTTTTGCAGTTTCTCAATAAAATACACGCGAAATGAAAACACGTTTGTAGTGTGGGAACAATCAAGAATAAATGCCGTTTTTTTCTTGCATATAATCCAACTTGCATATTGTCAAGGCATTGTTGATCGATCAATACTTCGCGTAGTTTTTTTGTAGTGATTTTTTGTAATTTTGTTTTATTATTTGCCTATTATGGTACTCAAGTGCAGAAAATGTTGTGTGCAACTCGTTTTGAAATGAATTTTTTTCAGCACACGTCCTAATTTTCAATTTTGAAAACTTAGGACTGATGCTGAAAAAATCTTCATTTCAAAACTTGTAGCACAAACTACTATTTCATAATTGGATTGGCATGCGAAAAGAGCAATTATTAAAAAAAAAATTTTTTGGCACGCTTATAAAATTCAGTTGCGAACCCTGGATTATACTATACTATTACTATACTATACTATTACTATATGTGTTACTATACTATTTTTGGTATTATATTATTTTGTATGAGTGATCACCCATACAAAACTAATCGATTAAATTAAGTCTTCAAGTGAAACTCGACCATAAAGGAGTGAATTGTGATTAATACAGGTGAGGGACGTTTGTACTTGCTGACAGACTACATTCCTATATGGAGCATGACGGCATAAAAAAACTACATAAAAACTTTTCTGTATTCAAATGCAACATTGTGTCCAAATTTCAAAAGAATCGATCAAGTACTTTCGGAGATTACCTATTTTGAACAAACGAACGTTTACATTTTATTTATATAGATTGCATATGTTTTTTGTTTTTTGTTAAGTTGATAAATATTTATTTTTCGATTGTTTAAATTATTCCAATTTGAAATTTGTCAAAATAGCAATATTAATAATTTCGTTACTTTAAATTTTTAAGCAAAATATTTTAAAGTAATTTTTAGTTATTTCGAAATAATTTCACGCATGTAAATAAAATGTTTAAAGCATCATAAATAAAAATCCAAGTATCAATATTTATATTTTATATCAAATCGCGTTTTTTTGTTGTATCTTTTATACGAATAAGTTTGGCTAGAGGACAATTTTTAAGAAGGAGAAGCCGTTGTATGGTAACACCAGTTATTGGAAGAACTTTATATATATACATATTGTGATTGAATATAAAAAAGGAAAAAGCATTAAAGTAAATGAGAATTTGAATTAAAATAATATATGGAGCTTGACTTGTGAAGTGAGCGCATACAAAGGATGGAATATGAGAGGTTTGTTCCAACGAGAAACATATTTCTACGAAGATGTTTTTTATGGAGTGATCAAGCGATGATTTAGATGAGAATGTGTTATGGAATGGTTTTAATACGAATTGAGTAATATGTATGATCATAAGGCTGTATTAACTTTCGATCGATGGTCATTTTTGGGAGTGATATAATTGGGTTTAAAACTCTTACATACATGTTACAATGCGTCGATAAACAACTCTCATAATTATATAGGTTTTTAATTCGTCTTCCGACATGGTTTTTGTATTTTTTTGTTAGGAGATAATTAATTTCATAACCTTACTATTTGTGAATTTCGAAAGTTTGTATGGTTATTTTATCCTATACAATCCTATGTCACTTGTGTAGTTATTATTGACTGGTTCCAATCAATTTGAAATCAATTTTAAGAAAACTGTCAAGTTAATTTGTGAATCTATGAATTTTTCAATTCAAAATCAGTTTTTGGGTTTATATGAATAAACCTTACAGTTATTTTTTAATAAAAACAACTTTTATCTCTAAACGTGTTTCGGTTGGGATTCGAACTCACAACCTCATTAGTACCAATGAGCTCGAATCTTTTGGTAGACATGCTATCAACTGCCCCAACAATCGTCAATCCTACATTATGAGAGTTTTTTGTTAGGAGATAATTAATTTCTTAACCTTACTATTTGTGAATTTCGAAAGTTTGTACGGATATTTTATCCCATGCAATAGTCATTTGTGTAGTTATTATTGACTGTTTCCAATCAATTTGAAATCAATTTTACGACAACTGTCAAGTTAATTTCTGAATCTATGAATTTTTCAATTTGAAATCCGTTTTTGGGTTTATATGAATAAACCTTACATTGGTACTGAGTACCAATGTAAGGTTTTTTCATATAAACCTTACATTGGTACCGTGAGTTCGAATCCCAACCGAAACACGTTTAGAGATAAAAGTTGTTTTTATTAAAAAATAACTGTAAGGTTTATTCATATAAACCCAAAAACTGATTTCAAATTGAAAAATTCATAGACTCACAAATTAACTTGACAGTTGTCTTAAAATTAATTTCAAATTGATTGGAAACAGTCAATAATAACTACACAAGTGACATAGGATTGTATGGGATAAAATATTCCTACAAACTTTCGAAATTCACAAATAATGAGGTTAAGAAATTAATTATCTCCTAACAAAAAAACTCTCATAATGTTGGATTGACGATAGTTGTGATATGATTTGGATTAGACAATAATAAACATTTTTGGCCTAAGATTGAAAAACAAAAATACATTAATGTAAGCTTTCTTTTTTTTATTTTATTTATATTATATAATTTTTTTTTAGCCTGTTTTTTATTAAATTATTTCGTTTTGTGTATAACATTAAATTTTTTTTGATACAATTCTTTTTTGATTATAATTTTTTGTTTGTAATTTTTTCTGTCTTTTCTTATTAAACTTTTTCTTTTTGTTTCAACATCAAATTTTTGATATAGTTTTTTTGTCCATGAATAAGAACTTTTCCAATCAGGATTCTCATTTATTTCTATAATAAAGTCCAATATTTCAAGTTTTGAGTTCGTAAAACACATTTTACGTGTATTTATTGCTTTAATGGTTAATTTCAATTGTTGCTACAACTGATGGTTTTACTAATTCTAGTTATTTTTTCAAATGAAAAACTTTTTTAATCAATAATGAATAAACGGCATTGCATTAGCCAAATGTCCCCGATTAAAACATTTTTACAAATCAAAATGCCTACTTACCTATTTACTGTTGGACCATCCTTTTCTAACCTAAACGTTTTCCTGTTCTAACGCCAGAATTAGCATACAAAATAAATCTATGTTATTCTTGTGAAAAAAGAACCTCCACTTCTGAATAATTTCTGCGCGGTACTAAGTGATTTCTAAGTTCGCGACTTTCATTGATGCAAAAGACTCATCCAACGCTACTGCATTTAATGTCTAAATAATGGTAGTTATTTGCAAATAATGTCTAAATATTGGTAGTTATTTGCATATAGAAAATTATGAACCTTATCATTTCTCTTTGGTGAAGCATAGTCTAGTGGTCTGCATAAATGCATTTAAAATATAAACAATTACACAAATGTACTTAAATACAAATCATCTACAAGTAAAAGTGTTACAAATATTTATATTCTCAAGTATAAAATAGTCTAAATACAAACAAAAATAAATATCCGCTTACTTTTTTACAAAATATCTTTTCTACTTCCACCACTAATACTTATACTTAGAATACGTAAAATGTATTTGGATAGTTTAGAAACAAATTATAGTAAAAGAAAAAGCTGCAAATACTCAAATATTTGAAGTATTATTATTTATTTGGGAGTACAGAAACTTTTTGAGAAAGTATGTAAAACGAATAATTATCCCTAATGGATCATGTATACCGTAATAGTTATTGATTAATCGGATTTTAACATAGATTCAACTATTAGTCAGAATAGGAGTTATATTTTTTGGGAATAAAATGTGTTGTGTGGAAGGCATTACAATTTACGTCACAGCACATGAAAACCTTTAAAGACCAAGGTCCATCAACAACATAACATGCGGTCTAAGGTGCTAATGAACTCAAATTTTTTGTTTATTGTTTTAAAGAATAGATAAATAAACAGAAAATGTTATCACATCATAAAATACGATAAACCAATATTTTATGATAGGATAAATGAAATAAAAATAAAACAAAAGGAATATTCCATAGCTAAGATTGAAGGTAAGATATATTACTCAAAAACCTCTCCAGCGTTTCGAGAAAATATTTCAAAATCATAAATTCATATTTCTTTCAAATTCCAAAATATTGCAAAAATTAGATAAAATCAAAAACTCAAACTTTTTTCAAACAAAATTCTAAAAATATTTCCAAAATTATTACAAAATCAAAAAACTTTTTTCAAAAATTCTAAAAATATTGCATAACTTATAGCAAAATCAAAAATCGTAACTTTTTCCAAAACTATAAAAATTATAATAAATACACAAATGTAAAATTTTTCAAATTTCTAAAAATATTCCAAAAATTCTTACCAAATCAAAAATTGAAACTTTTTTCAAAATTCCAAAAATATTCCAAAAATTAGAATAAAATCAAAAGTTCAAACTTTTTCTAAATTCTAATAATATTCCAAAAATTCAAAAATTCAAACTTTTTCCAAAATTCTAAAAATATTGCAAAAACTATGACAATATCAAAAATTGAAACTTTTTCCAAAATTATAATAAAACCAAAAATTTTAAATTTTTCAAAATTCTAAAAATGTTCCAAAAATTCTTACAAAATCAGAAAGTGAAACTTTTTAGAAAATTCTAAAAATTTATATAAAATTCAAAAATTTTTTTTTCAAAATTCTTAAAATATTCCAAAAATTAGAATAAAATCAAATATGTAAACTTTTTCTAAATTCTAATAATATTCCGAAACTTTTTAAAAATTCAAAAATTCAAACTTTTTTCAAAACTCTAAAAATATTGCAAAAATTATAACAATATCAAAAATTGAAACTTTTTCCAAAATTATAAAAATTATAATAAAATCAAAAATTAAAAATTTTTCAAAATTCTAAAAATATTCCAAAAATTCTTACAAAATCGAAAACTGAAACATTTCCAAAATTCCAAAAATATTTCAAAAACTATAACAAATTCAAAAATTTCCATTTTCAATTATATTTACGTAAGCAACAGCTAAATTTTTTTTTCCAAAAAATTATCTAAAAAATAAATGAAAAAAAAAATTCAAAAATAAATGAAATCATTTTTTTGACACACTTGACAATTTTTTGTTTACAAACTTATAATGCAATAAAATTCTCAATAATAATAATTTCATGTTCATTATACATTTCATTTCATACAAATAACTAATTTTATCATTTTTCTAAAAAAATAAATGAAAATCACTCTTTTGACACACTTGACATTATTTTTTTGACTAACTTATAATTCTCAATAATAATAATAAAATTTCATGTCGTACAAATAATTAATTTTATTTTTCCAAAAAATTGGTTAAAAAAATAAATACAAATCATTCTTTTGACACACTTGACAACATTTTTTGACAAACTTATAATGCAGTAATTCTCAATAATAATAATAAAATTTCATGTCAAACAAATAATTAATTTAATTTTTTCCAAAAACTTGGGTAAAAAAATAAATAAAAACCTTTCTTTTGACACACTTGACAACATTTTTTTGACAAACTTTTAATGCCATAATTCTCAATGATAATAATAAAATTTCATGTCAAACAAATAATTAAGTTTTTTAACTACTAACTTGAGAAATCGTCATTATTTACTCGAATGCCCCAATGAGAAGTAATTTTTATCTACGACTACTAAAGAATATATGCTTTCCATGCGTATGTCTTCCATTGTAATTGTATTCATTCCACACTAGTGATTATAATTAAATTCTTCAACAGTTCTATAGTTTATTAAATATTCCCCTAACAAATTAAAAACTTCATTTGTTGGTATAGTAATATCAAAAGGTTAAAGCGAGAACAATACATATATAAAATATAAAATAAAAAAGTTTTTCTATGCTATCTATGATGCATATTTTTCAATATGGTGATAAAAACTTTAGCAGGCAAACTGGAATTTAATCGAAATATTTTGAAGTCGTGGATAAAATAGCATCTTGTATTAGCATAGGATGATGGCAATTCTTTACTCGGATGATTCCCTACACTCGCTACGCTCGTTTCGGGAAATTTCATCCTCGTGAAGAATTGCCATCATTCTCAATTCATACAAGAATCTACTATTCTCAAGCTAGGTCAATAATAATAACAAAAAATTACCTAGGTTAATAATGACAAATTTTCTTTTATTTTTAATTGAAATGAACAAAAAAACACAAACAAATAATAATTGAATTTCTTTGTTTCGTTTTATTTGTATGAAACTAAGCTTCCAGGCTACTTGATGTTTTAAGATATTTAAAAAATGAAATGGAAAATGACTAATATCAAAATATAATCAAAGCAAATATGATAATTAGTGTTAGTAGTTAAAAAATTCTATATATACCTCGGTTGAAAAGACTAATATAGACCTCGAACATTGTATCCCTCGACGCTATGCGCCTCAGGATCTAAAAGTTCTCGGTCAATAATAGCTTACATCTTAACCTTGTTATATAGTGTACTATTATATTTTTCCAAAAAATTGGGTAAAAAAATGAATAAAAATCTTTCTTTTGACACACTTGACAACATTTTTTTGACAAACTTATAATGCAATAATCTAATTTTTGATCTCACATACTAATCCCGACCATCCAAATTTCTCCACATTCTTTGTTCCTACTCATGATCACTTAAAATGAACGTTTTTAGGCAAAATAATTATTTCCTTGTTTTGACACACTTGACGATTTTTATGACACACTTCCGTTACAGTTATCGAACACATCGTCCTTTCGGCTCTTACCATTGAGTGTGCCTATTTTTAGAAACCCAAAATTTTTAAAATCCCTTCAGCCGTTTTCTAGATTTCGTCGGTTGTGACGGACGGCCTAGTTGAATCTATGTCCATGTTAAAATCCGATTGCTTAATCAATAACTATTACGATACATATGATCCATTAGGGATAATTATTCTTTTTTCATACTTTCTCAATAAGTTTCTGTACTCCCAAATAAATAATAATACTTCAAATATTTAAGTACTCATTTTTTTTTCCTTACTATAAATTTTTTTTAAACTACCCATACATTTTACATATTCTAAGTACATTCACACTACATAGCTAAGATTCAGGGTTCTACCGTTGACTGAATACATGTTCATACGCCAGGGTCCCTAAGATATCACCTTTGCTAGTGATATCTCGCTACTATTGTCAGTGTACCTGTACCAGGTATTGACAGGTATCTAATCATCCTTTTCTCTTTTCTAAATACATCCAATGTCCAAACACATCCAAAATTTAATTTGTTTTTAATATATTGCATATATAATCTAAAAAATTTCATCCAGATAACGACTACTGAATATCATTATTTTTGTACTCTAAATACATCCAAATACATTCAAATACATCCAAATACCTCAAATACAAATTTTAACAAAACCAAATCCTTTTCAATTACCATTTATAAGTATAGTAGTTTTTATATAAAGTATTCGTAAATACTCTACATTCAAATGTATTTTTTTCAAATATAATTTCAGTTGAGTATAACATTTTCTGTTTCTTTTTTCTTTGTACGTATTTTTTGAGTACAATAACAAATACAAATAATTTGAGTATTTGCAATAATTACGAGTAAATTATTACTATTTGTGCAGTGCTCTGAAGCATACATAAAGTGTTGTTTAATAAATTTTCTAAAGCTATTTATTTTAGTCGTATTAACTAATTTATGTCTGTATACCTCATTTTTATTTACTTAACATTTTAAAATATCCAACCGAAAATTTTATTTTGCTTGGTTTCCCATTCCAACACTAGGAAAACTCAAAATACATAAACTGTGAAATTTATAACATTACAAAAAATTTTACTTTTTTTATTATAACGAAATAAATTTTCCATTTTTATTAAATTGACAACTAGCCGAAGCCTGACCGTTGCTATGGTGTTGCTATGGACAACTTAAATGTTGCGGTCACCCCTAACACATACAGATATATATAGAAGAGGGTGGAAATTTTATTCGATTACACGACCAATGTTATTTTCTTTGTGTTTTCTTCATCTCTCGTTTTCCAAAAAACTAGAAAAAATAAAAATAAAACTCTGAATATTTCATTTTATGCTTTATATCCAATAACAGAGTTATTTTTGTGTAGAGAGAAGAAAACATTACGGCAGTGACGTATAAGTCATTTCGTTGTAGTTTTTTTCGACATATGTCACTTAAATAATACCCAGTCTCTCTCATATACATTTATGTACATATACAGTTAATAAAAAGAGATAGATAAAATTGATTAGTTTTAATATGGATAATTTTCATATGATCTTCATAAACAAGTAATAAAAATATTTAATTTAAAAATTTATTATATGTTTCATATAATTCGTGAGTTATTATTTAATAATTTCTATCTCAGTTTGAGAACATGAGTTCACAAAAAGATCAACCATATCTCTAAATTATATTGATTCACATATGGTTGTTATGGATAATATCTATTCCATTTTCTTTTTCCGAGCATAAAACAAAAACACACACATCTTCCTAAATACATTAAACGTATATAAATTGATATGTTCAATGATGAAAACGTTGTTTGCTCTCCTTTTACTCGGTTCTTTCGATTTATACAACAACAAAAAATAAAACAACAACAAGACCAACATATAAAAACATGGAAAGGAAAGAATTTTATTGAATTTTCGAAAAGGACATAAAATACTATTATTTTCATGAATTTTGAAAAATAAAATAGAAAACATTAAATTGGATTTGGTGGGGGTTCAAATGGGGATAAACGAGAAACGACAAAAACGAAAAACTAGTGAAACACTTGAAGGATGGAAACGAGAAATAACAAAAGGGTAGATTTATAAATTAGAAAATTGTGGTCATTTTTTTTCGTATTCGAATTTTCGGAAAATTTCGTTTTAGTTTATGTTTTTATTTTTCATTTTAGTTGTTATTTTATTTGAAACTTTTTTTTCATTTTGGAAATTATATTGTGATAAGGGTAGACAGGTTTTGGGTTTAGATAGATTTATAGTTGTAATAGAAATGACGTTATTTCCACGAGGTTTATAACTGAAGTTGCTAACAGTTGAAACTAAACATACTGACACTTTTTCAACCCTACTTTGAATTCGTCTTACTATCAATTCGATAAAAGTATTTTTAAAATCTCCTTCTTTATTCGATCAATGATTAGCGGAGATGGAATTTCATTGAAAAAAGAATTCCTTATAATCGATTACGCAAATTAAAAAATATCAATACCTTAAAATATCGGAAAAATCTTAGATTAAAATTAAACTTTCTCCGGAGCGACTTGAGTGAAACATAATATTTTATTTTTGGTTTTTAATTGTAAAATCCAAATTCACTCAAAATATTTTTTAATAAATCAATTTTATTTAAAATAATCTTTACTACATGTTTCGAAATTCAAAATCATCTACAGGTATTTTCGTACAATGCGCACAGATTAATGGATCTTTTAAATAATTTTTTTAAAAATAAATAAATCATGATAGAAACGAATATTAAAACATTTTATTCTTAATGGACGAATATATAAGTCATATATCTGTAAATGTAAAAGGTATATAAACGTAAATAATAAATTAATAAAAAAATATCACAAAAATTCATTGGCTTGAAAATAATACAAAATATTAAAAAATAAACGGAAAAAATATCCCAATAATTAATAACAATAAAAATTGAGCTTAAGTCTTGATATTTTATCAGTAATAATAGTTTTGTTTTTTGTTTTGAGTATTTAAAATTGATGTAACTTTTCCCTCCTCTTCTAGAACACTATCACGGATCTAGTACATTATTACGTGTTTAGCACCAAAACATAAGCAAATTTTTAAATACAGAAACACAATATAGTACAATTTCATTAAAAAGCAATATTTCAAGTGTCGGTCTGTAAGAAATCGATTCTTTAAATATTTTCTGTTCATAAGAATGCAATTGAATTGATAATTTTTTTAACAATTAATCGATTAGATCGAAGAATCGATTACGATGTCCAATCTCTACTGATTTGTATGCGAAAACACCAGGTTTTATTGTGTTTTCAACACCGCTAATGTTCCTCAACAACACGAAAACAATACAGCAAACAATATTTCTTTCTAGAATATTCTCCCAATAGCTTCCAAAACTACAACGGTTGGCTGTAGAAATTTCCAGTATAACCGCTACGTCCAAAATAATTCACAATATATTTCAATAACACTTTATTCACAATTAAATTAAATTTTAAAATAATTTAACATTCCACTTAAGCTATCGCAAAACAATTTAAATTAACTATAGATCATCGCACTTCAAAATACAACTAATCACTTCTGCCTGAAAAACCTACATAAATACTATTCCTTAAAATCTAAAAAATCCGATAAATCGATCGTTATTCTAAACACCTTTAATCCGGAATGTTCGTTTAAACGTAATAAACAATAAAAAAAGGTACTACAACAACAATACTAAGTGTTTTATAATCATTATTATTTTTTCATTCATCATTCTATTGATGTTGTTAATTTTTAATTGATTTCGTACTTTTGATATAGAGTGTTTCATTTATGCTGAATGGAATTGAATTGTATGTTGTATTACGTAATGATTTTGTTATAACCGTAACAATACTCTCCACTTAAGCCTGTTCGTCATGAACAGGATCTAGCTCTTTCCTCCAATTGAATTGAATCCAAAACAATTTTTTTTATCTGTTTGCTATTTCTAATACTGTTTAGAATTCCTTCCGGTCCCTAAGCCCCTGATCATCACTTTATTCCTTTTCGACACACCATGACGATTTTAGATTCTCATTACTTTAATGTTTTCCTTATCTTTTCCTATTCAGTTTTTCATCCTTCCGCATGCCTGAACCGTCCCCATTTGCAGTGTTTCCACCTTGGACTCCCTCCATTTTGAAGCCCTTTTAACCATTTCATTAAAGTTGCTCACTTCATTATACATCCGCCTTTGTTTTCATTTAAATTCTTTCGTCATTTAATTAAAGGTAGCCGTTGTGTGACCTCTTCTTCCCTCATCGGTTTCATATCTTTTTGTGCTCTAGATCTTTTTGTGCACTGCGTTGATTTTCAACGCTGCCAATATCTGTTGCCTCTGGGTTATTCAACAGGAGTGGCATTTCAACATTATTAACCTTCACGGTCTCACGTCCAAAATCGAAGACGAATCCGTTCGTCTTCATGAAGTCCATCCCTATAATTACTTCATCATTAAAATCTGCCACTAGCCGCTCTTGTTGATAGCAGTTGTTCCTTAATTTTATTTCAGCGATTCTTTAACCTCCTACTTCAGCTCATTCTCCAGTTACTTTTTCAATCCATGTGATGGTTTCAAAACGCCGTCAATCAAACCTTGGCGAAGAAATGTACGATCTGAACCTATACCCAATGTCATAATGCATCTGCATATAATTCCCTCGATTTTTCCTTTGATTCCTTTGATACCCAAACTTTCACCGTTTACGGCCAATCTAGAAATTGGGATGTCGGTAACATTTTCTTCCCTTGTTGGCTTTACAGTTTACATCCAACGGGTTTCCGTTGACGATGAGACCAAGACCTATCACGGTTCCTATTCCAGTAGTCTTGTGAGATGTGATCCGATTTCCTTCATATCCAACACAAGAGTTTCCTTCAGTCGCTCTTGAACTCTACGTGACCTTCTTCTTCAATTCCTCTATTCTTCACAAAATATGGTTTTTCTTCTTCTTTAGTCTCCTTGTACTACCGCAGTGTGTTTTAAGTTTAAAATAAAAAGCTATTCTATTCTTATCAATAACACCAGAAAACTAATCAGTTCTTTCTCGTTCATATCCCGATCATATATCAAAGTTTTTTCAAAATTGTGCAATGAACAAAAAACGTAGTAAGCGTACAAACAAAAATTTTTTTTTTGTTTACTATAAATGTTACGGTTAAAGTGATAAATGCGGTTATTATTAATAATAACTGGTAATTATGTATAATAACCAAGTGTTTTGGCAAATGTGATAAAAAATGCACATAAATCACTTTAACCGGTTATTATCAATTATTATCATTAATTACCAATGAGGTTTGGTGAATGTTATAATTTTAACATTTTTAAATAATAATAATTTGAATAATTTGCTTTGATCTATCCCTCTGATAGGAATATAGAAAGTAAGGGATAGACCAATATTCCCTTACTATCCCTTTCTGTAATTTTTACTACACAACACATTTTATTAAAAAAAATAATAATAGAAACTATTGGCGTATTTCGTTGATCAATAATTTGCTAAGCCCCAATCTAATATCGTTAATTTTAATCACAGTGAATAGATACATAATAATTACGTTAAAGTTGTAGTTTTCATAAATTATGCTCAATTAATTACATTTACCAATCTGCATTGGTAATTATTAATAATAACCGGTTAATGTAATAAATGCAGATAAATTAATCACTTTGACCAATATAGCTGGCTATAATTAATAATAACCGGTGATTATTAATAATAACCGATTATTCACATTGACCGTAACATATATATCTAAAATAGATAGAACTCTAATGAGTTTTAGCCAACTATAATTTATTTTGTACAAAAGAATATGCGCATTTAGTCTACATGTATCTGGTCATTTTGTAAACATCTTTCATGCGGTTTCCAAAAACATATGCACAAATATAAAACAAAAAGACAGTGTTGCAAAACGTTACTCGTAACGTAACGCAAAAACGAAATAACGAAATGAAATAGCGTTATTAGTAATAATTACGTTCATAACGTTTTAAAAATTAAACTACGTTACAATAACGTAAAACGTAACGATAACTCAATATTTTATTTCGTTTTTCGGGTGACTTTTTTTATAATAACGTATATGAAAATCAAAACGCAAAAACCGGTTGAATAAAATCCAACTTATCTGCTCTTTATCAATTTTTGCGGACGCTTAAACTACAGATTTTGGTAGTTCTAATAACCGATTTATAGTCGGTAACGTTAACTTAACCGTAACTTAAGACACCTAAAATTTTTGATTTATAGTCGGTAAGAAATTACGTATTCATTGACGTTTGATCTGATATTAATTATGGTTTTGTAATCAATGTGACAAATCAATCAATTCTTTAAAAGTAATAAACTGATTTTAAAATCAAAATTTAAAATAATAAAATTCGAAACATACATTTGATACAAAATTTAAAAATAAAAAAATTTATTTTCATATTAATTTTCTGCTAATATTTGGCTTCAAAAACGCTCTTTTTATATCCTTTGAATTTTTTAAAAAATAAATTTTATTTTTATGGACACTTGCAATAAAATATTACTTTTCTTCAGTTTTTATACCAAACGTCAAAAAATCCTTAACAAAATCTTTAAGATAGAATGAAATGAACTTTACGTTAAGTTTGCGTTAACGACTATAAATGCTCTAGTGCATTTTCATACATTTGTAACGTTAAGTTAAAGTTACCGACTATAAATAGGGCATAAAATGAATAAGAATAATAATTTTAAGAAAGAATATTTTTATGCTGGCCGATAAATCAATCTGAAGATCTATTAAAAGCAACTCTAATAGTTATAAACAAACTATCAGATTTGTGAAAACTCCTAATAAGATTGCTTAGTTTTGGTAAAAATTAATTATTTTTAATATGAAATGATTTCAAAATATTCGTCGGAGTGAAGTGAATAATCCATTGTATAATTCTTTAATTTTAATTACGTCAGTTACATATCTAATTATTGTTTTTTAATTGTTTTTTATATATAACAACAGTGAATAATAAAAGGTGTCGTTATTAAAATTAAAGAATTTGAAATGAGTCAAATTTTATAGTTACGTTATTTTAAAATTAAATTGTAATGTTTAAAACTAATTTGTTAAACATTACATTTAATTTTAAAATAACGTAGTTATAACGTTATAACATAATAAAATATAATATTTTTCTGTTTCATAACGAAATAACGTACCGGAAAAATAAATATACTGTTATAAAAACGAAACGCATAACGTTACGATTTTTTTTTTCGTTTTGCGACACTGCAAAAAGATAAATTCATAATAGTAGATTCTTGTATGAGTTTAGAATGGTTGCAGTTCTTCACGAGGATGAAGTTTCACGGAACGAGCGCAGCGACTGGATCCTATGTGAATACAAGATGCTATTTTATCCCCGACTGCAAAACATTTAGAATAATTTCCAGTTTCTCTTCTAAAGTTTTTATGAAAAACGTGTTCTAGACAGAGTTGTGAAAACTTGACCATTTTTGATTTTCTTGAAACTTGGCATATAAGTAGTATGGACAAAATAAAAAATACAACTTATTTTAAAATTTTTTTAAAGTGCATAGTTTGATTATATGGGTACCCCAACATGCATGAAAAATGAAAATTCTGCCAATCCGATGTAACTTTGAAATTATATTGCTCAAGAACGACTATACAGATTTCATCAAACTTTTTTTTGTTTGATAGATGATTAATTAGTAGTTTGAAAAAAAATTAATTTATTGTTTTTATAATTAATTTTTAAATAAAAATATTAAAAATACTTTTTTAAAGATGGCGCTAGGGTCAAAGATCAATTGGAATTTAATTAATTTTTTTTCTGGAAATAGTTCTATCCTTATTCTAAAATATATCAAATTAACAAAGAGGCTAAAATTTTTGTTCTTGAGATATTTAATTTTAAAGGTTTTTAGTACGGTTGAAACTCGAATTTTTCTTCATTTTTCAAACAATTTCCATTAACAAAAAATTTTAAAATCAATTAAATTTTAACTTTTTTTATTTTTTAAATAAAGTTCTAACCTTCCTTTAAAATATATCAAATTTACAAAGAGGCGTTAATTCGTGTTCTTGAGATATTTAATTTTAAAGATTTTTAGTCATTCTAAACTTCTAATTGTTCATTATTTTTTCGAACAATTTTTATCATCAAAAAAGTTTAACCACTGAAGTTCGAGAAAATAATGAACAATTAGAATTTTAATCGGACTAAAAATCTTTAAAATTAAATATCTGAAGAACACGAATTAATGCCTCTTTGTAAATTTGATATATTTTAAAGGAAGGCTAGAACTATATTTAAAAAATAAAAAAAGTTAAAATTTAATTGATTTTAAAATTTTTGGTTAATGGAAGTTGTTTGAAAAAATGAAGAAAAATTCGAATTTCAGCCGTACTAAAAATTTTTAAAATTAAATATCACAAGAGCAAGAAATTTAGCCTCTTTGTAAATTTGATATATTTCAGAGTAAGGATAGAACTATTTTCAAAAAAAAAAATTAATTAAATTCCAATTGATCTTTGACCCTAGCGCCATCTTTAAAAAAGTTTTTTTAATATATTTATTTAAAAATTAATTATAAAAACAATAAATTAATTTTTTTTCAAACGACTAATTTATCATCTATCAAACAAAAAAAAGTTTGTTGAAATCCGTATAGCCGTTCTTGAGCAATTTAATTTCAAAGTTACATCGGATTGGCAGAATTTTCATTTTTCATGCATGTTGGGGTGCCCCCAATGCTCAAACTATGCACTTTAAAAAATTTAAAAATAAGTTGTATTTTTATTTTGTCCATACTACTTATATGCCAAGTTTCAGGAAAATCAAAAATGGTCAAGTTCAAATTTCGACTTTTTCACCTGCGTAGATCACGTTTTTCATCCATAATGAAATACATCATAGACAGCCTTGAAAAAAAACAATTGACATCATACAAAAAACAAAATCAAAACTCTACATTTTTTGGTGTAGAAATATCCAAAGGTTAGAATGAGAACAATATAAAATAAATAAAATATAAAATGAAAATTTAACGGCAAATGGTAATTTTATATATGTATTGATCTCGTTTTAAGCTTTTTATATAACACAAAGCGCATTTTGTTTAAAGTTCTATGCGCATTTTGTATACGAGTTCACATAACTTAAAAATGTTAAATTAAAACAAATTTGTATGAAATTAGTACCTAATAGTTCATTATGATGCAAGGACGTAAAGCTAAAGATTTTGGACGTATGTGGAGTTTCCAAATCGGGGCGCTAGCCGAGATTTGCACCCACATTAAGTCCAAAATAGCGTATGTTCTTACTTCATATACTATTTTTTATTCGCCGCAAGCAAAATATTTTAAAAAAATGTGTATTGTAAAAAAATGTGTATAAATTTGCATAAATTTTGAAATAAAAATATGTTGAACAAGGATTAAGGAACCTTTGAAAAAATATTTGTTTTTTTTTTTTCAAAATAATTGTGTAACTATGACAACAAAGAATAACAAATTGGATTAGGAAATTTGGAATCGAAAGGTTGCTTTGATAAAAAATTTTATTTTTTACTTTTCAGTAATTAGTTTTACAGTAATAAAGTAACACTTTAATATATAAAAAAATATGCATGAAATGTGTATACTAGGGCGTTTTTTGGAGGGTTTTTTTCGGTCCCACTGGCTAATGTTTTAGCATTGGGACGTGTTTGAGTAAAAACGTCGTTTTCGCATGTTAATTAAGAGGGAAACAAACCTGGGTTGCGCCGTTCACAGGTTTGATCTGGGAAGCTGAAATTTTGGGAGAATTTTTTTAGGTCCAATGTACAATGGGCCCAAAAACGGAAAAAAACACCCTTTTCACATATTCGTGCACCATACTTATGATATATGTCAGGTTTGATAATTTTTATTCTGAACGATATTATAAATTTAATTTCAAACACAAGTACATAATTCATAATTTAAATAATTTAAACATCACAGTTGAAATCAAATATATGTGCAATAATAATTGTAAATAATTAGATTTGAATAATATATTAATTATTTCTTTTTGTTATGTTAATTATGTTTATTAAACTTATTTTGTAAAATAAATAAAAATCTTACTAACTTCAATTCAACAAATTCATGTTGATGTTATTATTTTTGCAGTTTTTTTCAGATTCAAAGTAGGCCTATGGCGTTTGTTCCTAAACTAATAGTATATTAAGAAACTAGTTTCATAATCGACGATTTTATCCCACGCAATCTGTTTAGAAAACGAACCGCGCAGCGTATAGCGAAGCCAGGAGTTTTCTAAAGGATAAGTGCGATAATAGTATATTATGCTACGATCATGTAATGACGGTTATTAATACACGAGCATTAACCGGGATACGAAACGAGCTGTAGGCGAGTTTCGTATGGTATATGCGAGTGTATTAATAACCATTACATGAAAGTGGCATACGCTATTTTTTCTATACCCGGTAAATAACGAAGAATGAAAATTACAGCAAAAATTTCAATTTTCCAATTTCAAATTTCAAAGTTCAATTTTTTTTCCCATACGAAAATTTCAACAAACGTCAAATGCATAGCATGTTTGATTGAAAAACTATGGGTTTCTTTCTATTGATTAAAAATCTGTATCGTAATAAAATCTGTATCGAAATGAATATCATTATAAAACGGATTTTGGTCATATAAGTGTATTTTTATAGTACGGATGTAGAAAAAACATCTTATGAAACGAGTTTTTTATACTATTTTTTCTATTTTGCATTTTTTGTCTTGAAATTTTAAAAAATGTGTATATTATTAAAAAATAGTCAATTTGAAATTTTGTTTTATTTTTCGTTTTATTTTTTGTTTTATTTTTACATTTGATACTTGAAACAATTGAAATTAGAAAAGTTTGTGTCAAATTGAAATATTGTTCATATTACCTATTATAATCGTTAAATAGCGAAAAGTTACAATAAAAATGATGGAAGATGAATTGAGTTTTACTCAACCTGAACTACGTGAAGTTATACCGAGAGCACTTTTAATAACTTGCTTCCTAAAATGTCGCGCGAAATTTATGAAAGACAGTATAAAATGTTTGAAAATTGGTGTACAAAACATAATGTCAAAAGCATAACAGAAAATGTTATGCTTGCGTATTTTGAGATGCTAAGTAAAAAAAACAAATCTTCTACGTTATGGTCTTCCTATTCGATGTTAAGATCATGTTTAAATATTTATAATTGTTTATTTGTAGCATCAATTTCTATGTTAATTTTTTTTCTATTTGGGTAGTTTTACTAATGGGCTACAACGGTGCTTGTAGACGTGAAGAGCTCACAAATATGTCACTAGACGATGTCAAGTTTAAAACTGACGTTATTGTGGTCGACATTCCAAAAACAAAAAATTATATCAAAAGGCAATTTGTAGTAACAGAGAAAATATGGATTGATCTAATACATAAATATATAGCGTTGTGGTCTACCAAAACGACACATCGGCGATTCTTTGTCACCTACCGCAACGGATACTGTATTAATAGCCCAATGGGCATTAATACTATCGGCCGGCAAAATACCTAAAATTATTGCAACATTCTTGAAAATTTCAAACCCCGAGGTATATACAGGACACTGCTTCAGACGTTTGAGTGTGTCACATTTGGCCAACAAGGGTGGTGATTTGTTGACCATCAAAAATTACGGTGGCTGGAAATCTTCGGCAGTAGCTGAAGATTACATTGAAGGATCTCTAGAAAGAAAAACTCAAGTGGCGCAAATGCTTACAATGCAATTCCAACCGAGTACAAGTAGTTCCTCCACTTCAATTATAACTTCGGCAATACAATTCTCATCAGCAAATTGCAACAAAACAGAAATTTCAATTAACGAAAATAAAAGTAACAAACAAAACTTTGTGCTATCCCAAAATTAGCCAGGAGTTACCATTACCGTTACTGTTTACAATAACTGCACAATTCAAAAATAAAAAAATATTACATAAAATTGACTAGCAAAAAATTTAATTTTGATGATTTGGCACTTGAATTTAATAAATAAATGTGTTTGTTCTGTATATGATAATATGTTTATTCGCTGTTAGGTTTGTTTTATTTTTACTTCGACAGTGTTGCAGTGCAGTTGAGAAGTGGCACCTGTAGGTGCGATTCCGTGAGTTTCTATTTTCCTCTAAATCGGTTTTCTACACACTTTTTCATTTATTAATTATATGCAATGTACAATTCTAATATTCTGCTGTAAAAAAATTTTAGAGGTTAGGTTAGGATATCGTACAAAAGTTTAAATAAACAAAATTATACCTACAGTTTATAATTTTCCTTATTATTACTATAATTATTTTATAGTTATAGTTAATTAAAATATTTAACACTAATTTAGATATTCTTATTAATTTTATTTATATAATTATTCGTTTTAATTTTCACTGACGTTTGTATAACCAATGTGACCAACCTTGAAAAACAAAACTTTGCGTATCGTAATGATGGCAATTACGATACGCAGTTGGGTATCGAAATGACTTTATTTTAGACGCAAAAAAGAAAAAATATTTTAACAAACATGTTCGTTATTTTATCCACGACTGCTATAGAATATATGCAGTCCATGTGTGTGTCCTAAACTGTTGTAGAATATACCGATCGTTAAATATTCTTTAGTTCGTTAAATATTTACCTAACAAAATTAAATCTAAACATTTTTTGGTAAAGCAATATCAAAAGGTTAGAATGAGAACAATATATAAAATTTAAAATTTAACGTGAGAACGTTTTTCTATGATGTGTATAATATATTTTTTTTTTGGTCGATAAAAACTTTAGCAGGCAAACTGGAAATTATTGGAAATGTTTTGCAGTCGTGGATAAAATAGCATCTTGAATTCGCATAGGCTGATGGCAATTTTTCACTCAGCCATCATTCTAAGCTCATACAAGAGTGTACTATTAACAGTCAGTTTCCCGAGAGGAAATTAGTTATAGAAAGCCTGAATACAGTCAGGTTAAGATCAGGGCCTGGTTAGTCCAGAAGGAGCAAGCCCTATTAAGGCAATAGAGTGTGGCCAATCTAATCCGGACCTGATATAGGATTTGTCAGCCATATTTAACCTGATCTAAGCCTTATTTCATTTGGTTAAAATTCATCAGAGTATTATCCATTTTAGAAATATATAGTTAAAATAGTTTCATTTATGAATTTGTTTTCGCTTCTAGGCTGAAAGACTATAATGTGATTAAGGTTGTATACGTTTTAATTTTAGTTTTATTATATTTAATAAAGTTTATATATTTAATATATAAATATATATCAGGGTCTGGTTCGGCTATTCCAATCAGGACCCGATTAGGTTATTCCAATAAGGGTTTGGTCCGATTATCACAATCAGGGCCTAATTACGCTTAGCTCAATCAGGACCTGATAGGGAAAAGCGTTACACTCATGATCAGGACCCAATCTGGTTGCCTTACCAATGCCTGATCCGCACAAGGGCAAATCTGATCATTACCGTATTTGAGCCGTAGCTAATTTCTGCTCGGGCTGTTGCTCTTGTTCGTAATTATCAACAGACATGTCCGTTAAATTTACTAGCTGTATGTAGAAAACTATTAGTAAAATATGATTAACAGACATCAGCTGTTGGATTTAACGAACAATTTGTAGGATCAAAAGTAACCGAAATGTATGTTGAATAAACGGCAATTTCAGTTAATTTTACCTACCTCTTTTTTCACTGTAAAAAGTGAATAAATTGTGCACAGGAAGTAAATAACTGAAAGTTGGGTAATTGTTGTGGTTCTCGTTGAAAAGCGATGTAACAAGTATCATCAAAATCACTTATCAAAACTCAAAGTTATTGAGGTGTACAACAAACAGGTTTACCGGAAAAACACCCCACCAATGTGTCCAAAATCGTTCAAAAATTATTCGTTCTTTGTCACACAAATCTCCATCTTTTATCAACATTTCATCAAAGTTGATTTAGCGAGATCCCTTTTGTTGTTTAGTCAATAAAAGTGACAACTATTTTATACTGGAAGTGGTAAACCGGAGGATTGAATGCAACACTGTCATAAATTAAATTAAAAACTTATGTACCCATTCCTCCAAATTCATCCGAAACACGGAAAATGAGAAGTGGAGTATTTTTCTGAGAAACTTCCAACCATAACTTTGAATTGAAAAAAATTCAATTGCTCCCTTACTAACTTGAGTTTAATTGTTCTTAAAAATCCCCAACTTATGTAACATGTTTTAACAAAATCAATTATGAGGGTCTTAAAAGTAATCTTAGTTTCAAATAAATCGTTTTCCGGGAAACCCTTGCATATTATCTTCAATTTTGAAAAAAAAAATCATATTATTTTTTTTCAAGTTAGCTCGGATTATATATAGTTTCGTTAAGATCCTTTGCGTTTGAGTCAACCAACCAGCCAACCAAAGATCCATCCTCCTACCTCTTCATCCAACCAACGACCACATTACTCACAACCAAACCACCTACAAAGCAATCAAATCAACCAACTAAACCACCAACCAAACAATATTCGCTGAGCGAAAGAGATTAGAAAACTTTTATAAGCGTGTGTCGTCTGAAAAATGTATTGCATGTAGATCAGAATCACAACAACAAATCCGTGGTATAAGGTTTTAAGTTTTTGAATTAATAGAAAACAAAATTTCTCAATTTATTCCAAATTCAAAAATCACTTGCTTAAAATTGATTCTTCGTCTTAAACTATACACTCAAAAAAAAAATGATGTAGATTTGATAAAATACTACATCAAATTTATAATTTTTTATTAATATACGGTCAACAACGTACGTATATAATTATGATAAAATATTATCAAAACATAAAAAAAAATTAAAATTTTTTTTGGTCAACAAATAATTATGGATATCATAACAAATTATCATATTAATAACTTAACATCATTTCTTAATTTTTTAAAAATTTAAGAACAATTATAAATATGATAAACTATTTTCAAATCAACAATCATTGTCACGATTGTTGATTTGAAAATAGTTTATCATATTTATAATTGTTTTTAAAAAATTGAAATAAAAAATGTTAAGTTATCAATATGATAATTTGTTATGATATACATAATTATTTGTTGAATAATATTTTATCATAATTATAAACGAAGGCTGTTGGCCGTATATTAATAAAAAAATATAAGTTTGATGTAGTATTTTATCAAATCTACATCATTTTTTTAATGGAGACCGTAATTGCACTTGCACCTACCGGCGAAATATAATTTTGAATTATAGAAATTATTATCATATTTATAATATTTATAGATATGATAATAATTTCTATAAGTTTTAGATTTTTAAAAATACTTTTTATAAATAAATTTTCTTTCATTTATAAAAGGTATTTTTGAGAACTCATAGAAAAAAAGTTCTTAAAAGAACTATGTTGTAATACAAAATATTACAATGATGGCAGTGTTATTACCATATAGATAAATTTTGTCGATTTGTATTGCATATACATACACCACATTAGGTCAATACTTTAGTGAATTATAAAAAATCAATTTAGCTGTGAGAAATCAAAAGACAAAAACCAAATAAATATTTTAAAACGATTTCTTAAAACCATAAACATTTATCAATATTATAATTTATTTTTATCAATATTATAACACAAATATCATTGGATTTATAAATCGTTATAATGTTTTTAAACGATAATTTCATCTCTATAAATCATTTTCAGATTGATAATTCATTATGAATTACTTTGAATTATAATTTAACTTACCAAAATAAACGTTTTGCAACAACACTTTAATAATTAAATATCAATATGATAAATTATTATCGGAATGACAAATACGAAATATTTTTTTTGAATTTTTGAAGAAATGATGTTTGCTTTGATAATATTTTTTCACAATGATAATTTACTAGTTATAAAAATAGCATAATCAATTTTTCACTTGCTTAAAATTGATTCTTCGTCTTAAACTATGCGTTTAATGCATATATAATTTAGCATATGCTTCAAAAAGCTTCTATGCATGTTATCTTAACAAACCAAAAATCATTTTCTGAGAAGAAAAGCACAGGACAAAATGCTGACCAACATTCGTAGTTGCAAATAAAGATATGAATGACATTCTCATAATCGACACGAAAGAGAAATATGAACTTTTGTCTCTGAGTTTTCACTTAAGATATTAGTAAAGCTCCAAGTTAAAGGAGCTACTGTCAATTTTAAAGGGTGTACGTAGCTGGTGTCATAGCTCCAATAGCTGAAATAAGTCGAAAGGACATAGGTGCAGCATATTTTTCAGAACAATAACCATTTTTTGTATTTTCTTTTTAATTTTGGAACAAAACATGATTTTGTCGGTTGCTTCAAAGCACTGAGGTTTGTCAAAATCAAAATTATAGACCGAGAACTCGTTATCATTACAAAAAATTAAGAAATTTCCATGCACGCTCACCTTCGACATTTAAATTTCAACAACCCTTTAGTATTAAAATGTAGTGAGTTAAACCAAAAGCCTTGTTATTTTCAAAATAAAAGATGGTAATTTAAAATTGAGGGTGGATTAAATTTATAAAATCAATACATAATGTACCCATACATACACATATCTATTTTCGAACAAGTAAATGTATAAATTCTACATTATTTTCAAAATGGCTTATACAATAATTTCAGACCAAAAAAAAACTAATTTTTTGAGTTTTGGTTTTTCTTCTTAATTTTGGAAAGTAAAATTGTTTTTTTTTTGAGAAATTTTCTGGTAAATGAGAATTTTGTTTTCTGTAATTTTTCAGATTCTATTGAAATAAACCAACAGCAGAAGAAGCTACATAAAATGAAAATTGAAAACGTTTTTGGGGTGAATAATCAAAAAGGTCAATAAAATGTAAATTTGTACGTTTATATGTAGTAGAGGGAGATCTAATATATTTATATGTGTATATAGATTGAAAAATAAGAAAATGGAAGCCATAGATGGAATTAAGTTTAGCATTTTATTGCTAGAGATGCTATAGTTATTTGTACGTGTTATAAGTTTTTTCATTTAAATCAAAGGTATAAACAGAATTCTTCTGAAAATGTGGTGTATTTTGA
The DNA here is from genome assembly GCA_963693315.1 of Diogma glabrata. Lineage (NCBI taxonomy): Eukaryota > Metazoa > Arthropoda > Insecta > Diptera > Cylindrotomidae > Diogma > Diogma glabrata. The sequence continues at coordinate 235,118,527 of OY856187.1, forward strand.
GATGATTCTTAATAATCTATAAATTTGATAACAAAATATTAAAGCTAAAATTCACAATAGTTTTTTTTTTGTTGATCGCAGACTACTTATGTCCTACAAAAGACACCAGTACAAAACATTTAATTTAATGAAATAAAGTTCATTAAATTTCATGTTTACCACCATTTTAAACCAACACCAAAACAAAATAATTAGGATCTAATTGAATTTATAATTTATTACAAGACATAAAAAAATTCATTTTCGGACTCAGTTCATATTTCAGTTGGTTTGCTATTCGGTCCAAACATTAAAAGTATTATTCACAAAATCTGTAATTTATGTTCATGTTTATACAGTTTTTATATTGAAAATTAAAACTCTACCTTTATTAACATAAAATGAGGGTTGATTTTTTCCCTTACAAATATAATATTTTATTACAGAAAATCACTCCCTGTCCTCAAACTAATCACTGACCATCGGTCAAAAAAATACAAGAAAAAAAAATTATACTAAATTAAATTCAATTTGAAAAGAAAATTATGAAAAATGAATTTAAAAATAATTTTTAAGCCTTCTGCAAAGGTCATCCGTGTGCCAACAACATTGGTCAATTGACCCTAAATATTATTTCCTGATGACCCTTTTCTCATATTTAATGTTAATCATATGGACCCTAGTTTTGGTATTAAACAAATTTTTTCGTTGTTGTTAAGTAAACCAGTATATACATGGTACTGAGTGAAAAATGAAATAAACTGTTAGAAAATGGAAAAATAAAAAAAGGGAGGTTTGCTGACCGACCAAATGACCAAATAATATTATGAAAGATGCGTTTAATTATGAATTTATATTTTATTTTTGTTCAAATTTTATTGGATGTTAAAGTAAAATTTATTTTTTTGTAATTGTTTTCTGATAATGTAGGGCATTCTATACTGTTCAATTATTTAAAGACGCTATACGTTTGGGATAGGGCTCATAATTGGTAAATAATTTGTTTTAAAGTACTATTAATTTGTAAGTGTTTAGTGCATCTTTGTTTTGTCAAAATGCATATTGTGACAATTCGCATGCACTGAAACTGCTGATGGAACTTTTCAAAAACTTATCAAAAAACGTCTTGTAAAGTTTATGATTTACAATTTAAAGGCACATTTTTAATTGTGCTCATTCGATTTGGTATTTCATAAATTAGAAGCAATAATTTTTGTGTGCATGTAAGCTGAAGCAATTTTGGGTTTGCTGTATACATAGCTTTGATCGGACTTTAAAAACTGTTAAAACTGTTAAAATTAAAAGCTGTTTTATTTTAAAAACTATTAAATGTTTGAAACCGATGGACATTGATCATAATTATCACCATAATAATTCAGTTAAAATCAATTTGAATTGATAAAAGTCAAATACTAAGTGTCGAGTCAGATGACTGTAGTGATTGAATTCAGAATAAATTTTAGAATAGAATCATGTTCCAGACCGAATTGTGCAAACTTGACCAGTTTTGATTTTCCTGAAAATTAGTATATAAGTAGTATGGACAAAATATAAAATACTGCTTATTTCAGAATTTCTTTAAAGTACATAGTTTGAGCGTAGGAGGCTTTTTTTGTTAATAAATAAATGAATGATGAAAAATTAGATTTTTTAGTCGGACTAAGAATCTTTAAAATTAAATATCTCAAGAAAACGAAAAAATGCCCGTTTGTAAATTTGACATATTTTAGACTAAGGATAGAACTATATAAAAAAAATCGAATTAATATTTGATACTAGCGCCATCTTTAAAGCTGCATTTTTAATATTTTAATTTTAGAAATAATTAAAACAAGTTTAATTTATTTTTTTTTCTAAAGATTAACTATAATTACTATTAAACACTATTACACAAACAACTATTAAAAATAGTTTGTTGAAATTGTTATAGCCGTTCTTGAGCAATTTAATTTTAAAACCATCTATGCCTAAGCTATGCATTTTAAACAAATTCTAATTCGGAAAACTTAACAGACGAAAGGGGTCAAACAAAGATCCCCCCTACAAGTCGATTACCCTGTTTAAATTGGATATTGACTGAATGTTAGAGCAAACGCTTCAAAATTGAACTGTTTATAAATATCAGAGTGAAGCTTAACTAACTACGCTTTCACAGATTATTTAATTATATAACGACTTCAAGACAACGTCCTCTGAATTTCGGTTCTAACTCAGTAGTTATAGAGTGTTATTGCTTGTCTGCAATGGTGCCGTTTTCATTTTCCTACAGATGCTCTAGTTCAGTTTGAAAATTTAATATGATATCTGGACATATTTAAATTTTAAAAGTGTTCTATTAATTAGTGTGAGTCAATGGTAATCACATTGATCTACTTTATACAAAAAATATAGCGATGTCTTACAAAATCCTTTACCATATCTCTCGCAAACGTACTGAAAGTGCAGGATCTCAATGAAAGCGTAAAATACTACTTTACTCTTTATGATAAAAACCCAAGATAACCATTGCGGTAGTAAGCTCCTGCCTGTTTCAAATTCATGGTCAAGATTTTTAAACTGTTTTGAATTAAATTTGAATAATTTTAATTCTTGTTTAATTCATGAGTCAACATTTATGGGTGCCGGTTGGTCAAATATTTTGTTTAAAAAAATTCCAACTACACAGAAAAAAATATTTGCAAATTCATCTATAAACTTTGATTGATTTCATATAAAGTAAATGTACGAATTTTAACACAGATCCCATAATGATAATAATAGGTGCGTTCGATTTGACTGAAATAACCGAATAAACTGACAATAACAAATGCATGCAATTTTTCAGTTGCTTCAGTCAAATCGAACACGAGGCTAATAATAGCTGCGTTTTTTTCATTCGGGTCAAGATCAAGGTTTGGAAGAAACGATGTGGGTCACGTAAAGAAAAAAAATATTATAATTTAAATTGTTGGCAACACTGAGTTTCAAAATTGCGAAAATAAAATGTCAAACCAGCATTTTGATAAATATCAGATCAGTAAAGTTTATGAAGAATTATATTTTATTGTTGTGCTTTTAATAATAAATAATTAAATAAAATAATTAATATTTAATAAAAATTGTAAACATGTAATCTTTAAAAAATATGGTTTCATATCGGAGGTTTGTATGTATTGCTTTAAAAATAATTTTAAACAAATTTTATTGAAATCATATTGAAAACAAATCATATTAAAATTGATTTTAAACAAATTTTAATAAAGTATCTTGACTGTTTGTTTTATTTTGAATAAACTTTCTTTGACATTTATAAGTTTTAAAATGACAATATCACCCTTTATATTCAAAACCTTCGTTTTCGCCATCTCTTGCAATTTCATGTAACCAAAATATTTCAGATCATTGATCTAGACACAGATGAATATCTGGGTTATGTTGTTGTTGTTTTTATATGTAAAAATTAGACTTGATCTAGACCTTGACCCTGACCCAAATGATAAAAACGCAGTTAATAAACAAAAGAACGAAAGAATAAGAATGGAAAAATAAAAATTATTTTTTCATTTTCTAAAATGGCTGGTTTCAATTAACTTTTTATGAAATAATGCTTTCGTAATTGATTTATTGATTGATTTATTAATATATGTTATTAACCACTGATTTATTTGCATCTAAAGTTACGTGGGAAAGACATTTTTAGTGATGTTAATGAAAATAAGCACAAAAACAAAACGAGCACTTTGAATAATTAATTTTGGTGATTTCAAAATGTTATAATATACTTTTAATATTTTTTGTTTGTCTTGTTACATGCCGGTTTATTAATATTTGATAAATTTATTTTTTCATAATATTCAAAAAATTATGGAAAATTAATATTATTTTCTACACATAAGTCAAGTATTGAAATTTTTGGTCTGTTAAATTGAATCCTTATAAAAATGTCTAAAAAATTGACGCAGCATTTACAAATTCAATCACATAAATAATACATTAAATATACGACCTCTATTTTCATGTATGAAAATGTTTGTCGGGTTTGATGAATTAGTTTGATAAATGAAAAGCCTAATTACCATAAAATTGTATCGAATGAATTAAAGAATATGAATCAATGAAAGAGATATTTCTTTAAATGAATTGACCAAAAGATAATATTTGAGCGATCTTTGCCATTATAATTTCATAATCGTTCCAGAGATAGTCATTGGAAATTGTGACGCCCAATTAATGAATTTTGCATTCACCCAGTTCGTCACATATGCTAATTGAAACATCGGTCTTCGATCCAGTAACAACCAACAACTATTTTGATGGAACAGAAATTTACCAAACTATTATGGTCGCGCCTCTCCAGACACGAGTTATCGGTACCAGCTGCTTCTGCGTTATACTATTATCTCCATAACTATTTATTGGCTGGTTTAAGTCAGATATTTTCAGTATAAAAAGGAATAAACTTTTCCATTTTTTACTTTTTATTTGAGCAAGCGAAGATCTCGTTGTATCGACTTCAGTTACGAATATTAAACTAAGATGACCGCAAGCTTAACACTTTTATGCCATAGAATGCTTGCATGTTTACTGTTCAAGTCTCTAAACCATAACCCAGATCCCAAGAATACAATTAACTATCGTTGTTTAATATTTGCGTATTTTACCGTACCAATATTTCTTTAAAAAACTACAACTTCAGTTTTGTTCAAATATCAATACAAAAACAAAACCCCAAGCTTGATAATACAAAAGCCAATACCACTCTGTTTAATAAATAATTTCTTTATATTAATACATTTACAAAAAAAACTATTTCCACGATTCTCCCTAATTTCAGCAGAGGGGTTAGTATTTTGAAAAACATAAATTTCATTTATTTTGAAAAAAATCTAACGAAAGAATTGAGGGTGGATGAGGTCGAAACGTAAATAAAAAGTAAAGAAAATTATTTTTCAAAAATTATAGGGTTCCTTTTTCGATTAATTTCCTTTTTTTGTTTATTTTTATAGCAACTCGTAAACCTACAGATACAAAACTTATTCAAAAATAAAATTTTTTTTTCAAAAATCAGCAAAAACTGGAATGGCGAAAAAGGATATTATTGCGTTTTCTCTTGTAAGATGATTAATGATAAAATATTTGTAAGGATTGTTTGTTTTCTATACGGGCGGGCGGCTATTTTCATGATTATTTTAGAAAATATAAATTGTGGTGGGTGAGATTCATGGTTTAGGTTGTGTTTTGTATTTACACCTCCATTATTTGTAATTTGCCTGAAGAAAATGGACGGTTGTCTTAGTTTATGGCAAGATACATAAGTGTGTTGATGAGGCTCGAAATTATTTCTTAACCTTTCTTGCCTAGGAATGTGTTGCTTGCTCTTACATTTTATGGGCACTGCAAGTGAATACTAGACAATTAAATACAATTCAATAGTTTTTATCAATCTTCGGAAAAGCTTTGCAATGTTTGCAAGAAAAATCATTCAAATGTAACTTCACCGATGCTAGTGAGTAACGAGTTTGTTTTTGATAAAAATGAGTTTTTCTTGCCAAATCTTTATTGTTCTTAGGAAACTTACTGCTCTTTAGTATACCAATGCATTTCTCGCTTAACGTGGCTTAAATCTACAGAAAACACATTTTCGAAATCTTTGTAGAAACTTAAATGTTTAATGACAAGTTTGGCTTTCATCAACATCTTGCGCTTTTCCATTGCTTAGTTTTATAATGCCGGCGAACACCTAAATCTACTCACTATACCGAACTATTGCTCGAATAAGATGCAATTCATCCACTCAATCCAGTACATCGTAGAATATTGTTTACCATACACATTTACCTCACTAATGGCGCATAATAATTTGAGTGAGTTAATACATACGTAAACTGTTAGTAGCAGGGGGTTGGTTTTGATGTCGATATGCTAATTTAAGGAGATAACTGTCAAATCCTTTGATCCTTTAAGGTTTTCGATAGTTATAACTAGTGTATCCTTCTATTGTGAAGGGAAACTTCCTTCTTCAAAATATTTATAACACTGAAAAATAAAGTATAATCACAACACAACCTTATTTGGAAGTTTATTATTCAAACAAAGAAAAAAATGTAAACAATGTGACGGTAGTTGGCTAAACAATTTCTTATCAGCTAAACATTTTCCTAACTACAGAAAGAGGTTTATTGAAAACATAAAGTGTTACCTGTAACATAAAAGAAGTTGAAAAAAGTTAATAACCTTTTCCAAGAAATAAATTGACTTTGGCCTTATATAGCATAAATTTTGCATTTCAAAATAGAAATATTTGAAATTAATTGAACTGCGTTATATATATAATTTATTTTCACTCAAAAATTACGTACGGTTGCCTCAACTACACCGTTCTGTACCTGTACAGCTATTGAACCAATGTCGGAGTTCGATTCATCATATCCGTTCTAATATTAATTTAATTAAATTTAAAAAGAAAATTGAGATATACTGTTAATTTTTACGAAAACACTAGATGGTCAAATTTGATAGTGGAAATTTCTTTTTATTTCATTGAACGGTTGAATTGTCAGTTTTATTCGATGATCTTTTTTAAGCACTATTTATACTATTCCTGTAAGAATTTCTTAGATTATTTGCATTTTTTCCACTCGATATCAATATTTAACCCAACGACTATCTTATATTGATAATTTGATTTTGCAATTTTTAAATTAACATTTTAGTTGTTGTGCAATTTAAGTTATGTTTGTATACAAATGACAAATAATTCCATGCTTTTCTGTATTTGAATAAAAAACAGAGCAGGAAAAGCCAAAGTTTACAGAAACCTGCACTAGAGCTTTAGAGGAACAAGCCTATCTGAGTCTCTGAAAATCGAGATTAAATGGAGCATATGATATTAATGCAAGAAAGGGTAGTGTGCTTCAACTGAAGCTAAGTCGAATGACACAAGAAGTGGAGATAGACACATTTTATAAAATAAAATAAAACTGGAAAAATAGAAAACCGTATGTATGGTGATTCTTGGTAACTTCAGTGTGCAGTTGTTGGAACAGATATTTTTATGGAAATGCGGTGGGTTCAAGCACTACTAAATCAAATTAAATTAGATAAAATAAAATGAGGTGACAGAGCCGTTGAACCACTATCCCTTGTCACATATGTGTGTCGGCTTTAGACCATGTTTGAAAACAACTGATCTACATTTTCTGTATTACTCATCAATTCCTTAAACCACTAATCGAATGGATTTTGTTTATCCGATTAAAAGAACTGAAAATTCCGAAATTAGTACTAACTTTTTAAGCCAGCATTTAGGGTTTAGAGATATCTTCAATTGGAGTCAAAGAAAAACAGCCTGTCGAAGCTTAATATCGTGCCTATTGTAACAGTGTAACTACTAAAATATTTTGATCATGGATTGGCACATTATATGAATGTATCAGATTTTGAAAGATTACATCTTCTTAATGTTAAAACTATTAAAATGCTTGAAATAATTTAATGCAATTAAAGAAATGAACCAAAATTCAAACACATTTGAAAATAATTTAGCCATAAAGCGACACCAAATATGGTATAATTTTACAGATCAGTCGTTTTTCATGAAGTTTGTTTACTAGTTTTATCTATTAAAAAACGAATGTTGGTTTTTAATTGTTCCAAAAACTATATTTAAACACTTTAAAACTATATAAGAAATCAAACACAATAACAATAAAATACTTTTATACATAAAACAAATAAGAAAATTAATTTTCACAAATTAAAGCAAGAACACAAACAATAAAATAATATAAATGGTGAAAAATATGAATGAAAATTCAAACTATTTACAAAAAGAAAAATAAACAAATACAAAATATTTATACGAAATTTTTCGACAACACGTAACTAACATTTCGTTTATAAAAATTTCATACAATTTTTGATCATACAACTAAAAACGATGTAATCCAAATCATAACTATTTTAGTTGTTATTTTTCGATTTCTAGCTCCATAATAATTGCATATTACTGAAAAAGTTTACATAATAGTTCTTATAATCAAACATGTGTGATTTAAATTAACGTAACAACGAAACATAACCAACCAATCAGAATGACGCAACAGCATAAAAACAACTATGTATACAAAAAAATTCTAAACATATGCAAAGTATTTTTTTTCCTTTTACCTCTGTTAAAAGGATAACAAAAACGAAAATAAAAACGGTAAACGAAATAAAAAGGATAAAGGTGAGGTAATTTTATGTAGATGTATATTGTACTGTTTGTTAGTTTTCCTTTCCAGCTTATTTTGAATTTGATTATACACATTTTTCATTTTACATAACACCGATGATGTCAGTACATAAACATTTATTTTTTAGGAAAATTTTCGATTCTATAAGCTTCTAAGGATTTTAAATACACCCGCTATGGTGCTTGGACATGAAATATCAAAGGCTTTCTTTCTAAAGGCTATGCTTTTGTATCAATGTCGAAATTAATTAATGTGATCGTTAGTGTTTATTTAATCCTCGCAAATTCTTGAACATTCTTAAATCTTAGTATCAGAACAAATTTGTATTCGCTTTGGCATTCGATAAGTAACAACCTACTATGTATTAAAACAACTTCCAAATAGAAACACAAAATATCGTGAACCCTTCAATTTGTTTAATATCAATGAAACCATACCATTACTTTTTAAGTTTGATAAGCTCTCAACCAAGAGCATAAAATCAATAAAAAATTAATTTAAATAAATTTTCAAACGTATTAATTCGATTTTTCACTTTCATTCTATTTCTCATTTTCCAATTTTCATTTATCTTATTTCTATAAAATTTTATATTCTAATTCCCAATTTTCTTATATTTTTCGTTGGTTCATTCAATTTTAAGTTTTAAACTATGTATGTAGGTTTGATATTCTTTTCGTCCTCCTCTTTTCGATGTGTTTTAAAGAAAATAGTTAAGTTGGTGATGGAGATCTAATATCCATGATTAAATAGTTTTGTAGTGGAAGAACGTTTAGTTTCGTTATTTTATACTCTTCGTCGAAACTCTTACCTGTTTAAAAAACTGTTTTTTAATTTTTAAAGAACAAAAATTATCTTTAAATATTTATTTTAACAGTTTACATTTTTTGAGTTTTTTTTTTTAAAAAAAATGAAGGAATAAATTTAAGATAAAAATCAATAAAATTGTTATTGAAGTTTATAAGAAAAAAAATATCGTAAATTTAACCTCAATTATTTATTCAAGTGAGAGTACCAGAAAATAGGGAGATTCTCGTGCTAGTTCTAAAAAAAAATGAAAATAAAGTGTTTGATTGGAATTTGAAATATTTGCAAATTGGGTTTTTTCAGAAATTTTTTTTATAGTGTTGATTACTGGATGAAAATTTGTTGCAAAATTTATAACGAAAACGGTTGAAATTTGAAGGGTGGTTTGTTGGTTATGCTTTTAGGGTGGTTCGTTTTAATGAATAAAGAAATAGTGGCACAATACAATGCCTGTGCCTCTACAATTCAATAGTGGAGATATAAACTCCAGCTCTCTTGTAAGAAATCGTGGTTTGGCCGGTTTCATGGTTGCATTTACCGAAGAGTACAACTAGGTGCTATCAATGAGCATCCACAAGTTAAAAGTCCCACGCATCAATCACAATTTTTTGCAAAAGTTATTGACTAAAGCAATGAAATTTGTGAAAAATGTCATATACTTATATTGCTATATAAACACTGTGGCATTGCAAGTTATATGTGGTTATTTATATTGTCAGTTACACTAGGAATGTATGTAGTTGTGCGAACTATTTTGAACAGTCCAACTGCTTATCATTTTATATCGAATATGTTGAAATTTTAATTAATATTTATTCCTAAATAGCTTGAAGTGATGAACATGGTTAGAAAGCATGCGATCGGATAACGCATGGATCATCAGTTGCCGGAGAAAGTAAAAAACTTAACACTAAAAAAATGAAGAAACAAAAACAAAGGACCATAACAAATGGTCTTTAGTTAGATAATATGGAAAACTGAGAATAACGCTCGATTACATTAATTAAAAAATGAAAGATTTCCTATAGAATAATTTGAATATGAATAATGTAACCGACTTAAAATAGTTTTTATCCACGACTACTAAAGAATATATACTTTCTATGCGTATATCTTTCATTGTAATTGTATTCATTCCAATTTATATATAAAATTCTTCTTTATTTATTTCATTCCACTTTATTTATAAAATATTCCGCTAACAAATTAAAAACTTGATTTGTTGGTATAGTAATATAAACAAGTTTAACCTTCGCGTGAACGGATATTTTTAGCGACTGATATGAACAATATCTACCCCGGTAGATATTACATAAATCAAAATATCAACAAACGTAACTGTGTATTTATTTTACTTTTGTGTAAGCATACAATAAAAGCATATATTTAAAAATAAAGTTACTTGTTTTTCATATTGACCAGTAAAAATTTTTATATAACTCGGGTAGATATTTTTTTCTTACGTAATATCAACTTCCATAATATCAACAAACGTGTAATAATATCAAACGTGTATTAATATCATAATATAATTTTGCTTTTGTGTAAGCATACAATAAAAGCATATTTTTAAAAATAAAGTTACTTGTTTTTCACATTGACCAGTAAAAATGTTCATATAAAACCCAAGGAAAAAATATCTACCCGGGTAGATATTGTTTTCTTGCGTAAAAAAAAACCATAAAAATCCAAAATAAGTGTTAAAAGGAAGTCCAAAATATTTTTTTCTCAGATTTTGCGAAATCAATTTAAAAATTAGTCACATAGCTGAACAGGCATGATGATTGGTTAAAAACTCATAAAGTTATTGAATTACAAAAACCGTAATATCTACCCGGGTAGATACTGTTCACGTGAAGGTTAAACAAGAACAATACATATATAAATCTAAAATAAAAACAAACGTTTTGTTTTTCTTGTTTTCTATGATAAATTAATTTCAATATTGCGATATAAAGTTTTAAATGAAAACTTTATATTATTTGAAAGATTTTTAAAGTCGTGGATAAAATAGCATCTTGTATTCGCTTAGGTTGAAGGCAATTCTTCACTCGGATAATTGCCTCCACTCGCTACGCTCGTTTCGGGAAACTTCATCCTCGTGAAGAATTGCCTTCATTCTAAGCTCATACAAGAATCTACTATTACAATGAAATGAACCTTGATTATCAACCAAGATGGCGACTGAAAAATACAGCATTAATTTCGCGTCAGGTGGATTAAATTATATTTTAATATTTTTGAAGTTTCTATGCTTTTAATAAGCTCCATTCCATATAATTAAAGTTCAAGTGAATAACATATAAAATGTAATTTTAAGATATCTGGTGAATAGTTATTGCGTATTTCTTATAACTAATTATTCTGAACTGAAATAGTGAGTTAATATTAAATTTGACCTTGAAAAGTGGCTAAGCATAACCTACATTTAGTGTGGTAAACAGTATTCAGTAAATACTAGTTAATTGGGTTTAATATACGTCAGTGTTATCTAAAAAGAAACTTAGGTATGCTCTACATTAACTTTTATAGAAAATTGGTAAAACAATAAGTTTCTGTTTATGCAAATCTGAATTTTACTGACTTTGCAAATTTTTATATGTGTTGTGCATTTTAATCAACATTTTATTGATATTACGTATGTTTTAACTGGTCTTTGTTAGTCAAATTTAAAAATTTCTTACGGTATTTACTGGATATTACAATAAAATAATTTGTCTTGTTTATATGAATGCTGTTAAAAATTTATAAACAAATTCAATATGTTATCCGAAACGAGATCAACTCGTCAAAATAGTAATTCTGCTTCTAAAGGTCAAGATAATCTCAAACACCTCATTTCGTTAGCTGACATCGATACAAAGCGGGATAAATATTTTACCGATTTATCAGTTAAACTAATCTCAATCACAAATGAGCTAAAAAATCAAATTAAAGAAATCTCATCAGATTGTAATCAGAAAATCTCTAACGTTAAATCAGATCTAATTAGATTGGAAAAAACAATGAATTCTGAGTTAGATGCTATACGAAAAGAGACCGAACTGATTTTATCTGGACTGCCATACAAGAAAAATGAAAATCTCTATAAAATGTTTAAATCTTTGTCCAGCTATTTGGAATATGATGTTGACACAAATAATGGAAACCAACAATCACCCTTGTCTGATATTAAACTATATCGTATTAAGGCTAACTCTGCTAATCCAAACATGCATCCCGCAGTTATTGTTCAATTTGCGACAACTTTCTACAAAACAATTTTTTTCACCGATATTTAAAAATAGCAAAAACCTCACACTGGACTGTGTAGAAGGATTTCAAGGCAGCTCACGTAACTATATTCAACTTAATCTAAATAATGAGTATTATAAGGTCCATGAGTTGGCATTATTATTAAAGTAATCAAAAAAGTTAATCAAACAAAAACTATCAACGGAAAAAGACTTGTTAAATTATTACACAAAGAATCATTTGAAACTTTTTACCATGAAGATTCACTAAAAATGGCAGTATAGAGAATCTTCCTTCTACTAATCATCCACCAGTCGTGAAATAGTGATTGAATAGTTTTGTTGAATTGTAAACATTAATAAATTAGAAAATATCAAGAGTTTTATGAATTATCATAAGACATTTATATAATTATATTGTGATCTATAATCTCTGTTTATCTCGTTCTATTTTTGTTGTTTTGCTTAGTAAATTTACGGATTTATTTGATTATCATTCCTTTGAACAAAACAAAGAAATTAAAAAGCTGTGGTTTGTTTGTTCGATAATTATTAATTAGCTTTTTTGTTTAATTTTTTAGATTGGAAAAACAAATTATTCTTTATCTATAAGGATATAAAGCTCAACCACCATACTACAGCTATAGACTTTAACAATATTGTATTAAAGTCATCTTTTAAATCTAAAAGCAATGGGTTTAACTTTGCTGATTTGAATCCAGGAATCCAGTTTCAAACTTTGATGAGTTGTGGAAAATACTAAGTGATGTCCCTTTCATTTGATTGCAATATCTGAAACTTTCAACGCTTTCAAATAATATTCGTAAAAAATTACTCATTGGAGTAGTATACGTACTACCTAATATCAAGTTTATCAGCAAACTTAAAAGAGTGTTCAATTCCTTATCAAGCAGATATGATGAAGTCCTTATACTTGGTCATTTCAATATCAACCTGTTAGCTTCTTACCATACTGTTAGCAAGTTCAAGAATTTCATCAACTCATATGGAATTATATATGCATCAACTGAACCTACTAGTTTCGTAGAGAAAAGTTCTACTTGTATCGATCTGTTGTTGTTAAAAAATGTATCTAAAATAGTGTTCTTTACACAAATTTCGATGCCTGGAGTATATACCACCCACAATATGATTTTTGGCTTTTATGGTTTTGAAATCAATTCTGAGATTCACTGTAGGTAACTATATATTACGGTAAAACTTGAAATGTATTAATCGCAATGAATTGGCTGAGTTTGCTCAAACGCTAAATTGGAATGAAATTTTAACATTAGTGATGTAAATGATAAACTATCTTATTTCAATAGCTTAGTAGTCTTCCTATTAAGCCAATTTGCCCCTATCAAGCAATTTAAAGTGAAAAAAGTTAATGATGATTCATGGTTTTACTCGAATATTATTAGCTATATTAATATACGCAACTACCTTTATAGTTGTTGGAAACGAAATAAAAATTCACATAATTGTGACTGATTTAGTAAATACAGAAATAAAGTAAGCCAAATTATGAAAATGGCTAAATTTAATAATTTAAAAAAAATCTTTTGTACTGATTTACCTCCTAATGTATTGTGGTCAAATTTTAAAAAACATTATCTAACTAATGCTAACCTAAATATTGATACAGATATTTCGCCCTCCGAGTTTAACAAATACTGCGCTTCTGCTACTACCTCGTCTACTGAAACATTTAACTGTCACAATTCCATTTTAATACCATCAGCCAATCATTTCTATTTTGATAATGTATCTGAGCTTGAAGTGTGCAAATATATTACAGAAATAAAGTCGGATGCCTGCGGAGTAGGCGATATCCCTATACGTTTTGCTGTGTTATTGTTGCCCATTATAGCTAAAATATGTTATGCATATTATAAATACTGCTATAACTAAGTCCATCTTCCCAAACACTTAGAAAACTGCATTTGTTATACCAGTGCCAAAAAAATCAAAACCGGACAAACTACAGGATTCTAGGCCGATAAGCATTTTACCTTGTCTTTCTAAAGTGATGGAAAAAGTATTGAAAAACCAAATATTGGCCCACCTCAATAAAAATAGGATGATGCATCGGTTTCAGTCTGGATTTCGTGAAGGTCACAATACATCTTTAGCACTGATAAAAATAATAGATAACTTAAGCACATCTGTCTCTTATAACAAGATTTCCTATCTTATTTTATTGGACTTTTCGAAAGCATTTGATTCGGTGAACCACGTAACACTTCCAAATAAACTGCTTAACCAATATAATTTTTCTTACAGTGCATTAAAAGTTCTCCAATCTTACTTATCTGATCGATACCAATTTGTTCGAGTCGGCGAAAAGTTTCCTGATCCAGCAAAGATAGCTTCTGGCGTTCCACAAGGTTCCATTATGGGACCTATTTTATTTAGCATGTTTATCAATGACATTTATTTATCAATCAGTAATGTATGTTTCCATCTATTTGCGGACGATCTACAATTAAATGATTCCGAACAAGTCGAAAACAATGATAGTTGTGTAGCAAGACTAAATGACACCATAAAATCCATATTGACCTGGGCTAAGCAGAATAAGATTAAATATAATCCAACTAAATCGCAAGCTATCGTTATCGCGAGCAGCAAAACCCTTTTCACTAGTTTAAATATGACACAATTCCTTATTGATGGTCAGTTGATTCAAATAAATAATAAAGTCAGAAACCTTGAACTGACCGTAAATAATTCTCTTACTTGGGATGGGGTTATCCACCAATTTTACTCCCTGTACTATAAAGTTAAAATTGGTAAGATCTTTAATCGTTCAACACCTTATTTACTGTGCGCCTATTTATTCTGGCTGTTCAGAGGCTTGTTTGAAAAAGTTAAGCGTTGCCTTCAATTCATGCGCTAGGTACATATATAATAAAAAGATTGGGATTTCAATATTGAATTACTCAAAATTGATTTTAAACTGGTCTTTACGTAATTATTTGGATTACATCTCGTTATTATTTTTGAATAAACTGATACATTAAAAAACGCCGCAGTATCTGTACAAAAAACTGAATCTATCTAGATCCGTTAGAACTTTTAATCTAAATCTACTATTTAACTGCAACTCAAAGGCTCGCCAGTCATCATTTTTCGTGCATGCTATGAAAGTTTGGAACTCTCTCGATCATAATATAAAAGCTATAAATACTTATACGTCCTTTAAAAAGTTGTCTTTCGAAACTATGTCAACAAAAGTTTAAATTTTTTTTTCTTTTTTGTTTAAAATTGTAAACTAAGAGCCCGCGACGACCAGACCTTCGTTATTTTATAAAAGCTGAAAGTTTCTCTGCGCATACCCCCTTCTCAGGTAGGAACGATTAGCGACATATGAAGTTTGGATCATAGTGGCTTTGGCAGGGAGCAGGTTCCAAAGGGGCCTCCAAAGTTTCGTGAAATATACTTTCACGTGTAAGGGTGAACTGGTCAAACTTTAAAGTGTAAGGGTGTCTGGCAGGGGGTTTCCACGATAGTAAGTGTCTGGCAATGGGTGATGTGACTTCTAATACTATCCCGAAGAATATATAAAAAAATTAGCTTTTATACTTTCACGGAACTTTGGAGGCCCCTTTGGAACCTGCTCCCTGCCAAAGCTACTATGATCCAAACTTCATATGTCGCTAATCGTTCCTACCTGAGTAGGGGGTATGCGCAGAGAAACTTTCAGCTCTTATAAAATAACGAAGGTCTGGCCGTCGCGGGCTCTTACTCTATTGGTTTACTGATCGTTTTTTGAATTATTTGTTAACTAATTATGTACATCATACTAACAATTGTTGTTGTTACTTTTTTCTTTCTCCACTGATATATCAAAATACTTCCTACTAAGTAATATTGTCTTGTACTTTATGTTCGACAAAATTGTCATGAATTTAGGGAAGATTTAGGCAATATAACCAATACCAATATAACCAATGTAACCATACTTAAAATTACTAATTATTCATATTTGATATGCTGATTTCAGCTTTATTTTTTTTTTGTTTTTTTGTTAACAGTATAATTAATTGTAACTGAATTTCTTGGGAAAACGGGGAAACGATTTTTACTGTTAGAAATAAATTAATTTATCCAATGCGGTACGACAAAAATTTATGAAATGTTTAGTCGTCCCGCGCTCGATAAATTAAATTATTTCTAACAGTAAGAATCGTTTCTTCATTAATTAAATATACGTTTTTTATAGAAAATTGAATGCAAAATACGATTTTCATACTAAACACTCTTTAATTTTGTTGGATAGTGACTAAAAATCGATTTTAACATTTTATTTGTTTATAACAAAAGGAATTTGTTAATAATTTTTATATATAACACTTTTTTTTTAAATTCCATTTTTAGCTTTAAAATAAGAAAAGAAAAAAGTTTCTATCTTTACCAGAACCGAAGTTATGAATCTTTGAATATAAGTCTTCAAGTCAAAAATCACGAAATTCTCGAAATTTAGATTCGGTATATTACCCTACCTTTTTTTCGATATAAAAATCATAAAAAATTTCAGCCAAATCAAAAATGTGTCGGTCAGAAAGGTGTTCGGATTGTAAAAGAATGACCCATATTAGTACTTATTCGCGATTTTTTTAGAGCAATTAAACTCAAGTAAGTATATGGTTGGAAATTTCTTAGATATGGTCCATGGAAATGTTTTTTACAAACGATCTTAAATAATTTACCATTCTAAAATACTTTGTAACAATTTTTTATCCTTCGGATTAGACAATTTTCTTATTGCAATTATTTCGTCACTAAGAATAGGTTGTATTTCCTGACTAGATACAACATCATTTAAATTATTATATTCATTTACATTATTATGTATTTTCACTAATATATTTATGTATTATTATATATATGATGGAAATATTTCATATACTGACATTGTGTTTTTTTGAAAATAAAATTTGATATTTTTTGGGGTGTGACTTTAGTATGTGATATTTTTTCGTGTGTGATATTTGGATGTGATAATTTTTTGCGTGTGATTTTATCATGTGATATTTTTTTCGCGTGTCATTTTATTATGTGATATTTTTTCGTGTGTGGTTCGACCGAAATAGTTCTACTATTTAATGACACTTAACAGTATATAGAGGTTTTTTGAACAAAATATTTAGAACTTTGAGTGTTACTTAATATTTAGAAAATATATTTTTTGAAGTTGTAGATTGTTGGCAGGTGCTAATAAACATAAAAACAACAAAAGTTAATTCACTTTACGATTCTAAAATTCTTTTGACTGATTTGAATTTAGGTATATGTTTACTTAATGCTAACTTTTTTCGCATTTCTATTGCTGTTTTCATTATTCCGTATCAGTGTGTACATAGTGAGTGTTTTAAAGATTAGAACAAATGCAATTGCAATTTCTGTCATGGAGTCACAACTGCTTTCTGTTGTTCAAAAGATCTTCATATTCTTCATATAAAATCTTCATATACAAATTTTCATATAAAATCGAAAAAAAATATATACGTGTTCGATGATTTTTTTTCGAGAATTTCGTAATTTTTGGTTTGACGACTTATTTTCAAAAATTCCTAGCTTCGATGCTATTAAAGAGAGAAACTTCCGTTTTGTTTTATTTTAAAGTTAAAAGATGCTATTTTAAAAAAAAAATAAAATCAATAAAAGTTATTAACAAATTTCTATTGTCATTACCCCACCCATGAGTTTTTAGTATGACCATCGTATTTTACGTTTAATTTTCTATAAAAAACGTATTTTTGATTATTGGAGAAATGATTTTTACTGTCAGAAATAAATTAATTTATCGAGCGCGGGACGAAAAATAATTCCATATATGGGTCATTCTTTTACATACCGAACAGATTAGGAGAAAATCTGACGGAGACATTTTTGATTTAGCTGAAAATTTTTTAACGGGTTCTATATAAAAAGAAGATGTACGATTTTTTCTTCTTTTTGGAGGGGAAATAGAGCTGATCTAAATTTCGATAATTTCGTGATTTTTGGCTTGAAGACTTATTTTCAAAGATTCATAACTTCGGTTCTGGTAAAGATAGACACCTTTTTCGGTCTTATTTTAAAGTTAAAAAGCGGCCTTTTAAAAAAAAGTGTTATATATAAAAATTATTTACATATTCCTATTGTTATAAACAAAAAATATGTTAAAATCGATTTTTAGTCACTGTCCAACAAAAGTAAGGAGTGTTTAGTATAACGTCTCGTATTCTATGTTTAATTTTTTTTAAAAAATGAAATTTTATCTACAGAGAAACGATTTTTACTGTTAGAAATTAATTAATTTATCGAGCGCGGGACGACAAAAAATTTCATAAATAGTAAAACTCATTTCTCCAACAATTAAATATACGTTTTCTATAGAAAATTGAACGTAGAATATGATGGTTATGATAATCACTCTTTATTTTTTGTAGGACAGTTACTAAAAATCGATTTTAAGTGTCTACTAAAAGTGTCTATCTTCACCAGAACCGAAGTTATGAACCTTTAAAAATAAGTCTTCGAGCAAAAAATCACAAAATTCTAGAAATTTAGATTCACCCTATTTATAGAACTCGCAAAAAATTTTCAGGTAAATCAAAAATGTCTTGGTCATATTTTCTCCTAATCTGTTCGGAATGTAAAAGAATGACTTATTATGGAATATTTTGTCGTCAAACGTTCGATAAATTAATTTATTTCTAACAGTAAAATCATTTCTTTATCAATCAAAAATACGTTTTGTATAGAAAATGAAACGTAGAATACGATGGTCAAACTAAAAACTCATTTCGTGGGTGGCGGCAATCACTAGAGATCAATTGGAAAATTTTTTTTGTTTATAATAATAAGAATTTGTTAATAACTTTTATTGATTTTATTTTATTTTTTAAAATAGCATCTTTTAACTTTCAAATAAAACAAAACGGATGTTCCTATCTTTAATAGCACCGAAGTTATGAATTTTTGAAAATAATTAATCAAGCCAAAAATCACCGAGATCTGCAAAATTTAAAAACCGCTATATTTAAAAAAATAAAAAAAAAACCCAAACGCATACTATATATCATTTTTTTTTCGATACAAAAACCCTAAAAAAATTTCAGCCAAATCAAAAATGTGTCGGCCAAAAAGGTGTTCGGTTTGTAGAAGAATGCCCCAAATACTAGATTTAAAAAAATTTGTATAAAGGAAACTTATAGGCTGCGCCAGTAATTCAGCTAGGGATATATTTTTCGATCATAAAGATGGAGGTTCAAGGTTTCAAACAGGCATATAGCGCGGCAAAATCATGGAATACTGCATAATTAGGAATATAAGAGTGCTTACGTTGGTTGTATATAGAGTTTATCTGCCACCACAAACAATCAACTTTGCTAGTAATATCTCACTAGTATTTTTTTTTTAAAATACAAAGTGTTGTGTTATAGGGTTTAGAATATGTGTCACAACAACACATAAATACCTTTTAAGATCTAGGTCCAACAACAACTTGCGTTTTACGGTATCGATGGACGCTTCTTTTAAACCTCTGCGGATTGAAGCCACATGAGACTATGGATTCCGGCAAACTATTCCATTTGTATGCAGTTCGGACAAAGAAGTCTTTCTGCGATCTGCGGGTCTGACAGCGTGGGATCTCGACCGTTTGACTGGTTGTGGTAGAAAATTGCAGAGTGAAACGGGGGTAAGAATAAGTTTGATGCATGATGCTGCTGATTACATCTGAGCACTGTTGATGACGATATTTGTAAAAACAATGACGTCAGCAACATTGCGACGATGTTGTAGAGAATCAAGCTTTGATGTCTTTGATGAAGCTCGATCACCCTCTGATGTCAAAGCTCGATCACTTGAATTCACTTGAACTCGTATACCAATAGCAGACTGTATTACTCGTGCTTGACATGTCATAGTCGTAAATCAAAAACTAAAAAAATGCAACAAAACTGATTTCTATATGATTGTTATAAATCAAATTATTTTTCTGTATAACTAATATCAGCTGTGTTCGATTTGAATGAAACAACAAAATAAAATTTTAAAAAAAACACCAATTGCATACAATATTTGATTTTGTTTCAGTCAAATCGAACGCGGCGCGGCGCTATCATAGTACTAATATTTTTTTCAAATGATTTAAAATTTTAACTAAAAACACAGTTCATTAGTTATGTTCTGTTCATAAACAGTTCTTTTATTCAATTACATAACAATATATTTAAATCTAATAACAAAAATTTCACACAGTTCTCAATTCAAAAAGAAAAAAGCTGTAAACAATTGAGCTCCTTTCTTGCATTAGGTGTGCAAATTTTATGCACAACAAGATATTATTGAAAACAAGGATCAAATTGTGCAAACACCTTTCCAAAAACTTCTCATCAAAATATTTCTTGTTTCCTTTTATGCAGATCAGTAAGAGTAAATCAGTGATGTTAATCCTTAATTTGTTTTCCAATTTCTTTTTATATTTTAAATTAAAACAGGTAAATGTTGAGTAAAAAAATGTTGGGTAAGATAGAAAATAAAATCTTAGGGTGATTGTCACCCTTTGTTGGGTTTTTTAAAAATATTTTTTTTCTCAATAGATTTAGCATTAAAATACGGAAAAGGATTTAAGGAATTACTTTTTCGGTTAGAGATTTAATTAATGAAGGTCGATATTGTTGATATGAGATGTAGAAAATGGATTATTTGTATTGAATTATAGTTTTGCATGTTGCAAAAATGTTATTGTAAATTTTGAATATTTTGATGTGAATAAATATTTAAATATGATGCAAGGGTTTAAAATTTTCAAATTGATCGAATCTATCGTGAGAAAAAATGCGTTTGTATTAAAATAAATTATAATTTTTCATTTACTTTTCAGTGTACGATGCATAAAATCTAAAATGGAATGATCATAACCTTTAAGGCGCATCTGCCTATCTGGAGATTTAAATATCAAATTCAACTGAAATGGAATAATTCTGAATTTTATTTAAATGTATATTTCCTGTATATATGAAAAACAATGTTTTGTGTACATTAAACTGGCTTGGAATTTTTAATTCATAAGACTTGAATTTACATAGATATTGAATTTATTAGGATTTTTGTGAGCAAATTAAACGCAAACAACTAAGGTAATAATTTTGAATTTTTCAATTCATTTGGGATTTCATTTCATTTTAGATTTTTCTCAGAGAAAAACTGCATTTCTCTTATACGTGTAGTTACACATAAATGTTTTGTAGCCGTCGATATTAGTTTAGGGTTGCACCCGTGTCCCGTCTCCTTTGGAGAAAGAATGTTTTCCGTTCTCCTTTACTGTAAAAATGTCCCTTTTTTATGCTTTTTGTAGTACAATATCTTACACTGAACAAAACTAGGTTTGTTGCTACCTATTTCTCCCAATAAACATGAATTATCAAAATATGGCATTCGTGATTGAACCTTTATTTAAATATGTAACTGTTTCTTTAATTTTGTGTAAAAAGTTTCGTAGCAATAGTAAATTATTTATATTTTTGGTAATATACTTGAATTTTTTTAATTTTTTGAAGTGTGAAGTTTGTGAAGTTTTGTGAAGTTTTGTGAAGTTTTGTGAAGTTTTGAATTTTGTGAGTTACTAAGCTTGAGTACCTATTGGAATTCACTTGAATTTGGCAATTCGAAGACTTAATCACTCACAAAAGCTCCCCACAATTAATATTGTTTTTTATATATCTAACCATATATGGCAATAAATTGACGGTGTGTCAGATATTAGTTTCGCATTGATTGACAAAAATCAATAATGACTGTACACTCGTAACTGTACACTCGGATTTTGACTAAATAAAAATAATCTTATTAAATAGAAATAGTAATATAAAAATGACATAAATTTGAAAAATTACTTAAGCCCTTTCGCCCAAATACCACAGAATTGAGAAGTTTGTAGTTAAGACAAAACCAATTAAAAGTGATATCGAGCTAGCACATATTTGCCAAACACCAAGAGAAAATAAAAGGTTTCGCTATCAAAATTCAAAAAATATTAACAACAAACACTAACTAACGCTACCGACACTTCAGATAGTCCAACAACCACAAAAAAATAAACTCAACAAAACTCTAATGGAACATTCGTCCTTTACAGAAATCTAGACGCGACCCCCCCCCCCCCCCAGATAGAATTGGGAAATGTGACGAATGGAAGAAAGAATGACATGGAAAATAAAATAATCCTTGATAAACCTTTGATGTATCGTGGTGTATTTGTAAAACAAATTTCTTGTTTCTCAGTCAGTTTGGGCGATCAGTTTTAGTGATGGTAAGGGGTCGAAATAGTATGGGTATTTTGCTTGTTTGGCATTTAAAGTCGCGATAATTGGTTTTGGTGAATCTTGGTGTATACATTTTACATATTTTTGTTTACTTATTTCGTTCAACAACAAAAACTTGACACTGTTCGCACACTACCTTCGCATACCTATTCTCCGAACGCTTATGATAAAATTTGGATACCCGCTGAATAGATTTCTGACGTTAATTATCAAAATGGTGAGAAGCTACCAAATAGTTGTTTGTTACAGGTTTGTTAAGCTTTAAAAACTGACAATCAATTTTAACGAAACTTCGTTCGCATGGATGAGTTTTTGTTGATTTGTTGCGTGGACTAGGTAGGTTTTAAAAGCTTTGTGTTGTAGTGAAATATATATAATAATTCCTTTTGCACAACACATTTGATTAAATTCAAATTTCTTTGACGAAAACATCTGTCTTCACATTTCGAATGTTAGAAAGGGTTTTGCCTAATTACACTATGTGTGATTTTTGGTTGAAAATTTGAATTAATTTCTTGATAAGCCATCTAAAGCAAAGCTTGTTTGTGAAGTTACTTAAATTATTATTAACAACAATAACATAAGTTTGCAAATTCGGGTTCAAGTATCACTGCAACTCGTTTTTATGTTATATCATAATTTAAAAAAAATAAGGTCACACAAAACTAATCGATATTTTTTAACTTGATCAAAATCCATTTCAAATTCTAATCCCTAATTTTCTTGGTTCTAAATAACTATATCGAATTTCTTATGAATATTCAATAAATTTTTGTCATACATTTTAATTCAAATTATCAAAAAAGGAGTTAAATTATAAAATATGTCAAACTAAAAAATATATACATATATTTATGTTGATTCAAAAAATATGTGACCTAAATCTCATAAACATAGATTTCGAATGCAAATGTCACACCAGACAATAAGGGGTTAACAAACCAAAAGAAATTAACTGAATCAAATGAAAAATTGTAATTTATTTATCGAATTTCAATATTTAAAAAAAAGAAATTGCTGTGATGTTTTGAGACAGTTAAAACTTACATAAATATGAACCCTTTTCATTTCCGTTTACACAAAAGAAATAAAATCTAAACCCTTTTTATTCTATTAAGATTTTTCTATTATTACAATTGAAAAAGATTTTTATCAGTGACACCTCAGCGAAATTTTTGAGAGTACTGTATGGATAAATCAACGATTTTTTCAGTTGTTATTATTTCTAATTTCCATTTTAGATGATCCTTTAAACATTGAAAAGTGCTAACGCTATTTGTTCCTTTATAAGCTGGAGATTGGAATCGTGAATAAATTTAATTTTATTTTATTAAAATCACCACATGTAAACCTCTTCAATTTTGTTGTTTTGTTATTTAAATATTTTTGTAACTTTGTATATGCTTAGTTGATTCTGAAGGAGATTTCTTTAACATTCGTGTTCGATAAGGATACTTAAAAAATTTATTTTTAACACCCAAATTAAACGGTGTTGGTCGTTAATATTTATTGGTTGATTCATTTAAAACTTATTGAAATATGTTGGTAAAGCTAATTATCTGCTTTATAGAGCAACGATATAATTGTGACCGGCATTCATATTCTATTGGAATCAACGTTGAAGAAATGAATAATTGATATTAGAATTTCTTCCTTCGTTCTTCGTAACTTCTTCGTAATTTCAACAGTAATCTTATAACACTTTCAAAAACCTCATTTTATATCACTTGCATGCGGTGTGGTAAATGTCTAGCAATATGCTAGTACTTTAAGATTTGCGATGGTTCCAAAAAGTCCACCCAAACTTCTGTCAAGTTTTATATATGTACATATTAGGCGCTTAAATTTCTTTTATCTACATCTCGAACAAATTGTGTTTTAATTTTCCAAGTTTGTTTTTCTCCATTGGTGATCAACGTAAAAGCTGGGTTGACACGTAATTTGTTCCAAGGGAAAGCATGTGTAATAATTAGATTTCTCGTTTTTTTTTAAATTGAGGTTTTACATTATATTTACAATCCAAGATCTAATAAAGCTGTTTATCAGTTCCTTCTCATGTAAATCTCCGCCTTTTGCTACAGTTTCGTTAAAATTAGTTCATAAAAAAGCTGAAGTATCCTACCAGACATAAATTTTGTTGTACGAATAGATAAATTAAAACAAAATTTTAGCCGGAAGTGAGCAGCCGTAAATTGAGATGCAGAACTGTTACAAATCATAATCGTAGCATATTTACCAAGTTCAATCAGAATCATTTATCAGGAACTGATGTTATTGACGTTTTAAAAAAACATGTGCTCAAAAGGACCCCCCCCCTACCACTTATACCAATATCGTTCAAAAACTAATTAGTTTTTTTGCCATTCATTGAAGTATCAACAAAAGTGTCAAAGCGTCAATAAAGTTTATTAAAGAACTATGGGTCTATATGCATCCAACAAACTTTGAAAATAAAGTGAGAAAGGTCAGCAGTTGCATGAAGAACTCTCCGGCAATTTGATCGTTGTCACCCAAAAGCTGAACATTATATTCTCACACTAATTGAAACCTTCCTTAACAGATTCGCCATAATCCCTTCATTATTGTAGGCTATAGTGTTGATAAGAGCACTAAAAAATGCAATTCATATGGTTCGAGTATGATTGGTAACAGTTCTGTATCCCACTTCCGGTTTTTCACCCTATACAAGAATTCTATTCGTGAAACAGAATTTATTTCTGTTTGGATAGTACAACTTTCTTTTATGAACTAATTCATGATGAAACTCTAGCAAAAGATGGAGATTTGTATGAGAACTAATAAGCTTTTGAGTAAAGTGGCGGGGGCTTTCGGACAACCTGTTTTGATAATTAGAATTTACTACGCAAAATTTTGAATAATATAGTTGAACATTAATTTTTTTTTTAAATAAAAAGTGTTGTGTAATTTGGATTACAATATGTGTCACAACAACACATAGATACCTTTTAAGAGCTAGGTCCTACAACAACATACGTTCTATGGAGTTGGTGGACGCTTTTTTAAATGTTTGTGGATTGAAGGGACTCGATGCTATTGATTCGGGTAAAGCTTTCCTTTTGTACGATGTATGGACAAAGAAGTCTCTTTGGATTTTGCCACTATGACAGTGGTGATTTCAACAGTTTGACTTTCAACAGTTTGCACCAACTGATTGACGAGTAAAACGGGTCAGAGTCGGGTTAGAGTCTAAAGTCAGAGTCTTAAAGAGCAAGGGTGGAAACAGATGCAGCGCCCAAGCTTGACAACATTCCTCTATACACGAAGGCACAATAAAATTTAAATGTGGAGTACTTGATACGGAGTGAATTATTTTTTACATCTATTGAGGAGGCTATCTACATTAAATCTATTAAAGTACATATTTATATTATATAAGCTCACTACATATCCAAAACATTTTGTTTCCAGAGCTGTGGTGAGGTCAGCCTATGCAGAGCGTCGTCAATAATTTTTGGGTATCTAGAATCAAACAAAACAAACAAAACAAAACAAAATTTTGGGTATGTGAGGTTTTTTTTGATAGATTGCATTACTACACACAATTTTCAATTGAAGTGAAGTAAAAAATATTTGTCTCTGAAAGTAGAACAAGATTCTGTTGCATAATTTTAACTTTTTATAGCTTTGTTTTAGAATATTATGAAAAATTTTGTTTAACATGAACAAAATATCTTACCAAAATGAGAAACCAGTTCTCAAGTCAAAAGTCAGATATCCCTAGGTTTCCCTACAATATAGATTATTGATTTATAAAATTAAATAAACATAACAATTAATTTTTAATTTTTTACCAAAACGGTTAACACATATTTAATTTACCAGTTTTTAAGTATGTGATGTGTTTTGACCAATTAATCGGTTAACCGTTAAATCGATTAACCGACAATGCAAATCATAGCCCGTTTTCTCAAAATATGAGCTCCAAAATTTTTTCTTATGAAAACTTTTTTTTGTATACTACTCATAAACCAAAAAAGAGCCCAATCAAAAATGGCTAAATTTATGGATTTTCGTCCAGATCGCGGTTTTCATCACATAGCATGTTTAACGTTATTTCATCTTAAAAGCTCTGTAAATGGTATGTTTGAATTATATCACTGATTTTTTAAAGCTAAAATTTAAATTAACAGTTTGAATCTACCTCATGCAAATTTTTAGCCACCCTAACAAAAAATATTCGCAAAATCGTATTAAACTCCCTTCGCAATCATACAAAATAAATTTAATATTCTAAAAATATTACTTCGGCCATTGTACTTTTTTCCATTGTAAATCTCCTTTTTATCCTTTTTATTATTTTTTGTTATTTTGCTGTTCAATTTCAAAATATTTCTATAGATATATGAACGTAGTAAATGTGTTGTACGAATAGATAGATATGTACGTATAGTTTACCCACCAATAGATGATTTTCGTTTCGTTCTATTGTGATGGTATATATCACATAAAAACGAACGTGAAAATAAAATTCACCCTCACAATATTTTTACATAAAATATAATAATATAATCAGGAGACCTTCTCATTGAATAGTATTTTTGTTGTTGTTGTTTTTACTATTATTGATACACAAGTCCTTCGAATCTCCACCCATTAGAACGTTTTGAATATAATATATTTTATTTTTGCTGATGTATTAGTTGGAAAATGATTGGAAAAGAAAGTGGAGAGTTTATGGCTATACCTATATATACGGGTATTTTATTTTTGTGGTTTTTGGTTTAAATATTTATATAGAATGATGATTGAATTGATGTGTGGATATTTTGTAGAATTACTTCTCAAAATACTCGATCCACTTGAATTATGCAGCAGAACCTCAATTTATTATCGGTTTTGTCCTATTGTCAAGACCGAGTAAACAGTTTAACTATTCAGCTGGCGAAAGTTGTTATCTTATAGTTGCACTTGCTGACAGCAACAACTTATTTTGTAAAGGGAATTTTTGGCATCAAACTCTTTAATGGTGAGAGCCGTTATCTTGGTGCCTGACTGTTCTTTGTACAAACATAGCACGTAAACGATTAGCGAGACCGAATCATAAATCATGAGAGTCGATTTAACTCGATTTAAAATTATACATTTTATTTAAGTTAAAAGAATTGAAACTTTCAATGGTCTGTCAGATTTTCAAAAGAGAACTAAGGGAATTTCTTGTCACTAAAAGGTTTTGGGTTCTTTTTCACCAGAATGCTGAGTTTACGTGAAAACCCAGTTCAGCCCCATTTACGTCAAGGTGCTCTTGCTTAAGGTTTGATTATAGGTCTTATTTTTATCATGGAACTTGGTGACCTACACTTTTTCAATTGTGGTGAACGATATCATAGCGATCTAATCATAACTGTCATCGAGTTCCATCTGTTTTTGGCGATTTAGCTATTTCGTTACTTGGTGGAAGATATGCAACATTTGATTTAATTTATTTTGTTTCAATTTTTTCTATAGTGATAACTGTCATCGTGTTCTATAATGATAAAAAATATAGTCATGCAAGACATAACCATGACTTTTTATTTAAAAATTGGCTGTTTAGAAGCGGTTTAAGTAGAACTGTGCATAGCTTAGAGTATCTCTCTAGGTCTAAGCAACAAAATTGGAAAAAATTGTATCTGAACAGGTCCTGATCACTCAACAGGTCCTGATCAGTAATGTAACGCCTCAAACTATCCAAACCGGATCAGATAGCCCTAGAACCGGACTAGGACCGGATCATTTAAAATAGGGAATTTGCTCCAACATACATACAGAAAAATTAGAAAATTTACTACTACATACTTTAAAAAAAAATGTTTATAAAAATATTCTAACTTTATACTTACCTATATGTCATATAACGCGGAGAAGAGATAACTAAAGTATATGTGAAATTCTGCAAACTATGTATATCTAAAATGGATAATAAACTAGTGAATTATCTAATGAAATCTAATGAAATTTATTCAAATGAAATAAGGCTCAGATCAATACAAATAGGGCATACCTGAATAGGAAAATTATAGATATGATTCTGATTCGATCCTTGTACGGCATTTACTACTAAGGATGAGATAGGTCTTCAAAATCCAGGACGTATCAGAACAAATACGCCACGCCCTAGTAGCGAAATCAGGTATGATTTCTGATGGGGCACACAAAAAAGCTAAGTAAATTTTAAAATTTTTTTATAAATATATACAACTCACAAATTTTTTTGTAAGTTTACCAAAAATATTGTAGATTACAAAAAAAATTATTTGAAAAAACCAAAAATTTATTTCATTTACAAATCATTTTTGGCTTTGAAGGAAAAAAATTGTAGTGTTATCAAAAAATTTTGTGTGTTGTATATTTATAAAATTTTTGCACAATAGACTTTTATTATTTGGAGTGGGGCCGGATGCAAATGTCCTATTAGGATTTACCTTATTGCACTCTGATCCGGCCCGGATCATAATAGGGCATACCTGAACAAATTACTAGGCGGGTTAATAATTAGGTATAAAATCACATCGAATCAATGTAGTCCAGTCATTTTAGCATAAAAAAGGGGTCAACCTCGGAATGAGAGATAACATGCGGAATCTTCGTATATACCTTAATTTTGACGTTCTAAAAGTTGCCTCAAAAGTCTCATAAAATCTCGTGTCTGCGTCGTAAGTTATTCAGGTCAAAGGTAACCAAAAACAGTTTTCCGCCATTATCTCGGTTTCTATTGCTCCAATGACGTTAACATACAATACACAAATTGTAGAGCATAAAATTTGCGACCAATTTTATTAGAAACATTTTTTCATGCGCTCAGCCGTTTTGGAGACCACGTAGGCTGTACCTGTATTATACTTAATAATAATAATACCTGTATTATTACTTACCTCAGTTTTAAGTTTTCAATAACATCACCCGAAGCCTTTGCAATAGTACTGGCACTGGATGTAATAATAGTAGAATATAAAGAAGCACTTATTGGAAATATTTAATGAGTTTTTTGGTAACATTAAACATAACCATTTTGGTAATATGATTATCAATAAACTCAATTGGAGTTAATATTCACTTAATTTGGGTACCTAGTCATCGTCGAATAAATGGTTGGAAAAGATGGCTGATGCTGCCATTAAAATTGACGCTAATATAAACGAAGTTTTTGAGCAACCACTTTTTGATCAAGACATTGGAAAGTATTGGTTAAAATGCAACGAGGCGTATTGGCAAAATTTATGGGAAAACATATTGAGTTGTCTTTACTCTATAAATATTATAGAGTATAGACATAAACAAAAATTCTTTGATAAAAATCCTACGGAAAATATGCTGAGAAGAGATCAGGTTGCACTTACTCGAGTTAGAATCGGTTATACTAATTTAACCCATGTCCATCTTATGAAAAAAGAAGAGATACCGAATTGCGATATATGTAATCAATGTCTGTCAGTTGAGCACATTCTTACTAAATGTGTTTTATACAAGCAAGAGAGAAGAACAAATCAGCTAAACAGTGATTCAATGGAAAGATTATCAGATTCTGAAGTATTTCTCATGGTGTTAATGTTTCTGAAGATGACAGGATTGTTCAATGATATGTAATATTAAAACCAATGTATTTTTTGTATGTCGCTAAAACTTTCCAGGCGTGCAATGTTAAATAAAAGTTATAAAAAAAAATATTAGCACAACTTCACAGAAAACTTTGGCATTTTACATTTAGAATTGTTTTTAATTCATAAAGTTTGTGGTAGTAATCAAAACAAATCAAAATGGAGAAAAGAGAAATTGAAAATGATATATCAGCGGTATGGTTTCGGTGGTATGGTTTTAAAATTATTTTTGTTGCATTTTTTTTTATTTTTTTTCTGAATGAACAATGTGTCGAGAATATTGTGTACAAATTTTGAGTCAATTTGAGTAAAACTAACGGAGTTACAGCGTTTCAAACGATTTTTATACCTGCTGTCTGTTTACACCATGTCTTTCAAAGAATGTAAACTGACCTTGTACATATTGTATATTTTCAGGTACATCGGATATAAACTAGTTTACTGGTACACTTTCTGCTGAACGGTTGTTTTCTGTAACAGAGCTAAAATTTTCTCGAAATTATTCTCAAATTTTCTTTTCTGTTCGTTCGTTTATAGTTGAATTTTCATTCATTTTGTGTTGTTTTGTAAGTTCGTCAACATTGGAATACAAATTCTACTGAACCGATCCTATCGAAAATTTGAACATTGCTTCTTCATATAAATCAACAGGTAACCAGGAAGAGTTTTTTTTTTCATTTTTTTCTATTTGTTAATAACAAATTAATCTCGATTTTTTGAGCTAAAATCGCGTTTTTCACATCCAAGTGCTGCAAAAAATAGTAAAAAAAAGAACTTATCCTGATTACCTCGAAAAATACATCACCTTTAAAATGCATATCATTTTTTTTGTTTCAAATGATCCGTTACCGAGTTATAATGTTCACCGCAAAACCACTTTTTTCAAGGCGCCTCTGGAGATTCAACGTCACCGGCTTATTTAGCTATATTTTTCATTGAACATTTTTTCTGACATACTTCAAAAGTTGTACAATAATATGTAATTAAATTTAATAATATTAAATTACTCATGTCGCCGCAAAAAATCACAGAAATATGCTTTTTTTCGTTTTTAAAACCATACAACCCCCCCTCCCCCCCCCTTAAGCAGAAGGTGCATGCCTAATAGATTAGGAGAGATTGGATTGTGATGGATAGTAGCTCTTTCAAAGTTGGATGAAAAGATTAAGAGTGCGTTGAAATGTGAAGGGTGGGGGAGGGGGGGGGGGGGGGGGTATAGAAGAGAAGCCAGTAGTAGCTACGCAATAAATTTAATCTTTATGTATTACGATTTAAAACATATACAACAAATTTCTCCCGAAATAAATAAACTAAATACATAAACACATTTTCTAATTTCCTCTCTAAATAAAAAATCTTCATAAACAACAAATGAGAAAATCTTGCGCGTTAGGATTTAAAACATATACAACAAAATACAAATTTGTCTCTGTATGTAATAAAAACATACTTATATTATATATAATTAGAATATAAAATCATATATAATTTACAATTAAAAACCAAATTTTAACCAACATTTAGGCAAACTCGTTGCTATGAATTAAATGTACTCATATATATATAATTAGAACAATTAAAAACCATGTGTATGTAATCAACATTTAGGCAAACTCGTTGCTATGAATTAAGTACGGAAGACAAAAATTCTATTATAACTAGTAAGGTAGGGTGTGACCATATCGGCCACGCCAAGAACTTCCCGTTAAGTTAAATAGAAAACATAAAGATATTTTCTTAAAACTTTAATAAATTGAAATTCTCTTTCTAAGACTTGCAATTAATCGTCATTTCATCTTTTGGTTACACTGGAAAGAAGATTTTCATTGCACCATATATTTAAAACAAACGAAATCTCAACCTATTGGTCAGTTAAAAAATCAGCATTTGTTTGATGGATACCGTCCACTTTGTACAAGATACCTGACTTGCTAATTAATTTTTCTCATACTAACCGAAACGTTTTATCAAAGATTAGTAAAAAACACTTCACAACTGTAGGCTGTTGTTGTGATATTATTAAAAGAAAGATCAAAAATAAGATATTCCACCGAAAGTGATAAACTGGAAGTGATTTTATAAACATTACAAAAACTTTATGCACTATTGAATTTTTTGAGAACAATTAAACTCAAGTAAGTAAAGAAGTAATTTGAATTTTTTCAATTCAAAGGTATGGTTTGAAGTTTCTCAGAAAAAACTCCACCTCACATTTTGTGTGTTTCGGTTGGGATTCGAACCTACCTCGTCATGCACTATCTACTATGTATGCACTATGTTTCAACCAAATTAAATCAAGTTATCCACTCACTAACCTCTGAACTTTTTGTCAAATTTTGAAAATAACTCAGATCTTCGATATTCAAGTAAGTCCGTATGCGTCTGCAGCTCATTTACATACCAAAGTTTCATCTAGATATCATGCGTTTGCGTAACGAAAACAGCACGTATTTTTTTCACATTTTCTTAAAAAACTCAAAAATTAAGATAGCAATTGTTTATACAAATGTCATTATAAATGGCTGACATGATGACAAACAATATGGAAGTTTCATGATCTTGATAGCATTATTTAATCTCATGATATTTGCAAGAGATGATTTTCAGTTTTTTGGAAACCACTAAAAAACACATGATTTATTTTCGCTAGAAAAGGACTGGGCTCTAAGTTACGCCAAGATACATCGATTGCGACCATTTTTGTTAAAATCGACCCATTCGTTGTTGAGAAAGCGTTGGGCAAAAATTTGTCTACATACAGCGATACATACATACATACATACATACACACACACACACACACACATACAGACTGCCAGCTAAAAATAGTCTTAACAGCTTCAGGAGGTCATGAAACGTAAAGATATCATAAAAATTCCGATTTCGAAAATCGACCCAAAAACAATAACTTCCCATATCGGGAAGTTAAAAACTATAAAATCTATGGACAAAAGTAATCTATGTTACTTCTGACATTCCTTTCTTTATATTTATCAAGTTTCATCTAAATTGATTCAGCCGTTTCGAAGCTTATCCCGAACAGACAGACAGACATCGATTTTTATTTATATAGAAAATTATAATGAAAATTTTTTGATTAAAAGACTTCTTATACACTTTAATAATATTTTATTTTTCTAAATATATTTTCTGTCTCTAAGAGACCTTCTTCAGAGAATGAATTCTGATTTCTATTATACTAATCTCTACTAATAGAAATCAGAATTCATTCTCTGAAGAAGGTCTCTTAGAGACAGAAAATATATTTAGAAAAATAAAATATTATTAAAGTGTATAAGAAGTCTTTTAATCAAAAAATTTTCATTAGATTAACACTTTAAGTAGTTCATCAACAATTAGAAAATTATACTCTAAAGTTTTGACAATTGAATAATTCGATTGAAAACGAGTAAACCTCTCATGCTCATCACTATCATTTATGCAATGTAAAACAACACCACCCATATGTTTGTTGTAGCTGTTAAATCCGTTTGACTATTTAAGGCTTGCATCACCTTACGATTATTAAATAATAGTTTGGGATTATTGTGAGCAATTAACCTCAAGTAATTTAGGAAGTAATTTGAATTTTTTTAATTCAGAAGTATGTTTGGAAATATTTCAGAAAAAACTCTATTTTTCTCTCTTACATGTTTCGGTTGGGATTCGAACTCGTAACCTAATCAGTGCCAATCAGTGCCAGAGTGAATGTAAATCCTTTCACTCAAAAAAATAAAAGTCACTTTTACAAAAATTTTATAAATATACAGAAAGACCAAATTTTTGATAACACTACAATTACTTTGTGGATAGCAAAAAAATTTCATAAAATTGCACACCATATTTTGTTAGATTCAGTCTTATTATTCATCATGGGATAATTTCCATCGGAGTGATGTAACATCACAAATAATTCATTGAATTAATTGTAGATAATGTGTCGATAGACACAAGTGAAGATTGTCATCTTCTTCTCGCCGATACATGTTTGTTATCCAATTCTAACTTGGTTAGAGTATAACAACAATAGTGGTCAACTAGAGAAATAAATTGACTAAACCTGAATCTAATAAACATATATTTATGAAAGTTTTTTGTTTTCTTATACTTCGCTAGAGTAGTAGGCCAATTTTGGTTTATATAGCGAAACATTTTTTTGGTAGTGTATCTAGTCGGCTAGCCCTGATGAGAATGATGTACTTTTTTAAAGTGTAATAAAAAGTTCTTATCGGTTCGAACTAGATCGATCGACAATTTTGTGGATAGCAAAAAATTGTCATAAATTGCACACCATATTTTGTTATAGATTCAGTCTTATTATTTATGATGGGATAATTTCCATCGGAGTGATGTAATATCACAAATAATTCATTGAATTAATAATAAAATTAATTATTTGTATGAATTGTTAAATGTAATTGAACATGAAATTATTATTATTGAGAAGTTTATTGCATTATAAGTTTGTCAACAAAATATTGTCATGTGTGTCAAAAAAATGATTTTTATTTATTTTTTAAACCAATTTTTTGGAAAAAAAATTAATTATTTTTATGACATGAAATGTAATGAGTAAGAAATTGGACATGGAAATTTTTGAATTTTTTATAGTTTTTGGAATTATAGAAAAAGTTTGAATATTTGATTATACATCCTCAGAGGTCACTGGTCTGATTAGACCGTGATACTAGCCTGCTATTGCAAACCGTAAACCTGTTGTCATGTCTAGCGGGAACGGGGACCTTGGCTTAGCCGCCCAGCCGCCCGCCCCTGGTGGGTACACACTAGAGAGGACTCTTGCAGGGCAAACCACAAAAGTACCATCCTCTGGGCATCTGTCGCCCCCAGTTGTATATAGACTTCTAACAGGTATAGACGAAGGCCTGTTGGTGACCTTTGGAACAATATGGATAAATATTTTAGTAACCTTTCAAATTTTTTAAAAATTTTGTTTTCACCTGTTTATTATTTCTTACATCCTATCATGAAATATTGGCCTATGTCATATTTTATTATAGGATTTATTGTTTAGTTACCCATTTTTAAAATAAATTATATTTTGATCAAATGACTATCACATTTGATAAAAAAATTTTTAAAATACACATTCAAAATATTTGTGGATTGAATGCCAACCGGGACGCCGTGCAACATCATCTCGAGCACGACCAACCGCATATTCTTTTTCTTACAGAAACACAAGTTTCTGAAAACTATCCCTATGACGTAACACTAAATCCCAAATATAGGCTTGAATCAGCTTTTAAACTCCTTCAAGGTGTATGTGCATACATTCATGAGAGTGTTGCATATAAACACATTCCATATTATGAAGTACATGGTGATGGCTACAGCACAGTAGTATTAAAGGTTTGTCTACCTGAAATTTCTTTTTTCACAATAGCTCTATACCGGTCCCCAAACAAACATAATCCCAATTTTTTTAATCTCTTGACTGATGTTGTCGACGAAATTAGAGCACAATTTCAAAGTTGTGAGGTTATCGTTACCGGTGACTACAACGTCCACAACAAATCGTGGTTAGAATTTTTCAAAATGACCGACGACGACAACAATGGAAGACAACAGATTGTAAAAAGCCCAACTTTCACTCCTCGTAATGGCGGTGATAAAAGTTTTTTTAGACCTTTATCTCACATCTATGCCAGATATTACGAGTGTCGATATCGACAAGGGTAGTATTGGAAATTCTGACCATTATTTAATCACATCAATTATCAAAACTGATTTGTTACAAACTAGAGTTCCCAAGTCCCGTAAAATATTTCACTTTTCAAAAATGGACACCTATGGTCTCCGAAGTTTTTTTCAAGGTTTTCCTTTTGATCGTCATTGTTTTTATACTGACGATGTAAATGTTTCTGCTCAAAACTTTACTGGAACCATTCAATTCGGTATTAACAAATTTGTTCCCTTTTCAATAATGAAACCCCAACAAAAATATTTGTTTTCGAAAGCAGCCAAATTGGCTCTTAGAAACAAACGTAGATTATTTAATATTTGGATTCATAAAAAGAACTCTGTTACTCGATCCCAATATTTAAAAGCTAATAAAATATCAAACCAGATAATTGAAAACGAAAAAGCAGAGATTGACAGAGCGAAAGCGGCAAAACTTTCGAGTATGTCAATTTCCGATAAAAGTTTTTACAGTGCCATTAATTCTTTAAATTGTGGTACTAAATCTTCTATCCCTCCTATCATTGATGGTGACTCAATCATTATTGACCCTGCAAGGAAAGCTACATTGTTCGCGGAACGCTTTGCTTCAAATTCAACAGTTTTAGAAACTCCTAAAGAAATACCCCAAATCCAGTCTTCAAGAGTTAATATGAAACAATTACATTTCAAATCCAAAATTGTCGAAACACTTTTAAGGGGGTTAAACAACAACAAAGCTTCTGGTCTGGACAACATTCCTCCTGTTATTCTAAAAACATTTTCTAAAGACAGTGGAAAAATTCAACTTAAGTAAAAAATAAATAAGTGATGAAGAAGTTTCAACTTTGAAATTGTCATCGCCTCAACGGCGTAATCGATAGCGTGTCTGCCCAAAGATTCGAGCCGGGCACTGACGAGGGTAGGTTCGATTGATAAAAACAAAATCCAGATAAGTATTTTTTGGATATTTGAAGTATATTTGAGTTTTATGTTTTCATCAATGATTTTGGATTTCTTTTAAGACCTACAATTTATTGAAAGCATTAAACTGAAAACCTCAATTTTAAGCATATAATTGTACATATTTTAGATTAATTTCATATATAACTAAATAAATGAAAACTTTTTAACGTGAAGAATTGAAATCTATTATTGTATGCTTAAAATCCATGTATTTTTTATACAATACATGCTAAATTCATCATTTGGATTAACGTTTGAAAAGGGTTTCCATATGATATGATTGATATAGTATAGGTGTTTTAGCTTTAGTTGTATATTTCGGTTTATCAACGTTGATTGGAAAAAAGATTGTCTAAAAAATTTGTTTGAAAAATTTGAAAAAAAGATTGTTTGTAACTGGACGTATTGATACTCAAATAGCTCGTGAAATTGAAGTACAACAAAAATACTGGCGGGAAGTTTTAAAAAGAGTTGCAGCTACAGTAAAGCTATTAGCTACTTTGGGTTTAGCATTTCGTGGTCATCGAGAAGATATTGATTCGAACAGAAAAGGAAATTTTATGACATGCATTGAGTACCTATCCCAATTTGATGATTTTCTTAAAAATCATTTGGAGAGGTACAGCCATCCAGGAAAAGGTAATGTAAGTTATTTATCACATACCACATGCGATGAATTTATAAATTTAATGGGAACTAAAGTAAAAGAACACCTAATTCAAGAAATTCAGGACTCTTTATATTATTCAATTATTGTTGATTCTACCCCAGACGTGAACCACACTGACCAACTAAGTTTTATATTAAGGTACATTGATAAAGTAGGCGATGCGAAAGAACGATTTTTGGATTTTTACAAATTGAAAATCACAATTCAGAATATCTAGCACAACTTATTTTGAAAACTTTAAACAATTTGTCTTTGGATATTAAAAATTGTCGCGGTCAAACATATATGGTCGGAAAATATAATGGTTTACAACCCAGAATTAAAACTCTAAGT
Source organism: Diogma glabrata (assembly GCA_963693315.1). Taxonomy (NCBI): domain Eukaryota; kingdom Metazoa; phylum Arthropoda; class Insecta; order Diptera; family Cylindrotomidae; genus Diogma; species Diogma glabrata. The sequence goes on from OY856187.1 coordinate 235,156,327, forward strand.
GAGACCGCCATTTTTATTCCTTGTACAAGTCATACGCTTAATTTAATTGGAAATTATGCTGCAGATGCCTATTCTACTGCGGTGTATTATTTTAACTTTATCCAAAATATATATGTATTCTTTTCTTCATCTACTCACAGATGGAAGTTGCTTATTGATAATTTTTCCGATCCTAATTCCAAACATATTAAAAATTAAGTGACACAAGTGACAAGATGGTCTGCAAGAGCTGATGCAGTATCCGCCTTGCGGTTTAATTACAAAAATATTAAAAGCGTTCTTATCCAAATTAGCGAAAATGAAGACGAAAAACCGATTACTAAAGTTGAGGTTAAAAAATTAGCTAGCTCTTTCGATGAATATGAATTGCCATATTAACCGTTCTATGGGATATATTATTGCAAAGAATCAATAGTACTAGAAAATCATTTCAAAATATTCAAACGAACTTATTACAAGGAGTAAAACTGTTTAATTCTTTGTCACAATTTATAAGGGATGTTCGGAATGATTTTGAGAGCATAGAAAAGCAAGCAAACTTATTAACAGACAATATTAGCTACAAAGAAGGACGAAAAAGAAAACGCAAAATTATGTATGATGAATCATCTGCAAATGATACACAGTTAGTAGGACGAGAATTGTTTATCATGTGATCTGTGTCTCATATCTCACAATATGATCTGTGATAGACTTGCCACTGAAATGTCTACCAGAACGTCCATATATGAAACTGTTTTAAATAATTTTAATTTATTTTTTGATCAAAATATATCCAGTGATGAAGTTGACAAGTGTATTTTAGAATTGTCAAATACATATGCGAGGGATATAGAAGTACAATATTTTAAAGACGAAGTATATCATTTTTTAAAATATATAAAAGAAGAGAATATCACTTGTCCATTTAAAATGTACAAAGTAATCATTGATGGCCTGCAATCTTCATTTCCCAATGTGGAAACTATTTTAAAAATATTTCTTACATTGCCGATTTGCAACGCAAGTGGGGAACGATCTTTCTCCGTTCTGAAGCGGATAAAAAATTATTTAAGAAATAGTCTTAATCAAACTCATTTGCAAAATTTTTGGTAAAATCTTAGGCCCCAACATTTTGTTCCGCCTCAGGCCCCTTAAAGGCATAATCCGCCACTGGACCAGACAAACTAAAGACAAACCCTAAACATGTTTACAAGACACGGTGGGACATTTTGTGCGCGTGGTCTAGAGCTTGTCTGAGTTTTTTTTATCATAACACTCTACATGCTAGTGAATCTAGTGTAACACGTTCAGTGGATTTGGAAGCTTATAAAAAATCTGTAGCTCAATTTTGAATTTCGTTCTCTTATACTTGGGTTTTAAATTGAAAATAAGTTTTTGTTTTTTTCATGGTGGTGTTGTGTTCTTGTTTCAATTTGAAATTTTTTTAATTTAGTTTTCTTACGTTTCATCACAGATCATTTTAGTCCCTGATTCAATATCTGGTACATGAGTCATAATCAAGGTTTATACTAAATTTTTCACAATTTAATTGTAATTGGGCAACTTATTTGATTCGTCTGGTTCGTTGTGAACTTCCATTACCTTAAGTATTGATGTTCCATTCTTTTGAGACTTCATTAAAAAAAATTAAATAACCCTCGGTTGCCTCAACTACACCATTCTGTACTGGTACAGCTGTTGAATCAATTTTGTGATTCGATTTGACATATTCGGTGTTGGGATCAGACAGGCGTAACGTCAATTTGTTGGAATAGAACATTCTTTTCACTGTATGTAGAGTTTAGGAAAATTAGGGTTCAGAGACAGCGAACCTTCGGTTCGTACAAAAGGTGTTATTGTAACCTAATTTTACGTTCGCTTTATCCAAAAATTCTTACTTTTTTTTTTAAAACAAAAATCTTATATCGAGTTTTGTGCTCATATTACAAACATGAGAGAGGAGTTGACAGAATCAATCAAATAAACTGAAAAAAGTTCTATCATCTCACACTATCATTATATATAAAAAATTTATTTTATTAAAAATCAATTTATAATAAAAAGTGAATGTGAAAAATTAAAATACGTGTACAAACATTTCATGTCTATACCCACGCATAAATAGAAATCCGATGTGATATGCTTACAGTGTTGGGTTTTATTTTCTATATTTTATTTTGCTCTTAAAAGAGCTTGATTATATCTTTATGGATTTTCTTTATCCTTTTTATGAGCATTTCCCTATTCCTTAAAAAAAAATACCTCATATGAAATGAAAGTTAAATTTTCGTGATATTCGTAAAGAACACACGAATAAAGGGATAATTGATTTCATTTCTGTTATTTTGTAAATTACATTTTCTTTTTTTATTAGGTCTCACATGGGAACAGGGTATGGTATTTTCTTTTATATTCAATGCGAAGAGGGTTATTGATAAGTTGAATACATATTATTTTGTTTATGATGACATGAGTGGATATGATTAAAAACGTGAGAGTAATGCTTTGCATGATTTCATTTCTAGAAAAACATTAATCGTGAAATAAGCTGACTATGATGCATAATTTATTTATTTCTGGTACTTTCTTCCCTCACAAGAGGATCCACAATGCAATCATCCCAATCAAATCAATCACGTCATAATATTTAAGAGACACACTTGTAATTACTAGTTGTAATTTTAATTCAATTGACAAGTACAAAAGACCGTGCGCCGAAATGTCGACGCATTAAAACCTCCGAAAACGATGCCTCCTTGAGCAGCACAAAACATGCAAAGTGTAAGATCCCTAAGAAGTAAATCAATAGACAAAAACGCTTTATGCAATTCAATTATAGCTGCAGCACAAACTATAATCGGAAAACGACCATCGAACGCACGCTACGGATAGTTTGATGTTAATTGACGAAAAAGCGTTGAAAATAAACAAAAACTGAGAAAAACATTTTTACAAGGCGCCGCTGAAAAACTTAGCCGAACTCTTAGGAAACGCGAGCATATATAGAACTGCATCGAAAACATCAACTAACATGCGAAACGGAAATTCGTGATATCATCACCCAAGACCCTTGTGATATAGCATGTCAAAACTAACTAGAGTACACTGCTCCCGATATGATGAAAGAATTCAATATAGTTTGGTATCTTAAACCTGTCTTGGAGAATTCTGAAACCGCAAATGAGGACAAAGAAGAAATGAACCAATCAATCAAATTGTCGTTTTTGACTAAACGGCTGAAGATAGAACAACTCAGGTGACGTATTTAGATTCTTTACATAATGATCTTTTTAATTGTTTGTAATTAAAACCAAAATTGTAAATCAAAATTTCCAAAAAGTTTTACATGTCGAAACCATTTGGTTTTTTGTTGTCAAGTATTTGAGTTCCTAATTTTTATTTTACACATAAACAAAAAGCACATCTACCGCAAACCGGTGATTTCCATCAGCTTTCCTTTTTTAAATATTTTTATAATATACATAGATGAATTGAAAGGTAATTTCTTATAACCAATATGTAAAATAAATTGGGTTGATGAATATTTAATTTGAACTGGGCAATTGTGAAAATTATAGAACTTCAAGTAATTTTGCAACGAAACACTCAATGTGGTGGTAAGGTCAAACATTGGACTCCAACTTATCAACCCTCTGTTATCTTTCAGATATTTTTTTTGTGTTATCAAACATGAAATGAGATTTTATTACATTATAGTTTTCTTTTTATTTGAATAGCAGAAATGGGGAAAACAGGATGAGATTACAAAATAGAAAGAAATTTTTGTGTAAAAGAAAAACAGTTTTCATTTTTCTTTATTTTCCGTAATTTTTTTTTTTGTTGTAGGTTTTGTGACAAACAAAATGGAACATTAAATTGAATGAGGGTGAAAATGAATAAAAAGATGTAAATGAAGAAGAAACACGAAAGTATTTTTACTTCCTTGATAATTTTATAATAATGTTAGGGTTGAATGAAGGACATATTTTTATTTTTGGTTTTTGTTAGTTTTTTCTATAGTTTTTGGAATTTGATTTTCTATGAGTTTTAAAAAAATTTTGTTTCTGAAAAACCGAAGATATTGATTGGGAAAAAGTAGGATGGTTTCTAGTACAAATTGCAAATGGATGAAGGTGGGAATACAATTTTTGATAAGAAAAGTTGTTTTTACATAGCATGACTAAATGTTTTGTATTTACGTTATTGATTTCGTGTCGTGTAATTGGTAGAGGAGAAACGGATGTTTTAAAATGATTTCTTTTACACTTGTTTATTTATTAAATAATTCAGTTTGGCGTGGTATCTTCGAATATTCAGAGACGTTAATTTATAATTTATTTAAATTAACACTAAACATGTCTAGCTTAGTATAAAAAAAAAGTATTTTAAGAATCAGTTTTAATAAAATTTTTTAATAAAAGATAGCAAGCTTTCTGAGATTAAGTATTTTATTTTAACAGTGAATAACTAAACCAAAAATTAGATTAGGTATATGATAATACAGAATTAAGAAGGAAAAGCAATTTTTTAAAAAATTTGCCAGAAAAAAACTAAAATTGAATGTTAAAAATCCGATTAGTCGCATGTTCCTTGATCATGTCACACGCACTGTCTTTTTCAGTGATTAAAGCCTAGATATAGAGTTAAATGAAGGCTGGTTTCTTCGAGCAAGCAATAGTTGTTCAATAATTCCATACTTTTAATTTAAAATGTTAACATTTATGCACACTGTTCGATGTTACCCGAGTAGAAATTAGTTAGGGAAAACCTGAATACAGTCAGGGCGTGATCAGGGCCTGGTCAGTCCTATAAGGGCAATCCCTATTAAGGCAATCTGATGTGGGTCTGTTCCGGGCCTGATTTAGAATAACCTTTTAGGGTTAACCTTATTTGAATATATCTGGCCCTGATCAGGTTTTTCGTATTTGACGCCTAGCTGAAATTTCAATTGGTTTAAATTCACTTGAGTATTATCCATTTTAGAAATAGATAGTTAAAATCGTTTCATGTATGTTTTAGTTATTGCTTCTCGGCTGAAAGACTATAATATAGTGATTAAGGTGATATGTATGTTTTAGTTTTTTCCATTATAATTTTTTTTATTTTAATTTGATTAATTTATGTATATAATTATAATACATAAATATATATCAGGGTCTGGTCCGGATATCCCAATCAGGGCCTGATCCAATTATCCCCATCAAGGTCTGACAAATTTCTGCTCGGGTAGCGTAAATACGTTTAAACATTAAGAACCATATTTTCAATTCGTGTTGGTTTTGTAATAAATTTCTAAACATAGATAAAATACTTGTACTTTTACAAAGAATTTTATGTTGAATATACATCGCTGCCTATAACTAAAAACAATGTCCTCATAAAAGCCTTTTGCGAAACAAAACCAATCAGTTATTAATTTTCCATTACTTTGACGATGTATCATCAGATCTAAAAATGGTAGGCAGCAATCAATTTCTGTTTCAAGCGTGAACTGGATATTGTTGTTAAAATTATTAAATTTATTGAGAAATTCTTGTACTTTGTTTTTGGGACAAGCAGTTAGAATGTCATCCACATACCTAAAGAAAAATGGTGGTTTGAAGTTCATATCATTTAAAACAGTTTCTTCAACATATTCCATTATCAAATTAGCACAAGATGGACTAACAGGCGAGCCCATTGGACTACCAAAAATTTGCTTATATGATTATATGTGAATTCACAATTTTTTAAAACCATTTCTAATCCTTCGATAAATTGTAACTTTGTTAATTTAAGTTTGTTCAATTTTTTGATTTCCATCCAATTTCGTTTTACAATTTGAACAACAAGACTAATGTCAACATTTGTAAATAACGATACTACATCTAATGAAATCAAAATGTAGTCATCAGGAAGTTGATATCCACTTAATTTTTCTTTCAAATCTTCTGAATTTTGAAAAACGAATGAAAAACGACGACAAATTGTAAAGTGGGGTTCCAATAGAACTAACAATTGGACGAAGAGGTATACCAGACTTATGAACTTTAGGTAAACCATATAAAGTAGCCGGGACACCATAATAAGACCTCAACCACTTTCCTTCATGTACAGATATTTGTTTTGCAGTTTCCCAAGTCATTATCATTTTATTAAAATGTTTTTGTATATTGGCGGTTGGTATTTTAACAATTTTCAAATAAGTTGTATCATCTTCTAAACACTATTTAAAATGTGTGTCTAGTGGGGTGTCATTTGAATGAACACATAATTTAGAAAACATTGCAATTTTTTTTAGAATTTTGCGGCGCACAGTTTTTGAGTCATGGTAAAAAAGTGCAAAATTCAGACGGTCCCTCCGCCCTCCCTCCCCTACGTTTCGACACTGATTGACAGACAAATTTGTAAAAATTCACATAGTTAGGAAGTTTGGTAAATTTTGTATAAAAACTATAGCGAAGTCTCAAATAATTATATTTCCGTGTGTTTATGGGACGGGGGTAGAGAGGGTAAAAAAAAACCCTTTTTGACCCAGGCGAGTGGGGTGTCATTTGAAAGAGCACATAATTTAAATTTAAATATCATTGCAATTTTTTTTATAATTTTGCGATGCACAGTTTTTGAGTTATTGTCAATAAAGAGCAAAATTCAGACCGTTCCCCCCTACGTTTGGACACTGATTGACAGAAAAGTTTGCAAAAATTCACAGATTTAGGAAGTTTGGTAAATTTTGAAAGAAAATTATAGCGAAATCTCAAATAATTATATATCTGTGTGTTTATGGGACGAGGGTGGAGAGGGTAAAAAATCTTTTTGGACCTAAGCAAGTGAGGTGTCATTTGAAAGAGCATCTAATTCAGAAATAATTACAATTTTTTTTAGAATTTTGCAATGCACAGTTTTTGCGTTATTGTAAAAAAAATCTTTCTAGTATGTAGCATCTCCACCCACCTAAATTTCAACATCTTTCTTGAGTTACCATAAACAGCTATGGATAAGATTTAACCTAGAGAGATATTTTTTGACTCATTTTTTTATCAATGTAGATTTGATTGTAATTTACTATTGACATTTACGATTAAACATTTATTTTGTTAGCTGCTTATGATCTGGCAATATAAAGACATTACAACACAACTTTTTGTCAATAATTCTTGATATTGTGTTCTTTTACATTCACGGAACCCTTGGCGAGCGAATTTTATTCGCACTTGTCTGACTTTTTCATTTGAATATTGGAATAAAAATAAGAATTAAATTGACAAATTTAGAAAAAACTAATTCCACCAAAAACAAATATCGTAGATTTAAGTAAAATAATTTGATATGAAGAGGTTGTTTTGAATCACAAATCAGCATTATTTAAATTACAAAATAAAATTGAGCTGAATAATAATATGATTATGACATATTCTTATTGGATTGTTTGTTCTGATTTTGTGTCTTAACGGTAATGTAAGTAGCCTTGTTACAAGCAACTTAATTTGGTAAACGCCCAACAATTAAAAAACCGGATCTTCATTGGCAGAAATTGGTAGATTAACAACACTATCTTTGACTGATCCTTTAACTTTCCCATAAACATTTTGGCTTTGAATTCATAAGGCTTCAACATCCGGAAACTTTCATCATACGGTCGTATGTTTTTAAGTGTGGTGATAGGCTTGGTTCACCATTAACCGTATTACATTTTGCTGCTTGGGCAACCGCACATTGTTTAATAAAGGGGTTAAAAGCTGTTGATAGCTAAGATTAGCCATGCGCTAAGATTAGCCTAGAACCGTGACACTATCAATACCACCCTATTCACCATTCATAGCATTAGAAATTATGTCATCCGATTAACGGGAATCGGAGTTTCACTAAAAAAAAATTGCTCCATTTCGATGTAACGCATACTAATTAAAACAACAAATGCAACTCACCTGGAAAGGACTGGCAGGCCCAGCCGTCGTCCTCTCTAATCACATTCACTGACGCACGATAATCGACCCCCGCGAACAATTTACGTTCGACATATTTTTAAAATAAAGCTTTTAATTGGTCTCCAAGTTGTTGTTATTTAAATAAAATCAATAATTTATATAAATAAATTATTGTAATTGTAATCAACGGAACAAACTTTTTTTGGAATATATTTATTATAACATGTTTCGAATGTAAACATTCATCGTCAGATTACAAAAATATACTCAACCAAATAACCTATACTCTCAAAAATAATCACCAGTACAGTCTTATCTCCTGTATTCCCGCCAACAATTATCCAATCGCTTTATATCAACGGAAATTGAAATTTATCAAAAAAAGCAGGGTTGTAACGTATAATACGGTAACGTATAAAACACGTATTATACGTACGTATAAAACGTATAAAACGTACAGTATAAAACACACAATTATTTACGTTTTATACCGTATAAAAGTAAAATCCTTAATAAATAAAAATACATTTATACAACATTATCGCGGGCGTATTATTCATCGTACTCGTGATATTTAATATTTATAAAGCCTAGATTTCTGGACTTAAAGGAACAGTTGCTTTAGAAAATATAGCGTCGTCATGATAATTTCTTACCCAATTATTCCTATTAGTTCAGAAAACTTCCACATTTAACGTAAATGCTTCTTTTCAAAATATAATTATTTATTTTCAAAACAATTTTAGTCTGCAATAATTTGACATTTCCAACCATACCTATTATTCATCAATGACCAAAATTGAATTTACTCAATAAACTTCTCACTAAACTTTTTCGTTTGACGTACATATTTTAACTATTACAACTTTTGTATAAAAAGAAGATTTGATCTTCAAGAACCTGTTATTTTCAAACTGTGTCTATTAATTGGAAATGGTGCAACCCGGATTCACACAACAAAATTTTTTAAAAACATCTCTCTAATAATCTCTAATAATTTCCCTAACTGCTATGAAACAAACGACATTTATAACAACATAATATTTCCCAGCTGTTCTTATTAGATGGGAGGAGCTGAAGTTGGATTGAACCATATTTTATATATTCAATAACATTTCATGATGCCAAAAATTTAAGTTCATGAGCCAAATGTTTCTAATCCAAAATGTTTCCCATTAAGTAAATGTTGGAATCAAAATGAAAGAAAATCATATAGTATAAGTGTTGAAAAATTCAAAAATAATTTAATTGCTTGAGTTTAAGTGCCCAAAAAAATCTCTAATATATAATTCAAAATTTTCAATATTCAAATCTAGTGAATTAAAAATTATTAACCAGTTTAATGTACAGTAACATAGTCTTTCGTATAGAGTATAAAAATATACATTAAAATAACATCTAGAATTTAAATAGTTTTTGCTATAAATTATAAAATATATAAATAATTTATAACTACGTAATTATATTTTTACTAAAATATATGTATTTTTACTAAAAATATAATTAGTATCTGAAGTAAGAAGTATATTTTTAATTTTTTATGAATGAATTTCAAAAACAAAATCATATTATACGTTTTATACGTTATATACGTTTTATACGTTTTATACGTTACGTATTATACGTGTGACGTATAAAACGTTTTATACGTGTATATTAGCAACCCTGAAAAAAAGTGTTACAAAAAAATAAGGATTGGATCTAGGAGGGAGTAGGGACAAAAAAACATGCAAAAACTTTATTATTCAAAATTATACAAATATGTCTAAAATAAATTATACAAATATGTCTAAAATAAATTTTATAGAAATACTGAAGTAGAGCGCTTCGATTATTCATATGATAAGATGATACCCTACTTGAATCAGCAAAAAAAATTATTTTCTTAAAAGAAACGTATCGCAACCGTGTAAAACAAACGAAAATAACATTATTTATTTTTGAACCCTCCATCTTGTGTAGTCCATAGACCATAGGATTTATTATAGTTTACCTTATAAATGTAAAAATACGCTTTCGGATTTACTTTCACCAATAGTGTTCCTATTAAAATAACGAAAGCCTAAATGCTACTAATCTTACTACATCGCATTCCAATCAGAATCTAAGATAAAGTTAAAATAGTACATTTTGCTACAAGAGATGAAAACGCTGCTTCTTCGTGAGTGGAAATTGTTCTCGAACGTAGGGGGCAATTTCACGAACGTAAAATGTTTTTATCTCGCGTAGGAAATACAATTTTTCTTATGATAGTAAATAATATTTAAGCGTAATATTTAAACATTATATTTATTAGAAATTAATAAACTAGAAATCGACAAAATAACATTAAACGTTCATATACTAATTTTTTATGGTTGCTTTGTTTTAAAAACTTTGTAAAATTATATGAAAATACCATAGCAACTACAATTTGTTATTCTGTTTACACTAGAGGAAAAAAAACCTATTTTCACAGAGGATTAAGACTGCTTGAAAATGGACTTTTCATCTGCTATCATTGAAAAAATCACTTTTTTCAAAATTGAAAAAGACTATGATTCGGGTCTTAAAAAATAAAGCAATCAAACAAAGAAAAGCGCCTGATTGATATGCAATTTTAAACCTCGGTTATTGTGATTTATAGATATGTATTAATTTTAGTGGAAATTTAGGGGTTTTACTTTTTGTAGTATGGAATTGTATGGTTTTGGTTGTTGAACATTATAATTACAAGGTAAATAATTTAAATTAATTTGGTTTGATTACAATTTTACACAACAATTTTATTAACTTTTTCACGTTCGTTGCTATATTTAAGCTGCTTTCCAATCGAGTGAATTGCTGAAGGAATTGATTGTAGTCAATTGGTCTAATATTCAGTAAATCATTAAAAATAGAGCCAAAACAACAGAAAACAGCAATTTTTTGACATTTAAGAAATATATAAACAAAATCGAAAATTTAGACTCAAACAAATATGTTCCGATTTATTTTTTTATTATTTTTAACGTTTGACCACAAACCGTAAATAAAAAAATATGAATATGTTGAACTGATGAACCTTTTTATTTCCTTCACTTTATTAAATTCAATTCAGTTCTGTAGTAGCTCAGTTTACGTTCAGAGTAAACTGAATATTACCATTGGAACATTCAAATTCCGGAATACAATTCAGTTTAAGTGAATCATTCAGTAATTCACTCGATTGGAAAGCGCCTGTAGATTTATGCGATCTATTATCATGTTTCCAGAAAGTAAAGACAAATAATATTATATTATGAACATTTTTTTTCCGATCATGGAGGCGGTAAGTAATTACTTTTAGTGTAGGAGCCCCATAGTGTGATAAAAATTGATTTTGTTTTCAAATAAATATGTAGGTCAATTTTGTTGCTCCACTCTTAAACTTATTCTTGCAATCTCGAAGTTAACAGCTTATTACTCAAACAAAGAAAAACTTCTTTCAAATAATTTAAAAGTAATTGGGGCAACTACAAGTCTTTCCCGGAGGACATTCTTGAGGGATATGCGTGGTTTTAATTCCAAATAGATTGACTGTGCCAAAGGCCGGGTTTTTTAAATAAATGCGAATATAGAAAAATGTATGTATGGAAAAATGTTCCGAATATAGAAAAATGTATGTAGGAAACTAATAAACGGAAAAATAAATCTTTTTCTAAATTTTACCAGAATATGCAGGCTTTCTGATTAACACCAATGCGTTTGTAACGGCCGATGAGTGTAATCCGAAAGTTTGCGTCCACGCCTTGCTACCTAACGCTAACAGAATTAGGTTGCTGTTGTTGAGAAGGCAAAGTATATACTGTCCAATAATTCTTCACCATGGCAAGTCATTGGAGCTTTAAAACCAATACAACTCAAGTGTTTATTCTCCATGTAAAGGGCCACTTTGAGTCTGTTTTATATGCAGTGACTCACTATATAAACGTATGCAACGGTTTTTCTTAGAACATGAACATTTGGACGGCCCTAGTCACGAACATTTGGGTTAGGCGAAGGGCTAACCCTCAATTTCTGTACAACAATTATTTATTATAAATTCTGTACAGTCACCTCGGATTATCTCAGACTTATTACAACAACGAAATCAGAAACTGTACCCGGACTACGATTTAAAAATGGAACCTGGAACGTACTAAGCCATAGAAGACCAGGAGATCTACAAAAACTTACAAACCAAGTCGATAGCTACACAATTGATATAGTGGCATTACCAGAAGATGTTCAGGGAGTGGTATATCCATGAAACATTCAAAGGATATGCTCTCTAATATTGGGGTCGCCAAAACGGAGGAGAATTTGGAGTGGGTTTTCGAATACATCGTCGCGTAAATCAACATGTTATCGACTTCTGCAAAATTAATATGCGGATATGCACAATTAGAATCCGCACGCAAAAATTTAATGTAACGATCGTCAATGTTCATGCACCTACTGAATATAAAGCAGATGACATTAAAGACCTGTTCTTCCTTGAAGTCGAGAAGTCATCAATAAAATCTCGCAGCACGAAATAAAAAAAAGTAGGTGACGTAGTAGGTGAACTTCAATGCTCAAATTGGTAGAAGTTCAGACCTTAAAACACATATCGGTCCTAACAGATTACATCATACCAGTAACAATAACGGTTATCGCGCAGCTAAAATTGTTATGATGTATGATCTAGTAATATCCAGCACAAAGCAACGTGAAAATCAAACGACGAAAGAACTGAAAATCAAATCGATCATGTCATAATCTCTAAGAGGCACTCTACAAGTTTAACTGACGTTCGATCATACAGAGATGCTGATATGGACACTGATCATATGCTTGTCATATTTAAGTACAAGTGCAAATTGTCATCTACATTTAATAGACAAACAAAAAAGACCGTACACTGAAATGTCGACGCATTTATAGCCATCCGGAAACGCTGAATAGATATCAGTGACGTAAACCACAGAAAAGCATGACATCCCGGCTGAGATGCCATTAAATATATAAGTAAAATGGAAAACGCTTCAATCAACCTTTATATTCGCAGTCAACAACTAAACAATGAAAACGACAAACCGAAATCACGTAGCAAATGGTTTGACGACGATTGCCACCAAAGCATTGAACATAAACAAAAACTGCGAAAAAAATGGTTAACAAAGAACACCCAAAGCTTAAAAACTGATTCTATATGCCAGAAAAACCTCAGCAAAACACCTGAAGAGCTGTATTGAAAACCTCAACCAACTCCAACATGCGGCTAATGGAAAGAGTGCCTTGCCAATGTGCGAAATCTGACCAAAGATTTCCACCCAAGATCAACAGCCATCAAAAATGGAAACAACAAACTTACAACAAATGAACCTGGCAGGACGGTGATCCCAATGCAAGACCTACAGAATTGGTTGAATGAAGTTCATCCTATTCGAATAATTTCTCAAGTGTGAAGAACAATAGAAGAAGTAGAAGTTGCCATCAAAAACATGCATATTTAACAACTTTTGGCTTTAATTGGCTACACTCTCGGACATAGAACAAGTGATATTAAGGATAATTAAATAAATCCTTTAGAAAAGAATTTGAGATAACATGAAAAGTTATTTCGAATTGCAAAATCCAAGTGATTTCCATAATATGTACTTAAGCTTAATCTATCTTCTATCTTCTATCTTCTTCTTCTTCTATATATATAAAATTGAAAGTATGTGAGTTTGTCGTTTATGTATTAATAAACCATTAATCCGATCATCATGAAACTTTGGGAAGTTGTTTTGTACACTTACGCATAGGTAACAGGCAAATTGAATGGAACCTCAGGGCCATTATAATTATCTTAAGAGGTTCTGCCTAAATGTTGATAATAATTTAATTTGATTTTTCTTTAAATATCGTTGTATACGGTTAGATTCCTTTGATCAATTTTTTTTTGTTGAACATAATGTAATGAAATTGAAAAATGAAAGTATAATCTGAAACAATTACATTTGTATATCCAAACTATATCTATTTGAATTAAACACATAATGATGTTACAAATTTTATCATCTACACCAAATATGTTATTGGTTTGCAGTTGTATGTAATACATGTTTCTTCAACTAAGAAAGATAGTTGATAACATCGATTAAAAGCTCAAAATTACGAAATGGAATTCGCACAAATACTATACAAAGAAGCATAGCTTATGTATAATCAAACATGGATAGCAATTATGAAAAACAAATTAATTATAAATGTGGCCCTTAGCCGGCAACACGTTTGCAATAGTGATTAGCAAACAGCTACAATGCATTAATACCAATGAATTTATAATATCTGCGCAGGAATATATGTAAAATTTGAAATGTTGGATCTATGGATGTGACAAAGCCGCGTACTTTAGTACCTGCTATTGGCAAATCAGTAAACGTAAGATATCGTATACTACTGACAATGGCAGTAAGATATCACTTATGTTAAGGGGATAAGTGATACGATAGTACCCTTAGTCTTAGTTATGGAATATTCTTTGGCGCTAACGCTCTATTTTTTTTAAATAAAATGTGTTGGGTAGTAGGAATTACAATGTGTGTCACAACAACACTTAAGAACCTTTTAAGAAAAAGGTACCATCACAACATGCTTTCTAAGGTGTTGATGGAGGTAATTTTTTAATTTTTTAAAAGAATGAACTTTTTGATTGCTCGAACAAATGAGCTTCCATATAACTATTATATATGCTGGCTTGAGGTAAACAATGCATTATATGATCTTGATATATGCTTCTAGCACTAGGATAATTAGGAACCTAATTTTAGCTTTGTTCCTGCAAATTTGAAAAAAAAAAAAGGATATTGTTTTTATTTCCTCCATCCTATCATGCAATATTGCCCTATGTCGTACATTATTATGTGATAGGGTTTGTTATTAAGTTTTCCATTCTTTAAGAAGAATATAAAAAAAACCCACAAGTACTCGAATAAATAAATAGAATTAAAACGACATTTTGAAATTCGTTCCATATTAAAATAAATAAGTTGCAATAAAAATGACACAATTTAATTGAATGTTATCTTTACGAGTTTTCTCGAGTTTTCTTTCTTATGAGATAGCGGCAATATGCGACCGATGTTGAATAAACAAAACTTTTACACTATTTGGTGTAAAAAATTTTGAGAGATTTTGTGAGTGATTAAGATCAAAGTAATTATTGTAATTCACTTGAATTTTGCAATTTGACATCATTTTTCATTTGCTCTCAGAAAAACTTCTATAGAACAGTTTTTGTGTGTTTCGTGTCGGGTACAAATACAATGCATGAGCACTGTGAACATTTGTGAATCTATTTTTGTTCTGTATAATGTTCTATATAGAGATGAGTGATGACACACCTCTACTAATTCAACAAGTCATTTAAATTTTTTTATAGCTTACTCGAATACATCCGAACTGATCAGCTAGAGTACTGATTATTTTTCATTTATATTTTGAAAAAGAAATAGTATAAATTACGCTATCATTTCTCATTCCCACTTTTTAACCACATCCGAGAATATATCTCCCGGGAATCTGGATACTGGCGACTATGAAGTAGAACGCGTGGAAAACTTCAAATATCTCGGGTCTGTAATAACATAGTCAAATGACATGCAGGCAGATATCAAAGCCCGTGTCACTGCCTCATACAGAGTTTTCTACACATACTGAAAACTTCTGCGATCAAAAAATCTTTCGCGGTCGTGAAACTCACACTTTATACAAAGCATTAATTCGACCTATGCTTACCTTTAGAAGTGAAAGCTGGACACTGACTTCATCCGATTGTAGTATTCCATCAACAATCGAAAGGAAGGTCATACGAGCAATTTATGGTCCATATGCACTGAAAGAAAAAATTTGGTCAATACAACCTCTTTTGTGCCAACCGAATGTTTTCTGTCACAATAACCTCAAATTCGGTTGTTGTTTCTTCAAATTTGGTTTTTGAAGAAAAGGCAACATTTTAGGAAATAATTTACATGCGTTTAATTGAATTGAATAATTTTAATATTATCTGCACATAAAATTATGTGCGAATAGTAGTTTAATCAATGAGTGTATAATGAAATAGTTTATTCTTAAGCAAAAGTTTAAAATTTGAGCGAGGCACGAGCGAGAATTTTAATTTTTCATTAAACACGAATCGATTACAATACTTTATTCTCTGACAAAGAATTGTGTATTATTAAAAATAAAAACATTCTCTTAAAACAAAACAATAAATCTTTATTGTTTTAATTGATAAATCAAATTTCTTATTAAAAAAACCCTGATGATAAAAAACCCCTATCTCATATAATCAACCAAGTTCAACTAAACGAAATAAGAGAATTTAACTTAAAATTTGATTTTTGAACAAAACTTATCAAAGCAATTGTGATTATAATTTGAAAATAATTTTAATGAAATCAAAACAATTTGACCAATTGGAATCATACCAATTGAATAATGATAATTTTTTTATAGAAAAATTTTCATTAAACAATAGGTTAAGTTCATTAGGCTATAGGTTAGAAAACAATACAATAATATTATCGAAAAACATACAAATAAAGCTGATATAATTAAATGGAAGAGAATAAAAAAATTTTTTTGTGAATATAACATCAACAATCTTGTTAAATTAATAGGTATTAATAGGATTTCCATAATTAATTTTAGTGATTTAAAAAAACTATTATATTTTTTTAATATTTTTTATTTGTCTTGTTTCATGTCGATTTATCGATATTTTAATTTAATTTTTCATAATAATGAGAAAATTATGGAAAATTAGTATTATTTTCTACATATAATTCAAATATTTAAATTTTTTGATATCTGAATTTTGGTCTTTCAAATTGTATCATTAAAAAATGGCGAAAAAATGGACGCATCCTTTACAAACAAAATCACACTACAAACGCTGTCTTATGCATAAAAATGTTTGTCGGGTTTGATGCGAAATACATACTTCTAATATAAAAAATTTCAAATATTATATTTAAAATAAAACGAACCCATACAAACATCGATAGCTGCAAAAACAAAACAAAGATGTACCAAACCAATAGATTTAATACGGAGTATTGCTTGATTCTACCACAAACGTATTCAATATCACTATTTTTAGTCTAATTTTTAATTTACCATGTATGTAGTCAATTGAAAATTAAATCAACCACGGCATTGCACTGTGTTTTAGGATAGGAAATTTGGGAACCTTATTACCCGTTTTAGCCATGCTAAATTAATTTAGCCATGTTTTAAATTTTTGCAATTTTTGGTTTTTGTCAAAAATATAGGTCATTATGTAAGCCAGGTCATGATGTGTAATCCTAATTTTACCTGAATAGATTAGTTGGGTTTCCAGACTACCTATTTCATTTCAAAACTCGTACACAAAGTAGCACATTTTTCGAAAAACTTGACCTAAAGTAGCCCCATATTGGTCATTTTTTGATATTTGAAGGCCAATTTCTCATGACCTATTGCTTCAATTGACCCCAAACTTTAAACTTAAGCTACCTGGACATGAATCTGTCACCTTGCAATAGCGTCTCAAGTTCCCCCTCAGGGGGGGGCTACTTCCCCCCCCCCCCGGGGGGTGAGGTCAAATATTTTGACATTTTTAGAATCCTTAAGCCACAAGGATTCCAAAAATATATACATGTTTAGGAAAACATCACCGGGTAATAAAGTTCCCAAATTTCCTATCCTAAAACACAGTGCATTGTTGCTCGAAAATGAAATCATAGTTGACTCAACTACAAACGTGGTTAAATCAAATATGTTTGTGATACTTATAAAAAAATATATCAACAACGGTTAAATTGTTAATTTAAATATGTACAATATAAATATAAAATAAAAATTAATAAAAATTATTAAATAAAAAATAAATTAAATCACAAACGTATTTAATTCCCCAATTTTCACATTCCCCACTGCTCGATTAACAATGCAACATGTTTGAATCAACCAATATTTTTTCTTTCCGTGAAAACTTCTTTAGGTGCGTTGTGCGGTTTTCTATGGGGAAAAATTTATATACTCGAGTTATCATCACGCATATAACGCAATATAAAATGCCTCTATACGGTCGTAACATTTTAAATTGCAATATGGATATCGCGATCAACTCTATAGGTCGAGAGTTAAATTCTGGGCTGTACATTTTTTCATTGTTTTTTTTAATTTTTATTCAATACCATTAAAATTATTGTTTTTTTATTCATGAATTCATAAAAATTTCTTTTTACGAATTTTAAAATATTGATCGATAATGCAGTTTTTTAAAGTTGTATTGTCTACTGTATTTTTCCGTTTCGTTCAAATTATTATTATTTCGATATTAACAAGAAAATTAATTATTTTTTTGGCAAGCAGTGCTAAAAATAATAAAATACTGGTTTTCCCATCATTTTTTTCCATAATTTCATTCCCGTCAAATAAAATAAAGAAAATAAAAACTACTATTTGAGTATATGTATTTCTCTGTCAATATGAGTTGACATTTTCATCACAAATTCAATTATAAACTTTTCGTGACTTCAAATAGGTCTATACAAGCTTTTTCTTTTAAACCAGAGAACATAAGCATAATTTTTAGTGTCAATCTGTGTGTCTGTGTGTCTTTCAATACATCGTATTATAAAATATGGCTATCAGCGTGTGGTTTATTATTATTTGATTATTATTTTGATCATATTATGCCTACCTGAAAAACCTTCAAATCTATTGTATACGGAAAACGCTTGTTAGTTCTCGCAGATGTTTGTCTTTTAACAACGTTTTAAACAAAACCATTTGTAGTTTGGCAAAATTTTGTTTATGTTCAGCTACCATTATACCGTGAAACAATTTATAACTTAATTGATAATAACTGATGGCACCAATTCGATTGCTGAAGAATGGAAAAAAAAACTGTTTCTATAAATTCAGCATTCCTGTAGAAATTGCCACTTAATAAACTTAAAACCAATAACATCAAAAAATAGTCAACCCTTATTTTCTTACCAACAAATTTTGCCAGTAGATCAAATTATTTACTTTTAACTTAATAAATTTAAAAATTCAAATTAAATTTTCACTTTTCATTACTTTCACTTAATTTTTTCGCTATAAAAAATATATTCAAATTTAATGAGAAAAGTCCTACATTATTCTGTTTTCTTTTGAATAATATTTTTTTCTACATCTTCCTACTTTTATCTTGTTTTCTAGAAGAATTTTTCTTTTCTCAAGAATTTTTATTCAATTTTTTTATTTGTGAATTGTGTTACTAAAACGAGCTGCTATTAAATTATTTTGTTACGTGAATAGTCATGATTTTGGTTTGGTTGTATTGGTTGTGTTTAAATTTACAATAATAATAATTTATTGTTAGTAACGACATTTTTTAAATACAGTTACAATTAACATCAAATTATTTAAATTTAAATAAAACTTAAAAGTTACACATTTTTCTCTGATTTATCAATTTTAATATTACTAGCCAAAGTAATATCTTTGAATTTCTATAAAGTCATTATGAATTGCTAAAGTCATGGAGCTCATGGTTTTGGAAACAAAAGATCATAAATCGATCTACATATCTTTGTAGACCCATATAATCTGCCCGTCAATATAGTTGCATATCAGCTTGAAATCAACCCTGTTGAAAGAAGCTTTTTTTTTTTTTTTTTTTATTCAAAGTTAGGCATGTTTAGTGTTAATTATAATAAATTATAAATTAACGTCTCTGAATATCCGAAGATACCATGCCAACTAGGGATAAGAATGGAATGCAAATTAAGATTCTCTGAGAAATTTATGAACGTTAACTTTAAAGCCTTGAGGATTAAATTCATCAGGGAAAACCCAGGAAGGTAAGGCATTCCAAAGATGAGAGACTCTGTTGAAAAAGTCACGTTGGAAGGCTACAGTTCTACACCTAATTATTTGAACTGTAAAGGGATGCGCTGCTACGTTTGCTCTGGTGTGACGCGAAAGGTTTGCTGATTTAGGTAAAATCGATTTGATCTCTTCAGAAGCTCGTTCATCCATAATATATTTATAAAATATAGTCAAATCAGCAACATTTCTTTTGTGCTGCAATGAATCAAGACCGTTAGTAAGACTTGGGTTACCAATGAGTTTAATAGCTCTACGCTGTACAGAATCAAGGCAGTTGAGACTACTCAAGTAAGCTCCACCCCATATGTGAGAACAGTATTCCATGCAGGGACGTATAAAAGATTTATAAACTAAAAGAAGTTGTTCGCTATCGAAAAACTTACGACATCGCCCCAAAAATCCTAACTTTTGAACAGCATTCTTAGCCAGATTAAAAATATGAGAATTCCACTTCATATTATTTTCAATCTCAACTCCTAGAAGTCTGACAGACTCATTCTCTAAAAGATTTTTGGGGCCAAACGTTAATGGAAAAGGATTGGGTGTCGTTATCCTAGAAAAATGACAAACCTGTGTTTTGCTTGTATTGAATTCAACACTGTTAGCAATACCCCAATCCATAATTGTTTTAAGATCAGTGTTAAGGGAATCTATCAATTTTGACCTACACTCACTAAGCGCTAAGGGTGTATATAATTTAGGTGCTTCATGAGACGCATGAAGCGTGCTATCGTCAGCAGAACTATGTATAGGATGAACCGTTGAGTCCAACAAATCATTAATATAGATAAGAAAAAGAGTTGGTGACAAAGCGGAACCCTGAGGAACTCCTGCATTAGTTGAAAAAGTATTCGATGATACACCGTCAACATTGACCCGAAATGTTCGATCAGATATAAAGCTCTGTGTCCAAGATATAAGCTGCTCGTCTAAACCATAGGATCTTAATTTGCATATAAGGTTGTTATGCCAAACTTTGTCAAACGCCTTGGAAATATCAAGAGCAACACCGAATGTTTCTCCAAAGTTTTCAAGCGACTTGTTCCAGATATGAGTGACAAAAGACAGCAAATCTCCCGTCGCTCTTCCTTTTCGAAATCCATATTGTCTCTCATTAATTAATTTGGAAGACTCTAAGAAGCTCATTAAATTAAAATTGACATATCTCTCAAAAATTTTAGCAACTACCGATAAAATTGAAATGGGTCTGTAATTCGTAGGATCAGTCTTGCTGCCCTTTTTTGAAACTGGCTGTACACTAGCCATTTTCCAAATTTCAGGAAAAATTCCTTTCTTATATGACAAATAGAAGATTTTAGTGAGGATTGGTGCTAGCTCCCTAGCAAATGTTTTAAGTATAATTGGAGGAATAAAATCAGGGCCTGTTGCCTTGTTAGTATTGATTTTCAAAAGCATTTTTCGAACAATGTTTTTCCGAAAAATTATCCGCCTCATTTTATAAGAAACTTTAGAAATAGGTTTAGGTGGGAAATTAGGTTCTTTTAAAGTAGAATTTAAAGAGAAATAATGCCCAAGCAAATTAGCTTTCTCTTTTGGATCAATGATAGGGATATCTCTATTAACAAGAGGCGGTAGGAAAGATTTACAAAAGTTGCTTTGGACAGCCTTTGCGGCTTTATAGAAATTGCGTGAACCAGTCGGATGTTCTGCGAATTTAGATGCTTTTTTCCTATTAAATAGATGTTTCTCTTCATCTTTTAACTTACGCCATAAATTTCTCTCTTTTCGGTACTGTCTAAGGTTTTCATCGGTTTTGTTTTGATTAAACTTTCGAAAAGCCTTTTTTTTAACTTTTATAGCTTTTTTGCATTTACTAGAAAACCATAGATCAGTTTTCGGAATGATCAATTTATTAGGAATAAATCTGCGCATACCATCAATTACAGTTTCAGAAAAATTTGATGCAGCTATGTCTGGGTCTTGGCCGGTAAGGCAATAGCGTTTCCAAGAAAAATATCTAAAAAAACTTTTAAGTCCTTGCCAATCCGCAGCTTTGTAATCCCAAACATTGCGAGGATTCGCTTTAAATTGTTTTGGAATTTGTATATTTAGTTGTGTGGAGATTAAATTATGATCTGAACCACCCAATGGTTCTGATATTTTAAATTGAACCAGATATGGATCGTTTGTCAAAAATAAATCAAGTAAATTACTACTTTGACCAGGAATGTCAGGAACTCTGGTTGGCTGGTCAATTATTTGAGTAAAGTTGTGATAAAGAGCAAACAACTCAGCCTGTCTACCAACCTCGTCAGTTTTAGAGCTGTGTGTAAGCCATTCTTTATTGTGGACATTAAAATCTCCAAGAACTATAAACTTTGCATTAGGATACTCAACCAACCTATCTATCTTCTCAGATAAGTCATGAAATAAATTAAAGTTCTCAGGTGAATTAGGTGAACGGTAAAGTCCAAAGACAAACAGCGTTTGATTTGGGCAACTAATTTTTAGTGATACCATATTGTGAAATTTTGCATTTAATTCAAATTTATTTAATCTCACATATGGTACAGTATCCCTAATATAAGCACAAACTCCATGCTTAATGTAGAAAGATGATTCAAGCTCATAATTGGGACAAAGGTATCTGTTTTTATCTAAGGTCACAGCACGCGCACTGATAATCGTTTCCGTTAAAAACAAAATATCAGGTTTCATATTTTCAAGAAAAAGATGGACTGAATTAAGGTTTATATTCAATCCTCTTATGTTCGCATAGCTGATAGACAATTTTGCCATTTTAATTCATAGAGAAATATTAGTGAAAAACATATATACGAAAACCACAGTAATGCGAAAACAAATAAACTCAAATTGAAATTGACTACTTCAACAGCTGGACAACCTGAATCTAAGTCTAGGTTGACTGTTAAAATCGACAATTAAAATTATGAAATGGTAAACAAAATATTATTTAAAAAACATCAATACAAGATGTAACTCAAAGACAGGCAACTGTACATAAAATGGACTTAAAACCTGTTATTGAGTCAACAAGACCACAAGAAAACTAACAACGAAACTAATAAAATATCTCCAGTTCTACATAAAAATAAATCAAATAAAAATCAGAATGATAAGAAAAACTTATCTGAATTAATTTTTTCGTAAAATACTTGTATTTCCTATCCCATATAATTTTATTTATCTTCTCTATATTTTTCTTCTATATATTTTTTCTTCAATATTTTTTTTTTAGAAAATCCTTACCTACAAAGAAAAAGAAAAACAAAAGTTATTAATATGTATTGTATTTATATTAATTGATCCCTAAAAATTAAAAAATTATACTAAAATAATAATTTAAAATAATAATTTGAATTTGATAAAAAATTGTAAATAAAAAAATTGACAGCAACAAAATTAAACGTCTTCTTGCAATCGCTACTTTGATCGTAAGTATAACTACGATGATTTATGTTCCTTATTGAAGCATTGTCCTTACACTTTTTCTTCGTTCGTCTACATAACTTTCCCAACTTATAGTTCTCCTGTGTGGTCCTGCTGTTTCGCTCTTGTAAACATTACAGATGCAGTCTCTTTTGTACTGGAAAGCATTAAAACAGGCTTGATTGATCCCGGGTTTTTCCATTCCGTCAGCAGTGCTTAGAAGTAGATACCAGAACGTATTAATTTATGGCTTCTGACTTCTTCAATGTTTCGGTAATATAGTTTTGATATCTCTCTTCAACTTCAGCATTCTTTAGTGATGAGATGTTAAAACGTTTTCATTGATTGAATTAAAACCCTCACCATTCTCTCGCCATATTTAGTCGAATTAACATAGAGGCTGTTGGCACCCACCACATTTCTATAAGATCTCTCTACCAAATTACCCATTAAAGTCACCAAGAACCATTGTGAAGTCGCGTAGTTGTTAATTTCATAATTTCTTCCAGTGCTATGAAGAAATCGTTATATAATTCGCGTAACCGTATAGGTAGCAGATCCTCTCATTGACCGAGATTAATTTCATCACAGCTTCTCGTACACACACAAAATAAATAGTACTAAATTCTTTTAGAGAAGGATGACCACTACAGTTCGCAACTGAATTTTATTGGCGTGCCGAAATAATTTTTTCTCTAATAAATGCTATTTTCGCGTGCCACTCCAATTATAAAATAGTACATTTTGCTACAAGAGATGAAAACGTTGCTTTTTCGTGAGTAAACGAACGTAAAATGTGTAAATAAAAATTCGTTCATGCAAAGTTTCTTGTTTTAGGAATTTGTCGTTTTTTTACAACCGTAGCACAACGCAAAGAAATTGCCAGTCTGGCATCGAAGTTAATATCTGTACTCTCATCTACTGCCAATGCAAACACTTCAACCGCATGAAGATTACATTTTAACTGTTAAGAAATATTATCACGTATTTTTATAATCCCATCTCTTACGGTATTTGCACTTAGCTGCATACTTTGGCTACGGGTGAGAATTTTATCTTTGCTTTCAAAATTTTCGAAAAGGGTTTCACCACAACTTAAAAGAGTTGATTTAATAAATCCGTAAATGCTTTGCTACTTTTAAACTTGCGGCGGTAATATTAATATTAGACTTAGTATATTTAGTAATTTCATTTAACTGCGTTTCACTTTCATGTTCATAAACCTTTTTTAAAATACGTTTTTGTATAAAATTAAATGGCACATTTACAGCAGTTTTTTCCGGGAATATATCTATTATTTGAGAAGAAATTTCGGTAATAATATTACTGTTGTATTTGATAGTTATTATGACCAAAGTATGAAGATGGTAGAAATAAACCGTCGTTCACAAAAGTTTACCTCATAAGAATACATAAGAATTATCTTTGCGATCCATCAGAATGCAATAAATTCCTGCGGAAAACCTTTTAAAAATGATTTTCTGTAATTGCAAAAAAGAATGTGGTGCATTATGTATCTGTCGAAAAGTTGGAGTTTTTTGCAATGCATCTTGTAGTGGATGTTCCAACAAAATCTGTCATAATAGTGCTCCGATTTTAGATCAAGAAAAGGAGGAGATTGACAGTCATTATAGTTCTCATGGATTCGAATAATATTAATAAAAAAATATTTAAATTGAATGTGGTTAAATTAAAAAAAGAAAATAAATGTGTCGCCCGTAGTAACTTTTTTTCATGTAATCATAATAGTGGGTGGTTTTTAAGGGTTGAGATATGTGATTGTATTATTTATTTCGATCTGTTAATATTTAATTTGTAGCTTAATAAGTTTTGACAATAAGGGGTAGTTTTTGCCCCTAAAAAGTAAAGCGCGTAGGGTAGTTTTTGAAATGGAAAGTGTGTTGAGCTTTATTCCAAATTTTCAAGCGAATCGATTCAGGCATTTCAGGCAAATCGATGCTGATTCAAAGAATTTGGAGGTTCCCCGCTATTTTTACCATCTTTTACTGAACTAACAGTAGTATATAACTTATTACAAAATATCTGAAAAAATCTTTTCTTTATTGTAATTCCTAAAACGCGAATTTAAGGATAATTTTGGACAATAATTTCAGAATGTTTACCGTGCCGGACAAATTTCCAAGCGTGCCACGTATTTGCGATCACTGCTCTAGACCCTAGATGCCAGAACAAATGTTGTTGCGATGACGAGGAATTGCTCTATAATATGTTTCTTAACTTCTAATAACTTATAGTCTTAGTTTCTAATAACTGGAAAAACAACTAACTGTTTCTAACTGAAAGAATAAATATAACGTTATAAAAACGAAATGCATAACGTTACGATTGTTTTTCGTTTTGCAACACTATTAAAAATTTCATCCTTCAACTTAGTGTTGCAATAATCATTTTCCTTTACATCCCATAATAATGGATACCCCTGATAGATGTTAAGAAAATCAATAATATTGGTAACGTTCCACTTCATTTTTAAAAAATAAAAAAGTCGGACAGGTGCAAATATAACTCCCTCGTTGAAGGTTCCGTGTATATAATATTCTACTAGAAGAATTCTTCTCAAAAAAACAATTTAGAAATTAATCAAAAACAGCGCCTTCGGCAATTATAAAAACATTTGTTTTATACTGGAAAAAAATTTACATTTCATATGACACTCGTCAAGGACAAAAATATTTTTTGTTCGAAATTTCTACTCTCAACCCCCTCTCAACCACTGCAGTTTTCACTCACTCTTTACAACATTTCTTATAACCGTGATTTTCAAAAAAAAGTTTCTTTTGTATTGTTCGAAGTTAAGGGAGGACAGGAAAACATATTCACATTTTTGAAAATAATTCGAAAGAAGTGCTCTCAAAAATTACAACAAAAATTGTTTTGAACTAGGAAAGAAATCGCCTTTCATATTATACCCCCTTTCCTCCCCCAAATAATATTTTAAATGATGAGCCGACCACTTTAGTTTTCATTCACTCTTTACAACATTTTCTATAACCGTGAATTTTTTCAAATTTTACTTCGGTTTTGAAAAAACAAAGTATTGCATTCATGAGCGAAAAGTGAAATTCTTATCCCCACTTTTTTGGCATTTCTCGACGTTGTAGGACCTACTGATTCTAAAAAAGCCGGCCGGCTGTCACAACCGACGAAAACTAGAAAACCGCTGGACGGATTTCAAAAATTTTCTAAAAATAGGTTTACTCAAAAGGAAGAGCCGAAAGGACGATGTGTTCGATAACTGTACCGGAAGTGGGTCAAAAAAATCGTCAAGTGTGTCAAAACAAGGAAATTTGCATATTTTTTGCTTAAAAAACGTTCATTTTAAGTGATTACGAATAGAAACATTGAATTTGAAGAAATCTTGATGGTCGGGACTGGTATGTGAGACCAAAAACTAGATTATTGCATTATAAGTTTGTCAAAAAGATGTTGTCAAGTGTGTCAAATGAAAGATTTTCATTTACATTTTATTTATTATTTTACCCAATTTTTTGGAAAAAATAAAATTAATTATTTGTATGAAATGATATTTTATTATAATTATTGAGCATTATGTTTGTCAAAAAAATAATGTCAAGTGCTTTTGACACACTCATTTATTTTTTTAGAAAATAATAAAATTAGTTATTTGTATGAAATGAAAATGATATTATTATTATTGAGAATTTTATTGTTTTACAAGTTTGTCAAAAAAATGTTGTCAAGTATGTCAAAAAAATGATTTCATTTATGTTTTTAGCAAATTTTTTGGAAAAAAAATTTAGCTGTTGTATTACGTAAATGTGACATGGAAATTTTTGAATTTGCTATAGTTTTTAAAATATTTTTGGAATTTTGAAAAATGTTTGTAATTTTGATTTTGTAATAATTTATGCAATATTTTTAGAATTTTAATTCTAAAAATATTGCAAAAGTTTTAATTTTTGATTTTGTTATAATTTTTTCAATATCTTTAGAATTTTGAAAAAAAAAAATAGAATTTTTGAATTTGTGAATTTTATATATATATTTTTAGAATTATGAAAAAAGTTTCAACTTTTGATTTTGTAAGAATTTTTGAAATATTTTTAGAATTTTGAAAAATTTTAAATTTTAATTTAATTATTATAATTTTTGGAATTTTGAAAAAACTTTCAATTTTTGATATTGTTATAATTTTTGCAATATTTTTAGAATTTTGAAAAAAGTTTGATATTATTTAATTTTTACAATATTGTTTATATTGTTAAATATTTTGTAATATTTTCTCGAAACGCTAAATGGAGAAGTTTTTGAGTAGTCTGCTGAGTGTATCATCTTTTCACTAAATTGTGTAAATATAATGATCTGTTATAATTTTCTGGCAACGTATTGATGTTTCGTTTTGGTTTTGTAATAAATTTCTAAACAGAGATAAAAAAAAGACAAAGAGTTTTGTTTGATATACATCGCTGCCCAAAACTAAAAACAACATCCTCATAAAAGTTCCTTAACCAAAACCGAAGTCTTGATATCTCAGAGCTTAAGATTTCAGCCACTCCATATATTTTTTTTTGTAATGTTCGAAGTTTTATTTTGTACTATTTTACTTTTGTTCTACTATCTCCTTATCTTTGTCTTTAAAATACAGATAAAAACAAATATTTGCAATTTGTTTTCAGTACGCGTAGACGTTTTATAGCTGTGGAAAATTTCATGTTGATAGCACTTATGGTTTGTGAGAAAATCAATTATGTAGAAATTCGGATGGACATCAAAGTCTCACCAAAATGATATTGTTTTTACTTTTAAAGTACGGAACACTAAAAAAAATAATTCTCAACAAGTGTTGCTAGTTAGTTATCTACTGACCGAGTAAAAAGTTTTAACATTATCACTATAGCACTAGAAAATTGGTCCGCATCTAAACCCGGCGATTCGCAGATAGAAAACTCGCTAAATGTAACCCAGCCTATTGTAATAGTTATACATCGCTTAACAAGCACTTCTCATAACGAGTAATTTGCATAACGAGCAAAACAAATTGTAAACAAATGATTTGTTTAACGAGCTCCGTTTTGCATAACGACAGGAAAATTCCCAGATTTTAAAAATAATTAACGTAAAAATAAAAATATGTGAATATAATAAACGTTGTTTCGCTTAACGTGTGTTTCGCTTTACGATTAAGATTCTGGAACGAGTTATGCTCGTTAAGTGAGCACTACTGTACTACTGTAAAATAATTTGTACCAACAAAATAACAAAATTTAATTAAAATAAAACAATTTTTTATTTTCTTACATATTAAAGTGTTACTTTATTACTGTAATTTGCGGTCATAAAGTGTCACTTTTAACCTTAATTATGTTGTCATAGTTACGTAAAAAAAGGAAAAACATTTAAATTTGTATAAACTATATAAAAAATAAATTTTTTTATCAAAGTAATCTTTCAATTCAAGATTTCAGAATCCAATCAAAATATTTCTTATATTTTATTGTCATAGTTATACAATTATTTTGAAAAAATAACAAATGTTTTGACAAAGGATACTTGTGCAACATTTTTATTTCAAAATTTATGCAAATTTATAATTTTGATTTAGAACAAAATTTTTTTTAATATCTTGCGTGCGGCGAATAAAAAATACCATATGACGCACGAACGTAAGCTATTTTGACTTAATAGGGTGGCAAATTTCGGCTACCGCCTTGAATCGCCTTGACTACATACGTCCAAAAACCTTAGCTTTACGTCCTTGCATCATAATCTACTATTATATTGATATTAAGATTCTAAAGTAATTTTATTGATAAAGATTCAATTATTAAAACCAAATTAGTTGAACTTTAAATTTGATCATCGAGGATGAAGAACGTTTGATTAATCAACATATTTTATGACTTTGTTGGCTATTATAATATTTAATTTACTTTTACCCGACTACAGCGGGTTATGTGGTTGGTCGATGTATGTATGTTCATCTGTTCCCTCATAACTTCTAAACTACTAATCACAATTTGACAAATGAAGTATCGTATGAAGCATTTTGATCTTCTCCTTGTTATAGGCTTAATGATGATACAATAAATTGAATATGGTGGTACCTAGAAGACATAAGGTCATGACCTAAAAAAATATTTAATTTAATGATGCGGTGTAGGGTATCAAATGAAAAGACTTAATTAGCACATTTCAAAAATATATATATGTTGTTACCTTTAACTAGCGATTTTGCTTGGCTGCACCCGATATATCATAATGGCTAACGCTCTTATTGGATGATAGTGACCGTTTTGTTTATTGCAATAGTAAATACTGTTGTATCGTTGTGTACACGATAACGTAGACGAGCTACCACAACTATCAAAGTGTGCTTACAATTACATTTACGATCATCGTTTCGATGTTTAAGTATTGTAAGTCGCTTTGCAATCGAAAGATTTGCTGAGTGGATTGATTGTAGTCAATTGGTCTAATTTTCAGTAAATCGGGTTAAAGGCTTAATGATGACTTTATAAATTGAACATCGCTCCCCCTAGAGAACATAATGCCATCAACTAAAAAATAATTAATTAAATGATACCGTGTTTGGTATCAAAGGATTTAATTAGCACATTTCAAAAAGATATATTTTGTTACCTTTAACTTGCAACTAAGCTTTCATGCACATGATAATTGGGAATAATTACATAATGGCAATCAATTCAAATTAATTATCGTACTTTTGTTTATTATGATAGTAAATACTGGCGTGTAACGCTAACCGAAGCTATCTGTCGGTCCTTATAATTACATTTACGATCATCGTTTCGATATTTCAAGGATTGTTAGTCGCTTTTCAATTGAGTGAATTGATTGTAACCAATTGGTCTAATATTAGTAAATCATCAGAAAGAGTTAAAATAAAAGAAAAAGTAATTTGGCGTTTATAAAATACATAGTTAAACCAATAAAACAAAAACCCTAAAACAAAAAATTTAAAGCGGATGTGCAATATTACATACTTTATCACGAAATTATAACCCCAAAAATTAAAAAAAAAAAAGTTCAAAAACTAAAACCCGACTACTGAAAAATCACGCTCTAAAAAAAATAAAATAAGAAAATATTATCTGAAATTTTACGCAATATAAAATATTCAATATTTATTATCTATTAAATAAACAACTTACACATAAATAATTTTAATATATTTATTACAAATTCATAATGATTTTCAGAGGATAGCCGTGGACGTATGCCACCTACCCCAACAAAACAATAAATTCTAAGAGGAGTAAGCGATCATCAGCTTTAGGGCAAAGTGCATCACGCTATACATCTAGAGAGTGTTTAGAGAGATGTATAGTATGAGGCCCTACAGCGGTTGATCGCTTACTACTCTTAGAAAGTATTGTTTTGTTAGGGTAGGTGGCATACGACTACGGCTATCCTCTGAAAATCACTTTGAATTTGTATTAAATATATTAAAATTATTTATGTGTAAGTTGTTTATGTAATAGACAATAAATATTGAATAGTTTATATTGTACATAACAATTTCAGATAAGAATATTTTCTTGTTTTATTTTTCTTAGAGTGTGACTTTTCAGTAGTCGGGTTTGAGTTTTTGAACTTCCTTTTTTTCTATTTTCAAGAAAGCATATTTCCAATTCGGACTATTATTACAATAAGATTAGTTAAACAAAGTCTATATATGGTATTCTATGTTGGTATCTATCTTTGTTGGTATTATAAAATACTTAACAAATGACGTGTAGGTTGATGTGTTATACCTTTGGTGTTTGTGATGTACCAGTACCACCGAAAGAATTCATATCATCTTCAGATAATGGTATGAAATTGATGAATCTTACCATTTAGGTATGACGTTCCTGCTTGTTGATTTAATGAATTTAACATATTAGCCGATGTATTATTCAAATCATTTTGATTGATATTCAGTATCTCGTTCTAGTTCAGGATCTTCATTAATTTCATTTGTTTGTGGAATATCATCTAAAAGAAAATTGAATCTCATTTATTGGGTAGACAAATTTTTAAAATAAACTTACTTATTATTAAATTAAATCAATAACTTTACTTATTATATTCGTATTTCAATAATTTTCTGGCCAACCTGTGATATTTCAATTCAATTAATTATAATTTCAATCAATTATAGTAGAATTTTGTAGTTTTCTTTTCACAATTTGAAGCAAGTACGCATTGTTAGATGATATTTCATTTTCTTCCATTACAGACGACGTTTTTATTTCAAACCTATAAAAATAAGTAAATATTAATTTTATTAAAAAAATATCGGTTATGAGCAAAAAATTAGATAAAATAAAATATAAATATTTTATAAAAATAAATCATTGACATATTAATTTTGTTTTCAAAAATCTACATTTTTTCATAAAGGGTCATCAAATAGCTAGCGAGTTGGATATTGAGCAAGCAATCAATTGTTTGTGTCATCGACACTATCTAACAAGCGGACTAACAAGCTGTTAAACTCGCCAGCTAGCAGATTGTAAACTATCTTAGAATGCATCTCGTATCTTAACACGATGAGGAAATTTCAAACAAACATTGTAGTGAGAAAAACAAGTATCTGAAAAATGGAAAAGAGAACCAACGGCTGCCTGTAACTTACCCATATATGCCTATGTACTGTACTTGTGCAACGATAAGTTTTTTTAATTAACTCAAAGCAAGATCCCAAGACAAAAGCCTTTATTCATTATCTATTCAATTCATATAATTAACTCACATACAGGTATACTAATTATTTTTTTTACAAAATATCCTTATTCCGTTACAACTGAATGAAATTAGAATAAGATATCTATTCAAATAAACTTCCTTTATCATTTCCATCTAAAATAATAATATTTCCCATTAAGTTAATTTTAATTTTCTTAAATAAAAAACAAATCAGAAATGCATTTTTTTTTTCATTCATTTAATTTAATAAACACTTCCTCAACCCACATGCAAATGAATAAAAAAAATTAAACACTTTGAAATACCCAACCCCCTTCGCGATTTTTATTTAATATTTAAAAGAAAAGCGCGAAAAAAATTCAAATAAAAAAAATGAATTTTCTTTTACAACCAAGTAACGAGTGAAGGAGATGGGTTTGAAAATATAAAAAAAATTGTTAATTTTTTTTTGTTTTTCCAAGGAAAGAAAAAAAAACGTACATTGTTGATAAAAGTGATGGGAAAGAGGATAATAAAAAAAATATAACAAGAATTTTTTTCTTTTGTAAATGAAGTAAACATTCCTAATAATAACCATAACCTAGGATAAGTCGCGACGTTTAAAAGAAGCAGAAAAAAAATCAGAAACAAAGTGAATCGCGATTTTTTTTTAATTAGCATTCTATTGGGGTAAATGAACAAAATAAAAAAAAGTGTCATGAGTTTTTAGGTTAAGAATTGAAACTGTTGAAATTAAAAAAAAATGTTACAAGTAATATAAATCTCTGGGTTGCCGCTGAAGAGATGGAGATGGTGTTTGGAAAATTATGTTGATGATGGTGAAAATTATAATGAAGATCATGATGATGGTTTTAGGGAGCAACAGGAAAAATATTATACAATTTTTTTTATTTTGATTTAAATAAATGTTATTTTTTTTAATTTTTTTTGTATTTAATGTTTTTTACAAGGGAATTTATACTCTTGATAGGCAGTACAAAGTTTATTTTGTAGAGTGGGATTTGTTTTGTTTAATTTTGTTTATTAAATTAGATTAATTTTTGTTTCTATGATCTAATGATAATTGATGAGAAGATAAAGTAATGATTATAGTTGTTTGTGGTAGACTGCTATGTTTTTCGGTTGAATAATAATGAGTGGATATTAATTATAGGGTGGAATACAGACGATTTATTAAGATTTATGTATATTAATATGCCATTTATTAATATAGATAACGAGATTTAAAATTAATTATTGGTATTATTTGTTCGGTGAGAAATAGTTTGTGCAGTTCCGCATAATCTTGTGAGCCAGTTTATACAAATTGAAATCCTTCAACGATGTTTGATACATTTCTGAGAATTCCTTCTAATACGCAGTTAAAATAAAGCAGTGAGATTTAACTAAGACAATGGATAACCGTCACTTTGAGCAAGAAATGTAATCAGAAAAATGTTATTTGTAAACAAAATTTGCAGAAACTTTCTCAGAGGTTTTGTAAGAACTTATCAGAAGAAATAATTTCAAGCAAAACAAAGTACTATCTAAAGAATTTTGCCTCAGTTAAAAAAAAAATTGTAAGGGCCAATGGCTGTTATTGAATGAAATTATAGATAACGTATCTACATCCACAAATTCAATTGAGATAGTGAAATCTACTTTAGGGACTGTGGCCACCAACCCAAAAAATATTGCTAATGCTTTTAATATGCATATCCTTTTAGTCAGTTAGTAATACAAATAGCTTAAATTCATATAGTCAAATAACAATTTTCAACAAACGTCAGAGAGGAAGTTTTTACTTTGATCCTATAACAGCATCTGAGATTTACTTTACAATAAATTCTCTAGATCTCTAGTTCTGTACTAAAGTTATTCAAAAAACAGCATGTCAAATTGCTGATCTCTTACGATATTTGTTCAATTACGGTATAGAAAATGAAATCTTTCCTGATTGTTTTAAAATAGCAGATGTTATTACTAACCACACGATAAATTGTCGATTGCTGCCATATATGTAAATATTACTAAAGCTTTCGACACAGTAATCCATAATATCCTTTTACAAAAACCGGAAAATATTGAGTTTCGAAGAGTAACATCGAATTGTCTATGGTTTTAACAAATACACTCAAAAAAATAAAGGAAACTTTTACAAAATTTTTATAAATATACAACTCACAACTTTTTTTGATAAAAATACAATTTTTGGGGGTTTTTCAAATAATATTTTTTGTAATCTACATTATTTTTGGTGAACTTACAAAAAAAAATGTAAGTTGTATATTTATAAAAAATTTGTAAAAATTACTTAGTTTTTTTTTTAGTGTAGAATTCAAAGAGTTAAAATTAATGGAGTATATCGCACTGAAGGTGTCCTTTTGTGTGGTGTCCACAAGGTTCGGTTCTTGTGCCTATTCTCTTTCTATTATCTAATCTCTATTTTTTTACAGAAACATGTTATTATAATCATGTGTAAGAAATACATATGCTCACTTATATCCATTATTTCAGAAAGCAAAGATTTTACCATTGAATTATTTGTACGTATTTAAGGAGTTCTAACTGTACTACTGGTACAGTTATGCCAGGATAATATATCAAGACCATAAATCGAAGGAAACCAATATGGCCACCGCCAAGAAAAATCTCTAGTAAAAATTAATTTAATGGACCATGATGGCCACAAAACAATTCATAAAAAGAACAATCTATGAATTAGTAATAAAAATAAAAAAAAAAATAACTTATGTGATGCGTTGATTGTAGAGCTAAATATTGAAATGTTGGCAGCAACTTTCGTCCTTGTATTTCGCTACGATTTGATGTCTTTCAAAACTTTTCTAAAGTTTGTAAGTGATGTATCAGCAAATGCTGTTCTTGCTTTACTATGTTTGATTTTCTTTCCTCTACAAAAAACCAGAGGAACCCGATAGACTTCCTAATACATTCTTTTTTTCCTCTTAATCAACCATCATCATCTTTGCCAACTTTTTTCGTATAAAAAGCACCCTGGTTATTTATGGCTTTTTTATTTAATAACCGTAACCCAAACGACCAATTTTAAGCGAATCGAAAAATGTTATATTGGTTTGATCCGTTTGTTTGAAAAAATTTGTAACTGCAAACTTATTTTCAACTATTTTTAATCACCATATAGAAGATATGCATTATATTTTTTTTTAAGAATGTGAACACAATATTCATTAATGTGTTTGCCCTTTTATTTCAAAAATGACACTTTTCATTCACTGATACAAAGGCGAACTCCTTAACTAATGCACTTTAATAACACAATGAACTTGGAAAAACATTCTATATAATATAATTATAGAAACACAAAAGTAAACAAAACGTATTTCATTTTGAACATATAAATCAAAAAATTAATAAATAAAAATTTAAGGTTTATGGTTTAATTACAAAAAACCGAATGAATAAAATTTCAGTTTAATTTTATTTAAGCACGACTCACAATTTGATTTGAGTTTTATTTTAAATTATAAATCACGTACTGGACGGTTATTCAAAAAAATGCAACTATAAATAGCATTTTATTAACCTAAACGAGGGAGAGAAAAGTTGATTGCATAACCACCCTCTCATTTTGTAGCTTTCGATATTAATGCAATTACAGAAACAACAACATAAAACCACAGATTGATTCTTCAAACGCACATCTTCTTTCTTTTCACCTAATTGTAAGATATAAACAAAAATTAGAGTCAATCTCTATTAAATAGAATCATACCATCATTTAATTTGTTGTAAATATCATTTGTTCGCATACAACGAAATATCTCAATAATAAAAACAAAGAACTCATTTCCAGTCATACACATTTAAAGCTTTTCTTTTCTGTTTCAATTAAAAATGAAAAAGAGTTCCTACACTTTTAACTGTTTTGTTTCGATTATGTAAAACAAATAATAATAAAATATTTATGTACAAAAATATGAAAATGTATATAAAAAAAACCAATCTTATGAAGATATAACCGAGGGTGAGGCAAAAAGCTACTTGTACTGCATGATCCTAAATGAAAATAAAAATGTTATTGAGTAAATGTTGTGATAACGTAAAAAAAAATGCAATATTGTAGCATTACGGATGAAAAAAGGAAAAATGGTTTGCTCTGAAGTTAGTCTCTACTGTCAGGGGTAACTACAAAGATCTAACTCCTTTGCCAACACCTTTACTCAGAACTCAAATTGTTCTGTATTAGATTGTAGATTTTTCCACACGCTACATGTTGGACATCACACAATTGGTGGGCATAACAAAGGTACTGAAAATATGCTTTATGAGGAGTGGTTATAAGAAAATGGTATAGAAACAGGCGTTCATTTTTAGAAAGAACAATCTTTATCTGATCCCAGTTTTGAAAACTGAGTTATTTCATAGAATTTATATATGTCTTGCTCCAGTATTCTTTAACCACCTTCCGCCTGATATACAGTGCGCATCACATATAAATGAATCATAAAATAAAAAAATAAAATTATTAAAATTTTGGCTACTCAATCAACCATCGATAAAAGTTCTGTTTCTGTTTTTGGTGATATGAATAGAAATAACGATGGATTTGTATTCGATATCATGTGATGAAATTTTTAATAATTATTGGGTGTAAAAGTAACCAATATATACAAAAAAGAAACAAAGATAGAAAATTCTCGTCAATTTCTGCATTCTGTTCGATCAGCGCAATTATTGAAATTTTTATTTATTTTTTAATATGTATAAAAAATTTTAATTTGATGATTTAATCAAATGGCTAAAAATGAACAAATGTACAAAAGTTTAAACCAAACAGTTCTTACACTGTTACTATACTATACTATAAATAAAACATCGTTCCGTACTATCAAATAACTTAAAATCATATCATAAAACAATTCTGTCGTATACAGCGATTTACTATATTTTAGTTCAAAATATTTAACATGTTCTTATTTCGCATGCGTCGAATACATTTAATGTTTTTTTATTATTTTTTTCCTTGTCAATATGATATGAATATAGTTTTTATTTTAAAACGTTATAAAGTAAATGAATTATGCGTAGAAGCATTGATGTTGATAGAGTACTTCATATTACGAGTTTTGGTTGTAATATGTTGGCAATATTGAATGTTGATTAAATTTTGAATTACCTTATCTTTTGCTGATTTGGTAGTATTGGAATGATTTTTATTTTGTTTTATTGGGATACGCGGTAGATTTGCGGTGTGTGACTTAAATATTTGTCGTTTCTAATAAAATGTGAATACCACAGAGAGAGATAGATATAGGTACTTTATCGAAATAATGTCGATGATTAAAACGACATCGAAATATAAAATCAGTTCAGTTTTAACTCTCAAGCTAAATTTGTAATTTAAAAACCAAAAATTATTATCTTACGGGTATTAAATTTATAAAAATTTATAAGAGTTAAGTTTTGAGCATTGATTAAAATTTGAATGTTTTCTTTTTGTGAGCAATTAAGCTTATGTACATTAGACCGACCCAAAAACAACATGTTGATTTTTTTTTGGTGCTCAGGGCTAAATTCGTTTATTGGTCCATACTGAATATCCACACAAAAAATTGGGTCAATTGGTGCATCCAAGAGCCAGCGCTTTTGCATATAGTAAAACAAGATTCGAGATTTGACGGCTATAAATACTCATATCTCAAAAACGCTTAGTGATACGAAAAAAAAGTTAAAGCAAGCTCACCTTATTTTGCGATTGTCTAACTTTCTTAGAACAAACTTTTTTTCTCAGAATTACAACAAAAAAATGTTAGTGGAATTTTCTGAATTCGTTCTCAATTTTTCAAAAAGGCCTCATTGTCTCCAGCGACATTTAGGAAAAAAAAGTTCCAAACAAAATATTAATATTTTTGCTAAACTAAAATTTATTTAGAACATACTTATAACTTTTATTCAAAAATAAAAAAGTTTTAGAACAAAAGATCCATTATTTTAAGTATTTCTTCAAATTTTCAGTTTAGCTTAACAGTGTATTACTAAAAATATACAAAATCTATTAAAATTAATTAAACACAATATCATATTAATAAAAAAATTATTTGCCTTTAAAAATATTTGCAGAGTCACTTAGGAAAAACAACTATTATGCCAAGTGTCAGAATATGAGCATCGATCAATGAATTCCTGACAGTGTAGTTTATCGAGAAAAAATTTTGAAAATCGCATTTCTACGGTTTTGTGTTAATTCGTTAGTATTCTCAAAATTTGGATGCAAAAACTAATTTTTTAAGAAGCAGTTCATAAAATTTTAGTTATAAACTGTTAGAAGGTCTTGAAATTTGCATTTGCCTGTAGAGAACATTATTTAATAATTCACTAAAATGTCCGTATCTTTTGATTAACTTAACCGATTTCCGTGATTTTATACTTGTTTAAAAGGTATTGAACTAAGTAATATCAGTAAATTATTGCACGTTTCAAATTTAGCAGCATAATAGGGTGACCTAAAAATTAAATATAATATTTTGAAATAGGCAAAACAAAATATAATGTAAGAATGTTTAGACAAAATATGAAATAGTGTTGAAATGAAAATTCAAGGTCGACATGCTATTTAGCTGATTACTCCATACTTTGTTATAAGTTGATGTGTTAAATGATAAATCAACACATTTTTTACTTAGTTATTGGTGAAGTTATAGTTGCACTTAGTTATCCAATAGTCATGCAAGATTTCTGCAACAGAATTTTTTGTTGGTTTTGAGGATTTTTTGTTGATGATTCTCTACATCTTGAAGGATGAACGGTTTCTGTTCTTCATCTTGACTTAATATGTCTATTGTTGTCCGTCATTAACTTTACTCCCCGTTCTGCAACGTCATTTACGAATTTCGACCACAATTCCTTTAATTTGCTGTTAAATGCTCAAATACTCTTCATTTGCTATCCAAGAATCTGGGTTTTCATACAGAAATTTTGGAATTTTTTGAAGACTACTTCAAAAAATATCTAGGATTGGTCAGACACGAAAAAATTTAAATATATTTTATTCTGTACTAGTTTGAAAATATTTGCTTTCCTAGATGTCATGTGTTGTGGGTGGTCGTCGTTCACAAAACACAAAAGAACCATAGTTTCACAAAATGAATATTAAAACATTTATTATATAAAAACTTTCTTTTGTTTAATTTATTTTCAAAAGTTTAATTGTTACAAAATTAAATAAATATTTATTTTGAGATGTTTATTATTTGATCATCAGATCAATTCTGAATGTTTTTCAATTAAAATTCTCCTTAAATATCTAATTAGTACATTAATAACTTATGTACTAAAAATGTATTTAAATGTATTTATAATTTCAGGTTAATTAGAAAGATAAAGGTTTATTTATATATTCCGTTGCATAGCATAATGTTGTGCTACACAACACCCCTCCACCCATAAGATTAATATAAATAGATTATATAGTAATAGAAAAATTATATATATAACTAGAACTATTAAAGTTTAATTTCATTTTATAAAAATTATTTCAAATTTATTTTAATCAATATTGTTTTAAATGAATTTTTTTTTTTTTAAACTAGAATAAACTTCTAATAATTCAAAATAGTAATATATTTATTATATGAATTTGAACTAAATTATAATACAATTATAAAAAATTTTTTTTGTTTTGAAAAAAAATATAATACAAAGTTCTTATACATATATTTATTATATAAATTTGTACAAATTTGTTTTTCTTTATTTCTGTACATATTTAAATATCGAATTAGTTTCTGAATTTTTTCAATCGATTATTATGAACTGTCTTTAATGTTTTTCCAATCTCAATTATTGAATTTTCTTCTGTTAAGATTTTATTAATTTTATAAGGTCCTAACCACAATGGAGAAAGTTTTCCTTTACGATTTTCATTTTTTAATAAAACTAATTCACCTTGAATAAATTTCATAGGGTTGATAGAATTATCATATAAAATTTTAGATCGTTCTTTAGAATTAACTATATTAGATTTCGCTATGTCAAAAGAGTTCTGCATTTTAAAGTTTAATTGTTTAACGTAATCATCATAATTATATAGTGGTTGAATGGTTTTTAGAAATGATGATGGAACGATAGGCTTATGACCAAATAATAATTCATAAGGCATAAATTTAGTAACACTATGTGGTGTACTATTATAACAAAACATAGCATATGGAATCCAACTATCCCAATCGTTTTTATCTAAATTTGTGTAATTTCGTAGGTAATTTGCAAGATTTAAATGACTTTTTTCCAGGGCTCCATTCGTTTGTGGATGATATGGGGATGTTTTCATTTTATTAATTTTGAAAAGACGTGTAACATTTGTAAATAGTTTGCTTAAAAAATTACTACCTTGATCTGTCAGTATCGATGTCGGAGCACCGTAAACACAAATAAATTGTTCAACGAATGCACGAGCGACGGTTTCGGCTTCTTGATTCGGTAGTGGTATTGCGATACTATACTTTGTCAAATCATCTTGCATCGTTAGTATATAAGAATTACCATTTACAGTAACGGGGTTTATTGGTCCTACAATGTCTAATGCAATTCGTTCAAATGGTTGTGATGAAGTGTCAGTAATGACCATTGGCATTTTAGTATTTTTAGAAACTTTATTTATCTGGCAACTTTTACATGAATTAATATAATCTTTGATTCGGTTAAACATATTTTTAAAATTGAAATAGCACTTCATGCGGTTGTAGGTACGATTTATTCCTTGATGTCCACCAAATGGTCCATCATGGAATTGAGAAATAGCTGAATTTATATCGATTTCTGAAGTAATCTCTACAATATTTGAATTATTTTGCAAATCTTCGTTTATTTCGTCATTTGACACAGACATATCGATCATTTTATCTTCATTATTCTTAGCTTGAGCACGAGTTACAACATTTATGTTTTTATTATCTAACGGCTCCAAAACTATATCTATATCTTCCAAAAATAATTCATCATCTCCTGAATTTAATATCGAGGTATAACCAATTTGTTTATTTATTTTTATTAAAGGATTGGATAAATATAAAGGTTCAGAGGATTTATTGGTTTGACAAAAATATTCACCATCACTAATACCAGGGAAGGCTAGTCCGACCAGTTTTTCTGTACGACCAGCAATAGATTTTTGTGGCAATTGAGTATTCTGTTTTAAAACAAACTTAAAGGTTTTTGTTTTACAAGATACTGTTAAAAAATTTTGTGCATAATCAATAATGCAACGATTTTGTTCAAGGAAATCTTTTCCCAATATGCCATCACAAGAAATTGGAAAATTATTATCTACTAACTGAAATGTCTGAGAAATCTTGTGGTCAACATCAAGTATAATTTCTCCATAACATTTAGCTAATGTCCAAAAAGGATTTGAGGAAATACCTGTGATTTTACATTTTTCATCAGGGTAGCATAAAACTTCACCATTTTTTTAAACCCTTTTTTAATAATACTAATACTTGCACCTGTATCAAGTAAAAAATTTAATTCGCGATCGGGTTGCAAGTTTGTTTTGATTGGAACGCTGTCGAGATTATTTAATGCTATTAAAGTGTAAAATCTTTTTGATCCTAATTTATTCAAAAAAAAATTAAAAATTGAAAAACTGATTTCCCGAGTTTTCAAAAAAATTATTATTATCAATAATATTAAAACCATGACAAAAGAAGGTAAAACAGAAAAAACTTGAAAACCAAATATAAAAAAAACCATAATAATTGGCAAAATATATAAAAAATTCGGTTTCAGCATATAAGAAGTCTTACCTAGAAATAAGTCATGTGTCAAAAATGAAAACCAAGTCATCAGGTATTTTGAAAAAGTATGAAAAATTGTCGAACTTGAAGAAATTAAAGAAATTTGGCTCGCACAGCTTTCATCGACGTAGACTGGTTGAGCCCCATTAGGTTTTTTGAATCACCCGTTTTAACTAACTCTATTTTATTTAAAGACGGATAATTGGTTTGTGCAATATTATTTTTTTGAATCTCAGCACTTTTTCTTTTAAAACAGTTGTTTATATGATGACCCGATTTTTTACAGTATGCACAATTTATATTGAAATTGCGAATTGATTTAGGTCTATCAGAATTTTCTGAAACAGAATGTGATGTTCTTTTTTCAAAAGACGCTTGCACAAGTTTTAATTTATAACAATTATTCGCTAAATGGCCAAGTTTTTCACAAAGTTGGCATTTTACCAAAGCTAAATTATAATGTCGGTTGTAAAGTGATTCTTCTTCGCAAGCTTTAGATATAGATTCCTTAAGCGTTTTACAATTGATTGATTTGACTAATATTCGAATATTAGAGTTTAATCCTTCTTGAAAAGCGATTAATGCTGTTTGACCGTTCAACAGTTCAACAGTTTTCTTCGAATCTCTACCTGCTTCCACAATACACAATTCATTTAATTGTGCTAAAAGAATCTGTATTCTACTACCATATGATTTAACCGTTTCATTATGTTTTTGTTTAATTGTATTTAATTCATGTAAAATTTCAAGTTTGGATCTAATTTCTGTGAACCTGCTTATTAAATCGTTTTTTAGATCCGTCCAACTATCATATTCTAAATGTTTAACGGTTTCATCGTATGCAATACCAACTAATAACTTTTTCATTAATTGTAAAAATTTTTTATGTTGATTAATATGTAGTTCATCAAACACTAAATTACTACATTGAATAAATTGATGAAGTTGGGAAGGAGTTCCATCAAATGGAGAAATAAGTTTTAAAGTTTCCGATATGTTTAAATTTGTCATATTTGGAAAATGTTGTTCGTTTACTTCTGCCGTTTCTTTTCTTTCAACGTTTAAAGAAAAATCGAAGTTTGATGCTTTTTTAATAGTATTTCCACTTCTTAGTTTTAATAAATTGTCAGATTGGTTGTTTTTGTCATCAGACATTTGGAAAAACAATTAATTTTAAAAATGTTCATAAAATCGAAAGAAAAAACATTATAATTGAACAAAGTCAATAATCACTGACTTTAATTGTTTAAAACTGTGACCGTTATATTATATATAGGAGAAAAACAAATCTAAACAAAAATATATATCTAATTATGAGAAAAATATTTAATTGAATAAAAAATTTATGAGAAATTGTTTAATATAATTTCTACTCTTTTTTTTAACATAAATCAAAATTTATTTATTGGCTGTTGTTTCTTACTTGTTTTATTTTAATGATGACGTAATTATCCGTTTATTTCAATCCTTGGTTATCCTTGGTACATAATTTGATTGTTGAGTGATTTTTATCAATGTAGATGATTATTTTAGTTTTGTTTGGATGAATTTATTATTTAATTTACTGTTGATCTCATTATTTACAGCACATTATCATAGTAATTAAAATCATAATAATAGATTTTATTTTTATTAACAAATTTTGTAATTAACAAATTTTTTTTTTCAATAGTTTTTTCACTTAGTTTAGATAATTATAATTAAGAA
The DNA here is from genome assembly GCA_963693315.1 of Diogma glabrata. Taxonomy (NCBI): domain Eukaryota; kingdom Metazoa; phylum Arthropoda; class Insecta; order Diptera; family Cylindrotomidae; genus Diogma; species Diogma glabrata. Next base: position 235,199,660 of record OY856187.1, read on the forward strand.
TCACAATTTATATTTTAACACGACCGTTTGATCAAATATGTTTAATGTTTGTGATTGCAAAATAAAGAATTATATTTTATAATTTTGAAATTTATTTGGATTATTTTGTATTGAAAATCAGCGTTTTCAAAATATGATTTATTTGTTGTATTTAAGAATGTTTGTAGTAGAATAAATGGTTCTTAATTATTATTTTAACCACTAAATAATTTAATTTAGGTTTTAAGTTTAACTGTTCATATTATTTCGGTAAAATTTGGAAACGTTTTACCTCATACTGAGTTCAATTATGAAATATGTACGTTTATTAAGACTACGTACATTATTTAATTTTTTTAATTTAATTTACACAGAGATTGTTTTTAGTTTTTTTCACTATATAATTGCATTTTTAGTTTAAACATTTGTTTTAACTATTTTTATAGCGTTTTTCCGCTGTCACCAGTGTTGTGGGTGGTCGTCGTTCACAAAACACAAAAGAACCATAGTTTCACAAAATGAATATTAAAACATTTATTATATAAAAACTTTCTTTTGTTTAATTTATTTTCAAAAGTTTAATTGTTACAAAATTAAATAAATATTTATTTTGAGATGTTTATTATTTGATCATCAGATCAATTCTGAATGTTTTTCAATTAAAATTCTCCTTAAATATCTAATTAGTACATTAATAACTTATGTACTAAAAATGTATTTAAATGTATTTATAATTTCAGGTTAATTAGAAAGATAAAGGTTTATTTATATATTCCGTTGCATAGCATAATGTTGTGCTACACAACACATGTGGGTTTGATTATGAAATTGTAACTTTTTCTCCATTGCTGTTTTGATATTGTTACTCAAATCTCAGTCAAAAAATTCTAGAGGTACTAGAATATCACCTTTTGCCTATTTTAAAATATTATATTTAATTTTTAGGTCACCTAAGTGTGCTTCTAAATTTGAAACGTGCAAAAATAATTTACTAAAATTACTTAGCTCAATACCTTTTTAACAAGTATCAAATCACGAAATTCGGTTAAGTTAATCAAAAGATATGGACATTTTAGTAAATTATTAAATAATGTTCTCTACAGGCAAATGCAAATTTCAAGACCTTCTAACAGTTTATAACTAAAATTTTTTGAACTACTTCTTAAAAAATTAGTTTTTGCATCCATATTTTTAGAATACTAATGAATTAACACAAAACCGTAGAAATCCGATTTTCAAAAATTTTTCTCGATAAACTACACTGTCAGGAATGC
>OY856187.1:235201112-235435835 GCA_963693315.1 Diogma glabrata
AAATATCACATTTTGCAAAATGTTCATTTTTTGGGGACGGGCTGCACATTGGCTAACTTCTAGCATGAAGGAAAAATAATACTAGATTTATAGAATTTGTAGAAAAATTGGTTTAGAGGGGTGCAAGTGATGATCTTTCATTTTAACTCCTGCAGTCTGAATTTGGGGTATTTCGTTAGGAGTTTAAAGGTCGTTTAAAAATGGTCGCGTTCTAAGCAAAGCGTTCCGCGAGCAATGTGACTTTTCTTGCTGTGTCAGTGACGAATAAATCACCGTCAATAACAAGAATGAATGGCACTGTAAACACTTTTGTCAGAAATGAACATTGTAGAAAGTTTTCCGCTTTCGTTCTGTCAATTTCTATTTTTCGGTTTTGATTATCTGGTTCGATATTTTATTGGCCCTTAGATATTGAGAACGATTTAAGGAACTTTTGTTATTTGGATCCAAATGTTAAATTATCTACGTTTGTTTCTAAGGGCCAATTTTGCTACCTTGAAAACATATATTTTTCTTGGGGTTTCATTATTGAGAACGGAAAGAATTTATTGAAAACATTCTAGTCAAACAAAATTTATACTATATTATTATTTTATTTTTATATATTTTAACTCAGATAATGGACCAACCTACCCGAGTTCCTGACATTCCTGACCAAAGTAGTGAACTGCTTTATTTGTTTTTGATCTTTCATTGGTACAATTTAAAGCATCAGAACTTTTCGGTGAAACATAATTTGATTTTCACATATTTAAATTATTAGGTTCCTAAACAGATTAAATCTAATCCTAGTCTTGTTTGGGATTATAAAACTGCAGATTGGCTGGGACTTACTGCAGATATGTTTAAGTCAAACATTTCTGCTTCTAATTTTTCGGAAATAATACACGTGGGTATGGGCAAGTTTATCCCAATTGATCTTTCCGAAGACTAATATATGGGTTTCGAGTATATCTAAAGAGGCTATGAAATTTTCTAAAAATGTCTTTCGAAAGTATAAATAAAACAAAACTGATCAAAACCTTAGATTATACCAAATAGAAAGAAATGTGTGTAGAAAAGTAATAGAGGTAAAGAAAAATCTATTTAAAGAATTAGAGTATTAATCTTTACTAAAATTTTCTAATAAATGTCATAAAAAAGGGATTTTTTTGGAAAATGGCTAGTGTACAGAAAGTTCCAAAAAGGTGCTAAAACGGATCCAACAAATTACAAAACCCATTACAATCTGGTCGGTTGTTGCTAAAATATTTGAGAAATACATTAATTTCATATTATGAGCTTCTTAAGTCGTCAAACATAATATGAAACACACAATACGGCTTCCGTAAAGAATTAATCTCACTGCATGGAATATTGTTCTCACATATGGAGAGTAGCATACATATAAGTAGTTTAAAGTGTCTTGATTCTTGATACAGCATAGAGCTGTTAAATTGATCGAATCAAATCTTATTAATGAGCTTGATTCCTTTACGATATTTTGCCTCGATCAAATCAATTGAGCCTGAGCCTGCAAACTCCGCACGCTACATCAGAGTATCAATAACAGCCCATATTTTACGGTTCGAGTGACAAAATGTAGAACCGTCGCTTTTCAAAGTTAATTTTTAACAGAGTCTGACAGAGTTTCTGGAATGCGTTACCGGCGTGAGTTTGCAATAATAATTTTAATCCTCAAAACTTTGAAATTTGCGTTCAAAAATCCTTAAAGAAAATTGATTAACACACACAAGCCTTAGTTCCCTATATAGTTAGCATCGTATCTTGCAATATTCAGAGACGTTAATCTATAATTTATTATGGTTAACACTATACAATATCAAAGTTAAAATAAAAAAATACTGAAAAATTATCGGTTAGTGGGAGTCCGAACCCGGGGACTTCCCGCTTGTGTGCACCACTGGAAATATTTCATTTAAAATTTCAGACGGCTCATTACAATAAGAAGAATAAAAAGTATTTCAAACTTAAAACTAACGAAAAAAAAATACAGGTAGTATATTTGAAATATTGCTACCATGTTGAAATGTTGCTCCATATGATATGTTGTCCATACCAATATGGCTTATGCAGACTCTGTAGAAACAAAAGTTTACTTAATCGTTTTCCTTTCATTCTATTTCATTGCTGATTGGTTTTTTTGGGCAGCCTATGAAAGCAAACGTTCAGATTTAACAGAAGTCCCTTTAATAACTAAATACAGCTCGGAAAACTAAATTCTTAGATCATGACAGATTTTCAAAGGATTCTTTGAGTCTTTCTCTTACTGGACTACGCAAGTAAATAGATAAATCTTCAGAAATTAAATCTCAGATTGTGTTAACGTCCAACTCTTGTTTATTAATTTGTGATGATCTTCCTATAAGGAATAGTCATCTTCTTTTTTTTCAGATTTATCTAACTCAGATTACGAAATTTTGATACTATTTGTGTAGCTTTTTTCACGAAGTTTTTAATTTTTGCGATTGCTGTCGAGCAAGCAAGTGCGTCCCTGACTGAAGTGCATATTTTTTTTCAACTTCGGCTCCAATACAGTAGCTATAGCGAGTGGAGTCACTCTTTCTATAGCATCCATTCGTTTTCCAATTTTATTAAGTACAAGCAATTTCAATTCTTTACCGAGCGAGTCTTCTACAGTAAATGGTTGAAGTTTTAAAACTAGGCAATGAACTAATGGAATCACCTTGCTGCCAGTACAATAGTCACCTAGCACTTCTTTGGTAGCAGCTTCAAGCGGTCGTAAGACTTGTAGTACAGGAGATAGAATTAACAGTTCTGACGCATTGACCACAGGTGGTGTCATTTTATGGCAAATTATTATAAAATTAGCAACAGCGCAAAACTCTAAAAACCTCTCAATCATAAAGTAAGTAATTTTCCATATGCTCCGCACTTCTTTAATTAATTTGGTTTTATTATTCATTGGTTCCATAATTTGTTGTGGTTCCACATCCCTGCCTTTTGTATATAATATATATTATATAATGTACTTATCTCTTTGTATTTTACGCGCATTTCTGTTTACGTATTTATTTAATAATACAAATACATATGTATAATATTATAAGTATTGTAAATAATAAGTATGTCTGTGTTTATTATATTTTGGGATACTTAATTTGATTAATAATATAATTAGTTCACTAGGAATTAAATCGTGGTCGAGGTATGTAATTTTGTATTTTGTATGGTTAATAAATTTATAATGTTAGTGTTGATACAAATTGTAAAGTTTTCTTAAATTAAATAATTAAATTAAATCAATCATTAATCATTCCTTTTCTTCAAAAATCGAGTCTTTTCCATAACATTGGTGACAGCGTTTGTTTGAAATTGTGAAAATTCTTGAAAGATAAAAGCCATGCATACCTCAAAAAACCACATATCAGTAAAATCAGATGATTAGAATATTAAAAATTTATAAAAATAAACATTAACAAGCAACAAAAAATAAATCCAGTTACATCATCATAATTAACAAAGAAATTTAGCGTTACTGCCATGAGTTTAATGGAAAATTTGGTTCAGCATACTTTGAAAAATCTATTATGCAAATAATGGCACGTACACCAGCACCGTTTTCATGTTTAATAAGGCTAAATTATCATCGTAGCCGGTTATTTACAATAAAATAGAGTTGATAAATTGATAATAAAATGCTAATACCATCATTTTGAAAATTCAACACATATTTCATCAATCATCATATACAATTACAGTGAATTTTACTACCATCATAAATAAAATAAATCATGATCAATAAATCGATAAATGGTGAAAAACACGTGAAATCTGCAAGGTCTGGAAATGAGGTTTTAATCTTGTTTATTTAGGTATTGGAATTCGTTGATTGGGATTCGTTAATAAAAAAAAATTTTCTGCGTTTTTAGTTTTTAGGGTTCCGTTTTTTATACGGAACACTATTGGTGAGAGTAAAACAAATTTTTCACATTATATCGATTATCTCGTAAACTATAAATGCTATGGACTTGAAATTTGAGGTGCGTATAAAACTAATCTGCTCACATGAAATGACGGATACAAATAAAACTAAAGTGGTTTTCGTTTGGTTTACAGGGGTTCGATGTGAGACCTTTGAGAAAACATATTATTTTATAGATTCAAGTAGGGTATCATATGAAAGGGCTTCATTTCAGTATTCCTTAAAAATTTGTTTTGGAATTTTTCACATCACCATTTTTTGTATAATTTGGAATAATGACGTTTTTTTCGTGTTTTCTTACCTCGATTAGCTCCGAACCTAACTGATCGAAAATTTTCAAATGTATTTGGAATGATAGAAAAATTAGTACGTTTTTAATAAAAAATACAAAAAAGTGTCATATTCTCATACTTAGATTTATTAAGGGGGTGGATATGAGGAGGGGTAAAATCACTATTTAAAATTGGGTCAAGTGGGGTGTCATTTGAAAGAGCACTTTATTTAGAAAACATAGCAATTTTTTTTAGAATTTTGCGATGCACATTTTTTGAGTTATTTTCAAAAAAGTGCAACTTTCAAACCGTTCCCCACCCCCTACGTTTCGACACTGATTGACAGAAAAATTTGTAAAAATTCACAGAGTTAGGCAATTCGGTAAATTTTGTATGAAAATTATAGCGAGGTCTCATATAATTATATTTCTGTGTGTTTAGGGGACCGGTGTAAAGGGGGTAAAAAAAAATTTTTTTTGACCCAAACGAGTGGGGTGTCATTTGAAAGAACACTTAATTTAAAATTTGTTTCAATTTTTTTTAGAATTTTGCGGTGCACAGTTTTTGAGTTATTTCCAAAAATTTGCAAAATTCAGACCGTTCCCCCCCCCCTACGTTTCGACACTGATTGACAGAAAAATTTGTAAGAATTCACAAAGCTAGGAAATTTAGTAAATTTTGTATGAAAATTATAGCGAGGTCTTAAATAATTATATTTCTGTGTGTTTAGGGGACCGGTGTAAGGAGGGTAAAAAAAAAATATTTTTGACCCAAGCGAGTAGGGTGTCATTTGAAAGAACACTTAGTTTAGAATTTGTTTCAAATTTTATTAGAATTTTGCGGTGCACAGTTTTTGAGTTATTTTCAATAAAGTGCAACTTTCAGACCGTTCCCCCCCCCCCCTACGTTTCGACACTGATTGACAGAAAAATTTGAAAAAATTCACAGAGCTAGGAAATTTAGTAAATTTTGTATGAAAATTATAGAGATGTCTCAAATAATTATATTTCTGTGTGTTTAGGGGACCGGTGTAAAGAGGGTAAAAAAAAAATATTTTTGACCCAAGCGAATGGGGTGTCATTTGAAAGAACACGTAATTTAAAATTTGTTGCAATTTTTTTAGAATTTTGCGATGCACAGTTTTTGAGTTATTTTCAAAAAAGTGCAAAATTTAGACCGCCCCCCCCCCCCCCCCTTACGATTCGACACTGATTGACAGAAAAATTTGAAAAAATTCACAGAGCTAGGAAATTCGGTAAATTTTGTATGAAAATTACAGAGAGGTCTCAAATAATTATATTTCTGTGTGTTTAGGGGACCGGGGTAAAGAGGGTAAAAGAAAATCTTTTTGGACCCAAGCGAGTGAGATGTCATTTAAAAGAGCACCTAATTTATAAATCAATGCAATTTTTTTTAGAATTTTGTGATGTAAAGTTTTTGAGTTATTATCAAAAAAGTGCAAAATTCAGATCGTTTCGCTCCCCTACGTTTCGACGATGATTGACAGAAAAATTTGAAAAAATTCGCAGACAGGAAAATTTGTAAATTTTGAATGAAAATCATAGCAAAGTCTCAAATAACTATATTTCTGTGTGTTTAGGGGATGGGTGTGGGGAGAGTAAAAAACCACTTTTGACCAAAGCGAATGGGGTGTCATATGAAGGGGCACTTAATTTAAAAAACATTACAATTTTTTTAGAACTTGGCGGTGCACAGTTTTTGTGTTATTGAAAAAAAATATTTTTAGTATGTAGCCTCTCCACCCCCCCTAAATTTCAACACTTGATTGACCGAAAAAATATTCAAATTTAAACCATTTACAAGCTGGCGAATCTTTCTTGAGTTACCATAAACATCTATGGATGAGATTTAACCTAATGTAACATTTTTTGAGTTATTTTTGATCAATGTGGATTTGATTGTAATTTACTATTGACATTTACGATTAAACATTAATTATTTTGTTATGCGTCTATAGTCTGGAAATATAAGGACATTACAACACAACTTTTTGTCAATAGTTTTTGATATTGTGTTCTTTTACATTCACGGAACCCTTGACGAGCGAATTTTATTCGCACTTGTCTGACTTTTTTTAATATGTGAAAGGTGCATATGTTACTAACATTTTATAAAAATTCAGGAGTGGAAAATTTTTTGTTTTTTTTTATTACATAATTTTATTTTAATTAATTTTATGTTAAGGCGCCTTAAAATTTTTCATCATAAAAAATAGTGGAGTTAAAAAATGAACAGTTTTTTTGGATTTACATATATGTGTTTATAATAAATTTTTAATTTTAACTCAAAATAAATATTTTACACATTTTTTATCATTTATTTAATTTTACATTACTAAATTCCGTAGAGTTAGAATAACGTCTAGCTAAGATTGATCCATCATATGTATCAATGTATGAGTGATATCCTCGTGTTCCAGGAATTGTTTTTAAATTGGCGTATCTATCAGCTAGTCGATTTCGTTTTGCAATGTAACCTGCCTCCGTTACATAGAAAAAATGCATGTTACCTTGAAAATTGCCTGGAGCTGCTGTCCAGTTATATAACTCCAGAGGTGTTGATATAACTTTGTCGTATTCTTTCTTAAGATTCGCTCTAGCTGCTTTTCTTTTTACTGTTCCTTAAAAATAATAAAATATATACATACTGTGATAAAATATACGATATCGAATATTAAGTAATCTCTCTGGACTAAAATTGCCCAACTTTATTTTTTGAGAGTCAAAAAAACATATATTTTGATTAAAAATTAACTAAAAGTCAAACTTTCTCCATGGGTGCTATTGATCGAAGGGTCGCAGAAGCGAGTGAAACATAAAATTAAAATAATATATCTTTATACTTAAATAAATAATTAAAAATAAAAATTTTTTTTTTTATAAATAGCTCCTAAAGTAATGTTTTCCGCGCCCTATATATATGTATATAATTGCTCAGTATAAAAAGCTGTACAACATACTCCATTTTCAAGGTCATCAGAAGTGACGGAAGAATTCTATATAATTACCCAAACAATAACAAGCGAATTTTTTGTGTGTATTGTAAGCGTTCAAATCATTTGGTGGCAAAATGTCGAGTTAACCCCAGTTCGAGAAATATTGATTTTAGAAGTTTTGATAATACTAATCGCGCTCATTCAGAAAACGATCAGCGGTCCGGAGAGTTAAACGCTCGTTCAACGAGAACGAGCTCAACGAGACATTCAGAATTAGAGTGTTTGATATTAGAAAAAGATAGTAACATTCCGCTTAATAATCTTATGTCTTTAAATACATTCAATGAATTATTACGATTCAATAAATTTCTGCGTAGTTTTGAAAAATTAAATGCTTCAACAAATTCAACAAATTGTTTTGCAATTAAAACTATTATATCGAAAAAGGTTCTTACAAGTTCTGTTAATGGTGAAGATAAATCAAACAAATTTCGATTGATGTCGCCAATAAGAAAGGAAAATATTTATTTATCATTGATTCGGGTGCTGATATTTCTATAATGAATTCCGAATATATTGATAGTAATAGCCAGTTTTTTATCCAGATAGATAGTTTTTTATCCAGCAGAAAAATATTAATATCGTGGAATTTCTAATAATGTTTCTGAACCACTTGTGGTTTTTGACGCTGTCTTAAGGCTTCCAAACAACATCTATGTAAATCATAAGTTCCATCTTATAAAAGGAAAATTGCCAATTCCAGTTCATGGAACTTTAAGCAAGGATTTTTTCAAATTTGTAAATTTTCAATTAGATACACCGTAAATTATCCACTTATATAATAAAATTAAAATAAAAGGAAACTTTTATATTTTATATATTTTTATTATTATCGTTACTACTATAGTTTCAATCTCTGTGAGATCATCAACAGGTATCGATATGCAATTGATACCAATTGCATATCGATACCTGTTGATGATCTCACAGAGATTGAGACTATAGTAGTAACGATAATAATAAAAATATATAAAATATAAAAGTTTCCTTTTCTTTTAATTTTATTATATAAGTGTATAATTTACGGTGTATGTAATTGAAAATTTACAAATTTGATACTATGGATTATTCACGTCACTCCAACGAAGAATTTTTTCAAATTATTTCAAGGATTTTTTATTAGGAAATAAATGTAAATTAGACTTTGATTCAAATAGTTTAGAAATAAAAATTGGTAAGCATGTTTATTTATATAATTTAGTTGGGAGAAACGACGAAGTCGATATGGTAGATAAGGATTCTACAACAATTCCTGCTAGAGTTGAATATATTACAAATGTTAAATTTGATTATCCTGATGGAACTGAGAGGGTTTGTTTTTCTGGAGAAATTTACCCTGGTGTGTATCTTGCAAATTCAATTGTAAAAATCAAAAATAAATCTGCTTTTGTTAGTCTCGTAAATAGTAACGAATATCCAGTTAAAATTCAAAAAAAATATAAATATTGAAACTAAATCCATTAATGATTATAATTTATACCGTGTTGATTATCAGGAAAATAATATAATCGAACGATTAAAAAAATTAGAATTTTTTTTTTTTTTTTTTTTAATTTTAATAATTGCTTTATTTATTTTTCACATATATATTTCAAATTACCTAAAGCTAAAGATACAAATTTTTTTACATCCAAACACCATTAATGGTCCTCATTGGAACACTCTAATGAATATCTTTTTTATATACAATTGTATTTTTAAATCAATTTTATTTTCTGATTAAGCCTAATTGTTTATATGTATATCATTATTGCATTCGAAAAAAGTAGAAAACGAAAATCAAAATTTTAATTTTTTTTTAAAATACGTCTTAACCCCTTGGTTCTCAAACTTTTTGAAGTCGGGGAACACTAAACTCTAATATTTTTTTAGGCGGAACATATATACAATATAGCATAAACTTTAAAACAGGGGGCGCGGGTTGCTAACCTCTTTGAAACCAAAAGAGCAATAAAAAACAGAATGATGTTCGCAAAAACACTCCATTATTACAAAGCAAAAAGGAAACGGAATCGTGTCGCAGCGTGTGATTGGCAACCCTCTGCTTCCAAGTGCTACTTTTAGAAAATAATATGTATATAAATAAAATATGCACCGATAGTGATTGTGCAAATATATTTATTGAAAGCACAATTAAAATTTCAAAATTTTTAAAATATCTCAAACTTAATGCGATCCACGAGCTTGAAGATCTTTACAGATCTCAGCGATATTGGGACGAATAAATGATAAAGCCTCACGAATTTTGTCTTCTAAATTCCCTAGTTTATCGCTTCCCTAGTCTCTAAATTCTCTAGTCTTTATATTGACCGTTGAAACCTTTATATTGACCATAGCTGCTTTGCAAAGTTATGACGTGGAAAATAACAATAATATGTTCATTTTTTTGATATTCATCTTTAACAGAGATTCAAAAATTTTCATGGAACTGTAATTTTAATCCACGATCTGAAGAAGGCGACGTCAATTCTTCTTCATTTAAGGAAAAACTAGAAAATTCGGAAGAAATAATCATATTGTTCATAAATAATAATCATATTGTTCATATTGTGTGAAACAAAAACTTCATACAGTTTTTATTTATTTATGTGTAAAAGGAGAATTTTAATAACTGCAATAATATACTATGTTTCCAAGAAGTAATTTTAACCCGAAAGTTATATTTTTATTCATACAAAGCCGAGAAACGTGTAAATTTTGCGTACGTGTATATTACTTCGGTTTTGAAAAAAACCTAAGTATTGCATTCATTAACCAAAAGTGAAATTTTTACCCCCACTTTTTTGGCATTTCTCGACGTTTCAGAACCTACTGATTCTAAAAACGCAAAATTAAAAATGTATGCCTGTCTGCCGGCCGGCCGGCCAGCCATCACAACCGACGAAATCTAGAAAACGGCTAAAAGGATTTCAAAAATGCTTGTTTCTAAAAATAGGTATACTCAGTTGGAAGAGCCGAAAGGACGATGTGTTCGATAGCTATCCCGGAACTGTGCCAAAAAAATCGTCAAGTGTGTCAAAACAAGGAAATTTACGAGTAGGAACATAGAATTCGGAGAAATCGTGATGGTCGGGATTGGTATGTGAGACCAAAATCTAGATTATTGCATTATAAGTTTGTCAAAAAAATGTTGTCAAGTGTGTCAAAAGACAGATTTTACTTCGATTTATTTATTGTTTACCCAATTTTTTGGAAGAAATAAAATAAATTATTTGTATGACATGAAATTTTATTATTAATATACAGAATTATGGCATTATAAGTTTGTCAAAAAAATAATATCAAGTGTGTCAAAGAATGATTTTCATTTATTTTTTTAAAAAATAATAAAATTAGTTATTTGTATGAAATGAAAATGATATTATTATTATTGAGAATTTTATTGCATATTTTTTGAATTTTGGAAAAAAATAGAATTTTTGAATTTGTGAATTTTATATATGTATTTTTAGAATTTTGAAAAAAGTTTCAATTTTTGATTCTGTAAGAATTTTTGGAATATTTTTGGTTTGTTTGATTTTATTTTATTTAATTTTTTCAATATTTTTGGAATTTTGAAAGAAAGATGAATGTAATATTTTCTCGAAACGCTAAATGGAGAGGTTTTTGAGGGTATTATTTTTTCTCTAAATTATGTTGATTTATGATCTGTTATGATTTTCCGGCAACGTATAAGATGTTTCGTGTTAGTTTTGTAATAAATTTCTAAACAGAGATAAAAAAATACATGTACATACTTTAACAAAGAGTTATGTTTGATATACATCGCTAGCCCAAAACTAAAAACAACGTCCGCATAAAAGTTTTATGCCGAAAACTATATCAAAATCCTTAACCAAAACCGAAGTCTTGATATCTCAGAGCTTGAGATTTCAGTTACTCCATATTTTTACATTGAATTGATTTTTATTTTGAAACACTTTTTAATTAAATTGATTTGATTTTTTCGCGTAACACTTGAAAGTGCATCGCAGAACACCAGTGTTCCGCGGAACACGCTTTGAGAACCACTGTCTTAACCTATGCTTAAATATATATTTAAAACTACCTAATAACTACCTAATTGGTCTATACCTCATTTTCATTTTCATATTTCCACCAAATTTTTTAAATATATTTTTGTAAATCCTTAACATCTTTTTCTGGTATGCTTAAATCAAATTTTAATTGAGCATTTGTTGTATTTGCATAATGCGAAAATATTTTCGTATCGGTTGTCCTTCTATTAATGTGATATAATAACAGAATACCGTTATCTCTTTGAATTAAATTTTCTTGATCAAGATAGTTGAAACATTCCGGGGGTAGGTATCCTTTCTCCATTGCTTTTAAATAATACTGTGGGTTGGGATAATAAGCATGACATATTAACCTGTTTTCTGTTACTCTAGAAATTTTATTAAAGTGCTGTCGACATATTTTAATAATAAAATTGTCTATGCGGCCAATTCTGCTTTTTGCGTATATATATTTGTTTGAATAATAATTATAATTTTTATAAGGATTTCTCCATTTATTTAAGCATGCTCTTATAATTTTCCTTTCATATTTTCGAATTTTTTCCATGTTAGTTGAACTAACATTGTACCATATGGGACAGCCATATGTAAGTATGGGCCTAATAAGAGTTTGATACGCGATAAGTTTTACTTTACTTTTTATTTGCTTGTTGTAAAAAAGTTTTTTACATGCCATAAAAGCTTTTCGTGCTTTGCTTATTGTTGTGTTGACGTGATATGTATAGTTCATTCTATGGTTCAATTGAATTCCTAGTAATTTAACATTATTTTTATGCGGAATTTCAATTCCATTTGATGTTTTTATTTTAAAGTTTCGCCAGTTTCTTCTAACATCCATATTACAGTTTTCGAGACCAGGTCTAAACAGAATTGTTTCGCTGTTATTTTCATTTATTTTCAGCTGCCATGTATCAAGGTAATCTACGGTTACATTAAATAATTTTTGTAGCTGTTTTTGTATATTTGTTGCATATTTACCACTGGTGTAAATAGTAATATCATCAGCATATGTTATTCCATTGTTTTCAGGATTTTGAAAAATATTATGGTCAAATATTTCACTAATATATATATTAAAGAAAGTTGGCGCAAGGATAGTACCCTGTTGAAGACCATTTTTTACTTGGAACATTATATTTGATGTTTTATTGCCACTAGACACAATAAATTTTTTCCCGATTACCAGTTCATATATTATGCAGATTAAGTTCTCTGGTAATCCTTTTGTAAACAATTTATATAAAAACGCTTCTATCCACATAGTATCAAATGCTGTTTTTGTATCGATAAGACAAGTTCCTACGCACTCTTTATTAATTAGTTTTCTTTGAATATCAGAAGTCAGCTTATTTATAGCGTGTATTGTTGAATGTTTCTTTCTAAATCCAAATTGAGTTTCTGGAATAATGTTACTGTTATCCAAAATCTCATTCAGCTTAATTTGTATGATTTTTTCAAAAACTTTACTAAAGTTTGGTAAAAGATTTATAGGTCGATAACTCTCATGGCCAGTTGGATCTTTACCAGGTTTAACTATAGGAATAACTTTAGAAATTTTCCACCGCGCAGGTATGTAGTTATTGTTCAACATGTTATTAAATAAAATACAATATTGACGAACTAATAAAAGTGGTAAGTTTTTGATAATTATATTTGGTATATCGTCAATTCCTGATGATACTTTGTTATTACTTTGTTTAAATAGATACTCAACTTCACTAAGAGACGTGAATGTATCAGTATCTAGGTTTTCCCCATCTGATTTGGATACTTCATTAAATATCATATGTTGATGAGTTTTTCTATGTTTCATTTTTTGTTTAATATAATTCATGGTTGATAATATTTTGTTTTGTAGCTCTGGTTTATTATGCTCCGGTTCTTGTGCGTGGATTTGTTCATAATAAGTGCCTAAAATATTTAGTTTGTCCTCATCGTTACGAACTATGTAATTTTTATGAACATCAATTTCTAGGTTCTGTACATTTATTTTGGATTTGTTTAAAATGTGATCATCGTTTATTTTTAGATCAGCTACCCCAAATGTGGTTTTATCACAAAATATTTTTTAATTTCTCTAAACATATTTTTGTTACTGGGATTTATTTTAGAAATTCTATTATGCCAATACTTATTAATTTCTATATTCACATTATCTTTGATCAATTTTTTAATATTTTTAATAATCGACTTAGCTTAGTTCAATGATCCACTTAGTTCAACGACTTAGACTTAGTTCAATGATCCATTCTATTTAGATGGAGATAAACTTTCGATTACAAATGCAAGTAGTCATTATATAAATACTATTCCGAACTCTAAACCAGTTTTTACCAAACAATATCGTCAACCACAAATTCTTCATGAAGAAATTTAACGTCAAACTGCAAAGATGCTAAGTGGTGGGATTATTGAAGAGTCCGAATCGCAGTGGAATTTTCCTTTGATTTATGTTCTGAAAAAATCGTAAAATAAGTAAAAAAAAAATGGCGAATTGTCGTTGATTATCGTCGCTTAAATGATATTACCGTTGGTAATTGTTATCCCTTACCAAATATTTCGGAAATTTTAGAGCAATTAGGCCGTAGCAATTTTTTCAGTATGATAGATCTAGCAACCGGTTACCATCAAATTCCATTAGCTATTAAAGATAGACAAAAAACTGCGTTTTCAGATGGTATTGGTCATTACCAATTTACTAGAATGAATATGGGTTTAAAAAATGCTCCAAGTTCTTTTCAGCGTTTGATGAATAGTATTCTATGAGGACTTAAAGGAGTCAAATGTTTAGTATATTTAGACGGTGTTGTAATCTACGGGAAAAAATTTAGATGATCATAATTTAAAATTGATTGATGTCTTCAAATGCTTTAGAAAATTTAATTTAAAATTAAACACTAATAAATGTCAATTTTTTAGACGTGAAATACATTTTTTAGGACACATTATCACACCAGAAGAAATAGAACTAGACCCTTCGAAAATTGATGCAATTCAATATTATCCAACACCAAAGTCTACTAAAGATGTGCAATCGTTTCTTCGGTTGGTTGGATATTATGCTAAATTTTGTCCAGACTATTCAAAAAACAGCGAAGCCGTTATATAATTTATTAAAGAAAAATATTGTATTTAAATGGAAAGCTTTTCAAGATGAATCGTTTCGTCATTTGAAAAGTTTATTGATAACACCCCCAATATTGCAGTATCCAAATTATGAGAAAGAGTTTATGCTCACTTGTGATGCAAGCGATTCTGCCATAGGAAGTGTTTTGTCGCAATCATCTGAAGGTAACAATCTTCCAGTTGCTTTTGCGAGTAAAACACTATATTCTGCAGAAGTAAATTACTCGACTATTGAGAAAGAACTTCTTGCAATTGTTTGGAGTGTTCAATATTTTCGTCCATATTTGTACGGTCGACATTTTCGTATTTTTGCGGATCATAAGCCTTTAGTTTGGTTGAATAGTATTAAAAATCCGGCATCTCGACTAATGAGATGGCGAATACAGTTAGAAGAGTATGACTTTGAAATAACCCATAAGCCGGGCAAATCTAATACAAATGCAGATGCTCTGAGTATTGTTTTAAATCGTACTCCTGAAATAAACGCCATTACTAGAGCGCAGTCAAAAATATTAATTGATCAGAATAATGATAATAATTTGAATTCAAATTTTTATGATACTGAGGATTGTTCCAGTGAAAGTGCACATCCCAAGTCATCTCAATTTTTACACATTACGCCTGTCTCCTCCAGCAAAAGATTAGCTACCTATCGTTTCGATGAACATGTGCAGCGTAACATGGATTGTCAAAATGTGAATGAAAGTAAGTGTGAATGAAAGTTTGGTCAACTCTCCTTCTGCATTTTCAGGTTCAAAACTAATAAATTCTAATAACAAATCGTTCAACAAAACACTTTACCAAATTAAATTTACAATTCATTAAATGATAGGTTTTAAGCCTCCAATAATTTTGTAGTAAAACCAATTACAGATTTTTCCTGCAACCACTCCGTAAAAAACCAAAAACTTCCAATAACATTTCCCAATAACCAAATTAGTTTATTAGTTTTTCCCAATATCCAAATCAATTAATAACATTTCTCAATATTCAAATTATAAACAAATAGTCCTACAAAAACGCAACACTGACCTAAACTCTAGTTTTTCTTTCAATCGATTACAATTGTTTATCAAAATTTCACAACACCTTTTTCGCAAATCTTACATTTATTTCAAGTCTATTAAAACAATATTTTCGCGATTTCCTAATAACCTAAATTTTTATTAAAATAAACGTTAAATTCGCGAAATTACATTATGTAATTTTTAAATACGAAATAAAATGAAACAAAAACAAAAACTAAAGTTTTGGTCAGTGGGGCGATTTTTTTTGCAATATTAATCAATAAATAAGTGCAACGCATAATCATTTTTAAATTATAAAAGTAATTTTTCAATTAATCGATCTAGAGTAAAGTGAGGCAAGTCAGTCATATCAGTGATTTGTTTAAAAACCAATCGTTTCAAAAAATCAATAAGAAGTGAGTCGTTGAGTTGTGGCAGAACAGTTAATAATTAAGTATTAGTAATTAAAGTAAAATTAAGTAAAGCAAAGTAATAATTAAGCAGCCAAACAGTTCAGGCCAGTGCTTGTGATCGTAATTAGAGGAATTTCAAATCTCTAAGCTAGTGACTTACTAAATAAAATATTTACTAAATAAATAACGGTTTTTTTATATTTACAAAAAGTAACAAGTTTTGTGGTGACTTACCGTAATAGGTATATATTAATACTTTACAGTATCAATAGTGACAGAGTTTTAATATATAAAATAAATAGTAGTGGCCAAATCAAAGATTCCACTACATTTGGGTACATTAACCATCACTAGCCTAACCTTGCTCTACATTTTAATAAGTAGTGTATCGGAAATACTTCAATACGGCTTCAATATATCGATACACTTACAATTTTTCTTAAAATATTAAGCAGAATAAGTAATTATATTTGGAACTGCGAATCATGTCAAAAAAACTAAAATACATTTAAAACCGAAACAGCCAATGAAAATAACTTCGACGTCTACACAACCTTTCGAGAAAATATTTCTTGATATTGTAGGTCCTTTAACGTCAACTCATTCAAAAAACAAATATATATTAACCATGTGATTTAACTAAATATTCTATATAGCTGTTCCAATTCATAATCAAGACGCAGAAACTGTAGCGCAGGCGATGGTAGCAAATTTGATTTGTATATATGGTGCGCCCTTGTCAGTCCTCACTGATTAAGGAACAAACTTCATAAGTAGTATAATCAAGCGTATATGTAAATTATTATACATTGGAAAAATGAATGCCAGCGCATAACATCCACAATCGAATGGGGCCCTTGAGCGTAGTCATAATGGGTTTGTCACATATCTTTGACAATTTTCTGAAAAGGATCCACTCGATTGGGACTCTTGGGTGAATAATGCTATGTTTTCATATAATACAACTCCTCATAGTGTTACACATTTTATGCCATATGAACTTGTTTTCGGATATAAGCCTAACATTCAAAATTTGATTTAAAAAAATTATGATGTGGTCTATAACTATGACGACTATGTTACTGATCTTAAATTTCGTATGCAATCGTCGTATAAAATTGCTTGTGAGAGTATTATGAAATCGATAGAAAAATCTAAAATATACTATGATCTTAATTGTAGAGAACAAAGTTTGAATGTTGAAGATTTAGTTCTCTTAACCAACGAAGCTAGAAATTCTAAACTGGATCTACCAACTCGTGGTCTATATACTTTTACAGAAATAATTTCACCAGAAAATACCGAAATGCTTATTAGAAAAAATAAAAAAACTGTTCATAATAATAGAATAAAATTGTTTCACTCAAATTCATGTTAACGAAAATTTGTTGTGTTATTCAATTACACAGTTGGAAAAGTTACTGCAATTTTTAATATAAGCTTTGCAATATGGGTTATGTTTATTTATTTATTTATTTATTTATTTATTCAATTCATTTTATTTTTGTACATAAGCTCATTGGCCTTTAAATAATTTGTACAAAATAGCAGTTAACATACATGCAAGTCGTATTTATCCTTAAACCTATGGTGAATTATTATGTGATTAATAGTATTATTAAACTAACATAAAAAAGAAAAAAAAAAGAAAATAATATAAACTTAAAATTTAAGTGTTTGATTGTTATTATTTATGAATTTATGAAGCCGCAAAATAGTCAAAGGAAACCTTTTTGAATTTATTTAAACTGCGAGTTTTACGAATTTCTGATGGCAGAGAATTCCATATTTTAGCTCCGTTGATGATCAAGCTTCGTGATCTGAAAGTAGTTTTATGACGAGGGAGAATAATTGTAATGTTCCTAGATGACCGTGCAAGAGTGATTTTTTTATTTAGATATTCAGGACCACTGTTATGAATCAATTTATAGATAAATACACATTTTCTATAATCTAAATAGCTTTCAAACGCACAACCCAATATAGAGTGCGAATACGGGCTTACATGATCAAATTTTGACAAATTGTGCAAATATCTTGTGCATGCATTGAAAGCAACCGTAAAACGACGCATCTGTTCACATGTTAGTTTTGACATGACCAAATCAGCATAAATAAAATGGCTAAATATAAGAGAGATTATTAACTTTTTACGAGTTAAGAACGGAATAAGATTATTCAATCTCTTTAATCTTTTTAAACCATAATATGTAAGCCTGCAAACATGACTGACCTGATCGTCCCAAGATAAGTTTGAATTCAGCCAGAACCCTAGATATTTGATACGTTGAACATAGTTTATTAAGCAGTTGCCAATAAAGAGTGGTGGATCACTAAGGTTGGTTGTAACTTTACATATTTTTAGTGCTACCGTTTTACTCGGCTTCAGCACAAGGTTGTTCGCATTTGTCCATTGAAAGATTTGTTCAAGGTCTGAGTTTAAACGAGAAGTTAAACTTAATAAATCACTAGGGTTAGTACTTAAGTACAGAAGAATGTCGTCCGCATATATATGAAAATTAGAAAATTTAATTAATGATGAGATATCATTGATGAACAGAGAGAACAATAAAGGCCCCAGAATTGAACCCTGGGGTACTCCTCTCAAAACATTAGTTGTTTCGGAAAAACCACCATTATGGAAAACAAACTGCTTCCTATATGAGAGATAGCTATAAATTAATTTTATAGCCGAACTACTAAGCTTACATTGCTCTTTAAGCTTTCTCAATACTATTTCATGGTCGACCATATCAAAAGCTTTCGAAAAGTCAAGAAATACTGCTATCGTGATTAATCCTTTATCTATAGCTTCAAAAATATCATCCGTTACTTTAATTATTACTGAGCCAGTGCTGTGTTTGGAACGAAAAGCAGATTGCATTGCGTTTAAAAACTTGTTATTATCAATATATTCTAGAAGTTGACTGCGCATGAGAATTTCCAAGCATTTTGATAAACATGGTAGAAGACTGATAGGCCGAAGATCTTTCAATAGTTTAGGATTAGAACATTTAGCCATAGGTATAATCTTAGCAATTTTCCATTGTAGAGGAAAAATGGAGAAGGTTAGACAGGAATTCATTATATGTTGTATGTATGGAAGTACATTCGTGAGTATAATTTTTAAAAATCTAAGTGAGATTCCATCATGTCCAATAGCGTTAGATTTAATTGAAAACATTGCATCAAAAATCTCATCCGGAGTTACATTACGGAAAGAGAATTCTGTTGAAATAGAGGAGTTTGAAGAATGCATACTGGAATGTGTATCAGATTCAGTCGAGTACAGCACATTAGGAGTAAATGATGTAGTTGTGGAGAAATGAGTATTTATTTCCTCAGCTGAAAATTGATTTGGTACGGAATGCTCATCAGACATTAAACCAGCGCTTCTAATATTATTCCACAGATTTTTTGATGGCAAATCCGGATTTAATTTACTTTATATGAACTTACTTTTTGCGGAACGTATTGCATATTTAACTAGGTTTCTACTGTGGCAGAATATCACCCGATTCTGATCAGTTCTATTTGTCTTCCATTGTTGATAACATAAATCACGATTAACAATCGCTTTTTCAATATCGGGAGTGAACCATGGTGGAACTGTATGATTGACTTTCACATATTTTTTCTTTAGTGGAACAAACTTGTTGAATAGAGAGATTGTTAACATGTTAAACAGATTGACTTGCTCATTTACATCGCTAAGTTCATAAATGCTATCCCATGGCTGTGTAAGCAACTCACTATTTAGAGTTTCATGATCAATATGCTTAAAATCACGATGAGTAATTGTTGTATTTCGATCACAGTTCATATGAAGTATGTATGAAAAAAATATGATATCATGATCCAAAATAGAGAGACTCATTTGCTTAAATGTTGATATCTTGGCTTTGTCAGTGGTCAGTAACAGATCTAGTAATGACGCAGTATTATGCGTTGAAGAAGAATGAGTGGGAAGCATTGAAACTACGTTCAAATTAAAAGATGATAACATATCTTTGAAAGTTCTAATAGGTTTAGTATTTTTTAAAAGGTCCATATTGAAGTCACCAGTTATCAAAATGTGATCATACTTAGAAACAAAATCTGAAAAATGCTCTTCTATTTCATTAAACGTTTTGTTATTTGGAGGATTATATACAACACCCACTAGAATTTTACTCGTTCCAGATATTATTTCAATAAAAAGGTATTCAACATTACTGCAAGAAGACATAGCGATAAGTTTCCACTTTAAATTTGTAGCCACGTATAGAGCCACACCGCCGCCATACTGAAAGGAATCCTCAGCAATTGGTCTATCATTACGAATCAGTGCGAACCCGGGAATTTCAACTGATTTGTTAGTTATACTTGATCGAAGCCATGTTTCCGTCACAGCTATAACCTGCATATCCACATCATTGAACAATTTTAGCAATTCGGCAAACTTGTCTTGCTTGCAGAGACTTCTTGCATTAAAGTGACACATCTTGAACTCAGCTTTAAAATTATTCATATTAAAACAAGATTTTAAATTCATATTTCCAGAAACAACATCAGTATAATAATTGGAGCTTACAGTACGATTAATATCAGCTTGACTCCCGCCCCATTCAATCCAACTTCCTAAAACAAACAAGCCACTTAATAAACAATAACAATCAAAATAAACAATAATAAAAGCAATTAAAATTAATATACAATAAAAACTAAATGTTAATTTTGAATAGTTGATACTTCTCTGCAAAGGAGCGACTTTCCACCTATGCTTCTTGTTGAGTAGTCTGTAATCCATCTTCATTGCCTCTATTATTTTTCATAGAAGAACCGTGTTGCGCTTGCAATTGACACCGAAATTTTTTAAGTACCTGAACATTATTTATTGTTGTAAAACTATCATTTGCCAGCTTTCGAATACATACTAATCCATTACGTGTGAACACATTATTTAATTGATATTCAGATTTTATCTTGATTGCTTCTTTAAAAATGTCATGGTTCCGTTTTGTCAGGCTTTCATTATTGTAAATCCTAGTTGCAGCATGGAATCCGATATGGGTTAAGTTAAGGTTCTTGCATCTTAGGTAGTTCTTAAAGAAAGTTTGCTTCATTTTTGTAGATGAAAACTTTATGATAATGGGTGTTGATTTAACTTTCCTATTATTGGAATCATTAGTTGGAACCCTAAAGATTTCATCAACAATGTTATCATTGGTTGGAACTGATAGTGCTAATGCCATTTTTTGAAAGTAAATATTTAAATCTTCATTATTAAGAACTGGAATACCTCGTACAACAAGATCCAACGAGTTTAAACGCCTTTCAATAAAATCTAACCTACTATCAACGTTTTCTTCAATAACATTTAGACGACCATCAAAAGAACTATTTAATTCTTCAACATTGCTGTGTAATTGTTGAAATTTGAAATCAATTGCTTTATTTGATTCTACAAAGTTATTGTTTTGTGTTTGTAGCTGCAGCTCAAGAGCCTTTAATCGAGATGTTAATGCATTCTCAATTGATTCGACCTTCTTAGATACATCCGAGAATTTAGATTGAAGTTTTCTTTCAAAACTGTCCAATTTTTTATCGAACGCATCAAATTTCAACTCAATATTCCTTAATGATTTCATAATATCAGGTATTGTCATAGTTGATTCATTTTTTGAATAAACACTTCTCGTTTTAGGAGGTGATGGTTCGTCTCCCATATTTTGAGTTGATTAAATAAAAATACTAGAAACACTTTTGACAAACTCACGAATTCAAGTTCAACGTAATTGTAACCAACAGCTGACACAGAAACTTTGTTTATTTACGGTTTATTTTGTTAATCAACTTTTCCCGTATTACATTAAATGATGCTTAGCAAAAATGACCTTGTGTAAACAAACACACAATTTAATAATTTTATGGCTTGGTTTAAAAAGTTTTCAATCTTTAGTTTTACACAACATAACACCAATTTTTATCACCACTTTTTCACTATAATATTACTTCAATTTGAACAAACATAATTGAGTTGATAACATTTATATTTAATCGTAATTAAATAAAGAAAAATTAAAATAAGCGCAGCACAAAAATTTGCGTCTATCTACTTGCGGCCATGTTGATAATGTTTAGCAAGTTATTATGTTTATGTTTATGTTTATTTATTATGTTTAGCAAAGCAAATGTTGCATTTAAACTAATTCTAATGCAAAACTACAAATTTTAGTACAACTCTACCATCATAATTTATTTTTTATACTAATGGTAGAAGTTTGAAAACAACTTGCTACGCTTGAAGTTTGAAAACAACTTGCTAATGCAAAGAGCATTAAATTGATTTTTAAAGCAAGCTTTGCATTGTTTTATAATGAAGACTTCCGTAGGACCTATATTTGTAGCAATTTGCATTATATATTCAGCTTATTTTTAACTGTGTATAATATAAATAACTAAAATTTTAAATAATATGAAGCCTGATATTATACTGAATCTGATTCACATTCTCACTATGGGAAATAAGAATATAAATAAATTCTTTATCAAATTATTATAATCATTATTAAAATAACGTAGAAAAAATAAAAATAAAAGATGTAAAATTTGATACAAACATTTTTAAATAGTAAAAAGTAAATATAATATTTAATAAAAATAAGGAGCTCTATAACAAAATTATTTAGTATTAAGTGTTAATCCTTAGATTATTACTATATAAAATAAAAAAAAATACAATTTAAAAAATAAACAAAGAAAAAAGAATAAAATAAATTGTATAAATAAAATATAAATAATTAATAATTCCAAATGATAACGAATCAAATAAAAATAAAAAAGTATTTAATTAAATTATATTACTTAATTAACTAATTAAAATTAATTAATCATTAACCATACAATACGTTTTAGTATAATTAAAATTAAATAAAAAACTTAAAATATTAGGAATAATGATCAATTCAGTTTTCATTAGCTAGGAGCAAATGTATATTTTAACGAAAGATATATGAAAATTACTAAAATTAATCTTGTTATAAATATTAAAAGGCACTTAATTCTTTTAGGGGAAGGGGTGTTGTGGTTCCACATCCCTGCCTTTTGTATACAATATATAATGTACTTATCTCTTTGTATTTTACGCGCATTTCTGTTTACGTATTTATTTAATAAAAAAAATATGTATAATAATATAAGTACTATAAATAATAAGTATGCCTGTGTTTATTATATTTTGTGATACTTAATTTAATTAATAATATAATTCGTCCCCTTGGAATTAAACCGTGGTCGAGGCATGTAATTTTGTATTTTGTATAATTAACAAATTTATAATGTTAGTGTTGATACAAATTGTAAAGTTTTCTTAAATTGAATCAATCTTTAATCATTCTTTTTCTTCAAAAATCAATTCTTTTCAATAACAGTTTGCTATATTACTTTACTTGAATCACATAACAATGCCTTCGACCTTATAGTTATTAGTTTTCGTAATCCTGGACGCTGTTGCACCGCATTTCGCACAACTAAATTTAGAGCATGCGCCACGTATGGTATATGTTTATTACCAAAAACCAGATCGATGGCCTTAATCATAGATGCTGCGTTTATAAAAAACATCGATACATCGAATAGAAAAATTCTTTGAAAAAACACCGAATCTGTGTGTAAACATCCAGTAAATTCCATACATCGATGTTTAGTGAGTTTCCCTTGCCTGATATAATGCACTTGAATTTTCCAAAACTATTATTATTGAGCTCAATTTGTAATTTACACATTTATTTCACGGAAGTATTGTTAATTTTATCATAAGAGATACACTCGCAATAGATGGAAAATCGAATCAAGACGCCGGTGATGCGAACCCGAACATTTCCGAATTCCTTGAAACTTCGGAAATCGTTAGTATAATATTTTTTTTTCGTTCATTTTGATTTCACTTTAATTTTTGTCGAAAATTGTCATTAATTGTTTTTTTAATTTAATTTTGAGTTTATTTTTGTAATAATCATATTTTATTATGTTTGCCGTCATGATAAAAACTCGTTCAATATGTATTGTTATTGTAAAATCCACAACGAGATTCATTTATCTCACGGGATGTTAAGTAAATAGATAAATAAATAAAAATAATAAAAAATATGACGAAAAAATAAAATCCTAGTTTCGACACAGGCTGGCTCAAAATTTGTTAAGACAAGGGAAGTTTAAAGTTCAATTGTGCTCGAACGTGTTAACCGATTTCAATAATTTTTTTTAGTCTGAAAGTTTGTATCTTTACAAAGCCTTTATATAACACTGATTTATGAAATGAAATATGTTTTCAAAAATGACAATTTGGAAAAATGCCTAGTTTTTTTCTTTTATTTTTCTATATTTAAAGATTCGAAATATACTAAAAATGAAGACAAACATTTTCTTTGTTATCGAGAAAAACGCATTTGTATATATATTAGTAGCTTGAAACTTTTTGTACTTTGAGTCACTGAAAACAACCTTACTAAATAAGAAAAATTCAACTTAAGTAAAATTGATGAACAAGCTTTAACTTCGAAATTGTCATCGCCTCAACAGTGTAATCAATATCGTGTCTGCCTAAGGATTCGAAAGGGGCACTGAGGAGGATGGTTCGAATTCATTCAAATCACGAAAAACGAGAAGTGGAGTTTTTTTCTGAGAATCTTTCAACCTTACCTGAGTTGAAAAAATTACAATTACTTACAACTTACTTGAGTTTAATTGATCTCAAAAATCCCCAATAAATTTAAATTCCCTTAATGTAGTCTTATATAAATACATATAGGATTACAAATTGACCAAGTGTCAACCATTGATTTCACATTAATTGGAAACAATCATACAATCGTGACTTGTCATGTTAATTAGAATAGAAATATTCCCCATGTTAGAATTCACACAAAGTATTGTTTAGAAATTTAATGCAAAATTCCCAAATAATGTATAAACATTTCCATAATACGGAGTCTAATGACAGTGGAAAAATTCAACTTAAGTAAAATAAATAAGTGATGAAGAAGTTTCAACTTCGAAATTGTCCTCGCCTCACCGGCGTAATCGATAACCTGTCTGCTTAAGAATTCGAACAAGGCACTGAGAAGGAAGGTTCGAATTCATCCGAAACACGAAAAATGAGAAGTTGTGTTTTTTTCTGAGAATCTTTCAACCATACCTTTGAATTAAAAAATTTCTAATTACTTCTTTACTTACTTGAGTTTAATTGATCTCAAAAATCCGCAATAAATATTACTAAATAAGGCTTTATAAAAAAAATTGAAAACATTTCTACTTATTCTACATGAAATTTTTCGAAAATTTAATTTTCAAAGATGGCGAAACTCAAAAGTACCGGTCTATTTTTGGTTTAAAGTACATTTTGAAATCGCCATGTTTAAAATTTTAAAATTTAAAATATCGTAAAAAAATAAACAAAATTTTCATCAGTGTAATGTTTTTATAAACCCTTATACTACACGTCTTTGAAACAAATTTATTTGAATCGATTAATCCGTTCGTGCACAATCTAACTTTAAATTTCCTTTGTCTATTATTTTATTGAAAAATTTCAAGCCACCCTGGAAAAAAAGAAATAGAACTGATTTTTTATATTAATTTATAGTATTACGATTTGCAATCTATAATCAAAATTTTTTTAAATATCGATAGTTAGTTATTTAGTTAGCACAACAGTATAAAAAAAGTCCAAGCGGCACGTATATCCGCTAGAAATAGGTAGATTTCGGGACCAGACAGCTTTGTGCACAAATAGAATTGGATGTGTCAGATTAGTTTAAATAAAAAATTTAAGTAGAACAGTCCAAGTCCAGAATAATCCAAAAAATTTATCAAACCAAACTAAATACATTAGCGGAAACTACTTTATCAATGCGATTTCGGAATAGTTTTATTTAATTTGGTTAAAACTACTTTTAATAATATATTAAATCCACCACAGAGCAAATAAATGTTCTCACAACGTCACACCTACAACACCACCACACATAATTTTATAATCTGAAATTGTCAAACAACTTTTGCACCTCAAATAATTCAAATGTCTACAATTTAGGACGACTTTTGTAAATGTGTAATCAATATGGATATAAGAAAATATGCCTTAATTTAAAACAATAATGACTCAGCTTTGTTTTAATTTATTTTAAATTTTTGCGAAAAAAAATAAAAACAAAAAAAAACAAAAGAAAATTGTTTTAATATTTCTATGTGATATTTTTATATTTTTATGGAAGTTATTGTTGTAATTGAATGGCATGCGTTAGGTTTAATGCTAATTACATTGAAAGCTCTTGGGTTAGTAAAATGAAAATCTCGGAGGTTATAGTTGAAAAGTTTATCTAAAAGTGAGTATGAGTTCAAACAACATAAACTCAAAAATGAGGAAGGCATGGCCGTTTGCGTTTGTTTTCGTTCTAACAGCCCTGGTGTCTCAACCTCTAGACTTGAACTACTTTTTTTTTAAATTTTGGAAAGATTTATGTTTTAGTTAACGTGTGCATAAATTTTCAAAAGTGAGATTGGCCATTTTCAGCCAAATCAAGGACAACAAAGTTTATTAAATTTTTAAAACAGCTGATTTTTCAGGAACCTAGAACGCCAAGGTTGTCATTTGGAAAAAAATGATAAAAATATGTTCAAATATTCAATATTGATAAATTTTATTAAAATATTATGATTCGTACGGAACCTATAACGCCCAAGATTATTCAACTTTTTTGGCTCTAGCCACTTAACCTGTACCCGGATATGGCCAGTTCGCGAACTTGTCCAAGATATTTTTTGTCGCAACGTATACAGAAAAAATTTTCGTTGTAGGTCAAGAAATGCGATCGTGAGAGTGCCGGTAAATTACCATAGTATCTATACCATATAATAAAAATCTGTTTGAGAAAATACGTGCTTTGTTGAGTCGATACAACATAAAGACAGTGGGAAGATCAAATCTATCTCTGGAGACACTCTTTTCGAACCTGAAGGATAAAGTCCCTTTGGATCAACATTCCAATCTGGTATACCAAGTCACATGTTCATGCTTGTCGGAGTATGTGGGTAATACTAACCAGTATTTAAAGAAAAGAATAAGTGAAAAATCAATGGATCCAACAACAATGACCCCACAGTATCGAAAAGTGCTCTCTCTTCACATCTGATGAATACAAAACACCAAATTTGCCTGAAAGACAACGTTAAAATTCTTGCAAAAGAACCAAGTTTTCATAAACGCAGAATCATGGAAATGATATTGATAAGAAAAAAGAAAATATAAATTCTTCCATTGATGATGGATATTTATATCCGAAACGCGACTGAAATTTATATTTTTAATAAAAGTTGTTAGAAAAATAATATTACTTTTAATTATTAAATTTAATAATTGATTAATGATAAGAAAAAGCCAAAAAAAACATAAATCAATCAATATACAGAAAGATTCGGAGTATCTGCAAAGCATTTACGATAACTTGATATAATAAACGAGAATCTGATTTACATTGACAAACTAAATATTCGATTCATCGAGAGCTGTGCTCAACTTTGTTTCCTGCGTCCCTGTTATAAAGTTTTTTTTTTTTTTTATGAATAACTATTTCTTACTTGTGTTTGTCTTCTTTTTTCCAAAAAATAAGTCCGGTTTTGATAAAAATAAAATTATCATTTTTCTTCTCCTTTTAATTAATAATTCCTGTTTCAAAATATAATGGCGTGTTCGATTTACGCAACTCGTGTGCTCTAGTGCAAACTTTTTCAGTGCTTCAAATTCGGTTTATAAAATTCACTACACTAGTGCAGTTATTCATGTTCGATTTACAAGTTTTATTGCTTATTTTAAGTTTTTTAAGTTCGGTTTACCAGTTTAGTACATAAAAACTAACAGAGTTAGCACTTTTTTCAACTGTCAAATACAGTGAGTTTTTTGAGAAACTGCAAATTTTGTATTTAAATAATAAATGCAAATAATGAAACAAAACCGAAAGTATATTGTGGTAAATAAACTTTTAACCAGTTTAGATTCATCTGATGATGAAATGGAAGCAATTTGTGCAACTTACATGGAAAAGCGGAACTTATGTAAAATTGTTAACTTCGTAGAAGTAACAGAAACTTTTGATAATATAGAGGTATTTTTCCTAAGTATTTATTGAATTTAAAACAATTACAATTTACAAATAACATATTTGTTTGCAAACATAGTTCAGACGAAAAAAGACCACTGAACTGCTAAATTTTAGTTTCATTGAATATTTTTTTTCAGTTGTAGTTTGTTTACACGGAGTTTTGAGTGGATCAGTTTTAGGTTTTTTTTTAAGTTTTATTCAAAATTCTACACTCATGCAGTTTTTTAGCAAATAACACCAGAAAAGTGATGCAAATCGAATACGCCATAGTTCCGTGTCATAATTGTATTGTCTTATATTTATATTATTTTAAAATAGAAAATGTTTTACTTAATTTTAATAGAAACATTTTTTTAAATAATTTTATAATTTTGACAAATCTTATAAACAGTGTTTAGTTTTTCGGTTTTATGTTTTTTAAAATTTATTGTGTTTTTGTAAATGTTTGACGATTTAAATTTTTTTTAAAAAATGGAAAAGAAAAATGAGGTAAAAAATTAATTTTTTTTGTTGAAATAATTGTTCTTGTATGATAATTTCTATACGTAATCTTTTATTGAAAAATAATGTAATCGAAGTTTTGTGATTTTTTAGATTTTGAAAATGTTGGGAACTCCAACGAAACGTAAAATGCTAAAATAAAACATTAAAACAATAAAAAGGGCTATATACCAAAGAAAAAGTTTTTTTAATCATATATATATATATATATATATATATATATATATATATATATATATATATATATATATATATATATATATATATATATATATATATATATATATATATATATATATATATATAAATATATATATATATATATATATATATATATATATATATATATATATATATATATATATATATATATATATATATATATATATTGTTATGTTTTTCCAACCTTACTTCGAATTGGCCTAACTCACAATTCGATAAACGTAATTCCCAATCTCTTCTGAGTTCGATCACTGATTAGTAAGCACAAACACCAGGTTTTATTAAGAATTCAACACCTTAATTATGTCACAACAACAGGAAAACAATACAGCAAACAATATTCCTAACTAGAATATTCTTTCAACAGCTTCAGAAACTCCAACGGTTTATTGTAGAAATTTCCAGTAATAACAGCGTTAAAATAATACACAAAATATTTCCATTCAATAACACTTATAACTTTATTACACTTATAACTTTATACAAAATCTAATTTAAAGATCACTTTTATAATTTTAACTTCACTATCGCAGGTTTAAAATAAAACTAATTTTACATTTAATTTCACTTTACTGTCGCAGGTCTAAAATAACACTAATTCAAAACTACAAAAGGTATTTTTCTTATATACCTTCTGCAATACTTCTAGATAATTCGACATCACTTTCCTGAAACCTTGAGAAACCATTAGAATACTCGATTATTTTACGTTATGTTGATTTGATTCATAAAATCGTTTATGTTGACCCTATTTCTAAGAAGAGACAACAACAACAATATTCATTTCATTAACTTGTTTGTTGATTTTATTTTCCTGGAAGTGACCGTAATCGTTTAGATCTTTCTGTAATCGTCTAGATTTTTCTGCACTCGTAACATTACCCTCCACTTAAGCCTGTTCGTCCCGAACAGGATCTAGATCTCTCCTCCAATTGTTGAATCCAAACATTTTTTTTTTTTTTCTATTTCCCAGGCGGTTGAGAATTGCTTCTGGTCCCTTTCTAAGTCCTTGGCCATTACTTTGTTCTATGTCCGCCCACCGTGATAAGTATGGATTCTCATTATCTCTAAAGTCCTCCTTATCTTTTCCCTTTGAGTGTTTCACATTGCCATGTCTCCGAACCATTCTCATTTTAAGCTGCGATTCGTCCCCGTTTGCAGCTATTTGAACCACCTCTTTTACATCGCTCACTTCGTTATGGACTTGGAGCTGTTTCCTTTTTAACTTTCGGCGTTTGTTTAATCGTCTGCGTCGGTTGACGTTTCTCTCCCTCATCTGTTTGGATGGTGCTGGATTTTCCTCTGCACTGCGTAGTTCCTCATCGCTACCAATAACTGTTGGCTCTGCGTCATTCACAAGTAGTGGCATCTCAACATTATTAACCTTTAGGATTCCACATCCAACATCGAAGACTAATCCCTTCTTCTTCATGAAGTCCATCCCCAAAATGACTTCATCCATAACGTCAGCCACTAGCACCTCTTGTTGATAGCAGTTATTTCCCAATTTTATTTCAGCGATTCTTTTACCAGCTACGTCAGCGCATTCTCCAGTTACTGTTCGGAGTTTCAATCCATCTGATGATTCCAAAATGCCGTCAATTAAACCTTTGCGAACGAATGTTCGAGCTGAACCTGTATCCAGTGTCATGAAGCAACCTTTACCTTCAAGTTGTCCGTTGATACCCAAGCTTTCACCATTTACCGCAATTCTTGAAATTGGAATGTAGGCTGCATTCTCCTCACTTTTTGGCTTTACAGTTGCACCTTCAACAGGCTTCCGTTGAATAGGAGACGAAGATCTATCACGCTTCCTGTTCCAACAGTCCTGTGAGATATGGCCCGATTTCCTACATATCCAGCACAGGAGTTTTCTACT
Organism: Diogma glabrata; assembly: GCA_963693315.1. Classification (NCBI taxonomy): domain Eukaryota; kingdom Metazoa; phylum Arthropoda; class Insecta; order Diptera; family Cylindrotomidae; genus Diogma; species Diogma glabrata. Next base: position 235,231,654 of record OY856187.1, read on the forward strand.
GCTGTTCCTGAACCCTACGTGCTCCATTTCTTTGGCTCCTCTGTTCTTCACAGAAGACGACAATCTGTCTGCTTCCCCGTTTTGCTTGCACTCCCGTGCCATGTGACCCTCTTCATCACATACCCAGCATCTGATGTCGCTTCTATCTCTGTGTGCCAAAACTTCCCCTTTGATGTTCTCCTCCACATTCCTTTTTCTGCATCCACCAGATGGCATACACGTCCGCTGTACCATCTCATATTGCATTGCGTATGCGACAGTTTCATGGAACGTCGCATTAGGTGTAGTCATTACTTTGATCCTGGTTTCTGATTCTCGGATACCATCAATGAAGGCCTCGATCTTCATCTTCTCCATAAAATATGGTGGAGTGTTTGCGTGTGCCAAATGAACAAGCCGTTCTACCGCCGAAGAATAGTCCTGAAGGCTTTCTCCATTCCGTTGCAAGCGACCTTTTAACTCGATCCGGTATAGCTCCTTTTTGTGGTCGCTGCCATATTTACGTTCCAATGCATTCATCACCTCAGCATAACTTTTCCGATCATTTTCAGGCACTGCCTGTAATGCTTCAGCTGCTTCCCCCTTAAGAGCAACTATTAATGCAGCAAGACGATTTTCGGCGTTCCAAACATTTTGATCTGCTGCAGTCTCGAACTGGAACTTGAAAATACCGAAGGATGTGGTACCGTCATATGATGGTGGTTTCAATTTAATATTTGCTATCTGTTGTACCACCTGTGAAGTAACTTTAGCTGTTTCAACATGCTGCAACCTCTTCTCAAAATCGTCAACTTTAGTTACAACTTTATTCAAGTCACGCTCAAATTCTTCAATTTCGCTTTGAATTTTCTCGACTTTTACATCAAATGCCGTTGACATTTGTAGAAGCTTCTCGTCTAAGTGTTGATTTATGCTAATGTGCAACACATTTATTTGCTGGTTTATCTCATTTTTATTTTTCAGCCAATTTTGTAGTTATTTCTTCTTTGGTAGCAGCCATTTGTTGATTGATGTTGCAGCTGATTTCTTCCTTATTTGCAGCCAATTGTTGATTGATGTTGCAGCTGATCTCTTCCTTATTTGCAACCATTTGTTGACTGATGGTCAAACTCATCTGTTGCATCATAGCCATTAACGGCGTAAAATCACAATTTGCAGGTGGCAATGAGGTTGTTGTTTCCGCAACAGAACTTTTCTCCTCATCAGCTGCTATTGAATCAGCATTTGTACTAATCACTCCAAACTGGTAACTTTCCACAACTACTCCACTAGCTTCCATAGCTTCTCGAAGCCGTATCGTCAATTCAGTTTTGTTGCCGGTTGTTGCCAATCCACGTTGTTCTAGTTCTTTCTTTAACTCAAGAACCTTCAAATCACTTAATAAAACCATTATTAACAGCTAACTAATCCCACCGCTGTCACCAATGTTACGTTTTTCCAACCTTACTTCGAATTGGCCTAACTCACAATTCGATAAACGTAATTCCCAATCTCTTCTGAGTTCGATCACTGATTAGTAAGCACAAACACCAGGTTTTATTAAGAATTCAACACCTTAATTATGTCACAACAACAGGAAAACAATACAGCAAACAATATTCCTAACTAGAATATTCTTTCAACAGCTTCAGAAACTCCAACGGTTTATTGTAGAAATTTCCAGTAATAACAGCGTTAAAATAATACACAAAATATTTCCATTCAATAACACTTATAACTTTATTACACTTATAACTTTATACAAAATCTAATTTAAAGATCACTTTTATAATTTTAACTTCACTATCGCAGGTTTAAAATAAAACTAATTTTACATTTAATTTCACTTTACTGTCGCAGGTCTAAAATAACACTAATTCAAAACTACAAAAGGTATTTTTCTTATATACCTTCTGCAATACTTCTAGATAATTCGACATCACTTTCCAGAAACCTTGAGAAAACATTAGAATACTCGATTATTTTACGTTATGTTGATTTGATTCATAAAATCGTTTATGTTGACCCTATTTCTAAGAAGAGACAACAACAACAATATTCATTTCATTAACTTGTTTGTTGATTTTATTTTCCTGGAAGTGACCGTAATCGTTTAGATCTTTCTGTAATCGTCTAGATTTTTCTGCACTCGTAACAATATATATATATATATATATATATATATATATATATATATATATATATATATATATATATATATATATATATATATATAAATATATATATATATATATATATATATATATATATATATTATATATATATATATATATATATATATATATATATAATATATATATATATATATATATATATATATATATATATATATATATACATATATATATATATATATATATATATATATATATATATATATATATATATATATATATATATATATATATATATATATATATATATATATATATATATATATATATATATATTAGGCATGACCAGATATGTATTGAACAATTTTCAAACCATCTTTTTCTTCGCTCCCACCGACTAATTATATTCCTTTTGACTCGAAAATGAAGTGTATTCAGTTTTACTGAAATCGGAAAATAATTACCCACCGCGCAGGGGCGTCGAAGATAAGAAAATTAGCAGAATAATAGGATTTTTTATGTTTATCAGATATAATCATCTTAAAACATAATGTATCTCATAGTTTTCGATTTTTTATTAAAAGCTAATTACTTTACGATTCCAACGAGCCTAAGTATGTAGAAATCGATCTTAGGAAAGCGTTTTTATCGAATTTCTTCTTCTTAAATCCAAAAAAAAAATTTCTGCGAAAATTCAGAAAAAATAAATTTTTATGTTAGATTTAGACTTTGTTTGAGTAACACAAATTTTTATTTTTGGATACATTGCTAGCAGAATTAACTGGACATGGTAAAGTAGATCGTTTACCAACCATAGTAACATTTGGTAATATTGAGAAGTTATTAACAGTTCCATAATGCAAAGAACAGAGCGTCTTATCGATTGCGAATGCGATATATGAATGCCTTGAAGAGTGGGATCTTACTGATAAAGTCGAAGCCATGTGTTACGACACGACATCAAGTAACGCTGGACCAGAAAAAGGTGAAAAAAAGATTGGCCACAACTTGATTCGATTCCCATGTCGTCATCACATACAGGAGATTAAACTACGGGCTGTTTATGATCTCAAATTTGGAAAGACCACAGCACCCGATGTTTATCTGTTCAACAAATTTCAGAAGGCGTGGGACGATGGTAAAATTAATCCAACAATGTTCAAAAATGGAATATCGGACAAAAAACTGGGAAACAAAATTCCAAAACACTCGTGAGAAGCTCTAGTAATTTTTTGTCATGAAGAGTTGGAAAAATCACATCCACGCAGCGAATATAAAGAATTTTTGGAAGTTACATTGATTTTTCTTGGCGAAACCATTGAGAATTACAAATTCAAACGCCCAGGTCCGACAAGTCACGCCGTTTGCATTTTTTCGAGACGTTTGAATTTTTCTGATTATGTTGTATGTAGAAATTTGGTTCAAATGCATAGATGGAACAGCAGCCGCATATCAGGATTTGGATTTCATCAAAATTGACCAAAGAGTTTCAGAAGAAATGTTGAGCAAAATTTGTTATCATCTTCACTATTTAACGGAAGCAAATATTGGCTTGGCTTTTTTCGACCCAGAGATTTCGTCTGATGAAAAACGAAAAATGGTTCAAAACCTTGAGGTCCCAGCACGAGACATACACATCGCACCCCAAACTCGCAAAAAAGATTTTGACGTAGTCAAACATATGCAACTTTTTGTTAATAAGAACATTAGTGATTTTGTCACAGAAAAAACCCAGATTTTTTTTAATCGATTTAGAATTTGTATTGATTTTTTGCTACATGACCCATCGGAATGAGGATTTCGTCAAAGCCACGTTGTCTTGCCAAAGTTTGCATGTTGTTAATGATACCGCCGAACTCCGTGTTAAGTTGATGACACGGAATAATACAGCATTCTAACTAAAGACGAGGAACGTACACAATACACCATTCAGTTGGTCGAAAACTATAGATGCAAATACCCATCATATAACAAATCTAATTTAATTTATTGATTTCTTTTGGAAAAATGTTGCTTCTGAATGAAAAATTATTATAAATTTAACCATAAAAATTAATTTTTTTCTTTGAAAAAAGATTATTATGAATTAGTGAATTTTCGTATATGTAAGAAGAAAAATTAAGATAAATCGCTTTTCTAAGATCGATTTCTACATACTTAGGCTCGTTAGAATCGTTAAGTTATTAGCTTTTAAAAAAAAAATCAAAATTATGAGATATATTATGTTTTAAGATAATAATATCTGATAAAAATAAAAAATCCTATTATTCTGCTAATTTTCTTATCTTCGACGCCACTGCGCGGTGAGTAATTATTTTCCGATTTCAATAAAACTTGATATAGTTCATATTCGAGTCAAATGGAACATAATTAGTCGGTGGGAGCGAAGAAAAAGATGGTTTGAAAATTGTTCATACATATCTGGTCATGCCTAATATATATATATATATATATATATATATATATATATATATATATATATATATATATATATATATATATATATATATATATATATATATATATATATATATATATATATATATATATATATATATATATATATATATATATATATATAAATATATATATATATATATCTATATATATATATATATATATATATATATATATATATATATATATATATATATATATATATATATATATATATATATATATATATATATATATATATATATATATATATATATATATATATATATATATATATATATATATATATATATATATATATATATATATATATATATATATATATATATATATATATATATATATATATATATATATATATATATATATATATATATATATATATATATATATATATATATATATATATATATATATATATATATATAAGTTTTTGTTTAGTTTTTCCGTCTCCGCTTATCATATCATAGTCGTTTGGCACCAACATTTTTCTGAAATTCCGAGATGAAGCCCATTGCAATAGGTAGATTTTTATATGAAATCTACCTAATAAAAATGTAGAAAATATGAGGTAACTGTAAAATACAATAAGACCACTATTAATTAAACTACCCATTAATGACATAAGAAATCCATAAAAAAATCAAAATCTGTTCAGTACTGAAGAAATTTAGCTCTTAGTTTACTAAAAAAACAACTTTAGATATCCGCGGTTTAATAGAACTTTGGTCTTCAGAATATCAGTTCATCATATGTACAGTATACAATCGATAAACAAGAGCTTTATGCCCAAAATACATGTGCAGAAAGTCTGCACGCAGTGCTGCATGCATATCTGCATCTAAAATAGATGTGCAGAATTTTTATATATTTGACGTGCAGAATTTTCGTAACAATGACAGTTCGTGTTCTTACGTATTATGAAATAGTTGTAAGTGAAAGTTGTCGCAATTTAAAGAAATCTGTCTTTTTAATTAAAAGATAGAAGAAAATAACTGAATCGTTGCCTGTAAAAACGTTTATGCCTAAATTAAAATTTAAGTTAAAATTACATATACCACTGTTTCCGATAATCCTTTCCCAAAAATTTATTTATTAACAATATTAGTTTTAATTATTTTATAATTTGGATTCTTTAGAATATTTGAATATCTTTATAAACAAATAATCATTACAAAAATAATTTCATTTTCAAAAAATATCATTCATTTTTATTTGAGTTATAAAAAAATAATTCATTTTTAAACAAAATGTCAAAATCATCCATTTTTATCTGGAGTCTTCAAGTAGTTTTTGTTTTTTTTATTGTGGTAGCACTGCCTCTGTGCAGCGAAATTAGAATTAGAGATATCTTGCAGAATTTTTCTGCATGCAGAATTTACATGTAATTGCTCTCATATAACAATACATGTTCTAATTTCGCTGCATGTAGAATTCTGCACATGTATTTGGACCATTAGAGTTATCCCTTCCATCAATCTAATTAATAAAAAGACATTAAGAGATTAATGCATCTACTATTCGTTTAGATTTAACAAACTATTAGTTTGAGTAAAACAATTTAACAACATCGTACCCTCACTGCTTTATGAGCTTACCCTTAAACTTGTATATATTTTTTCCATATAAAACTAAAAGAAAAAATCAAAATTGTTATTTTTTTTTGTAATAAGGAATCACAACACGCAAATGGCCATGGGTCATGACTGGTCGTACCATTCACTAAAAAACTAAATTTATTGGAGTGAATGTGTTTAATAATATGTAATATGGTAATATGGTTACAGTGATTTATGCAAAAGTATACAATTAGATAGCTCAATCGAATGACAAATTAACTGTTTATATCTAGATAGTTTATATTAAATTTGTTTTTTTCTACAAATGAAAAGAAAATCATTGAACCTTACATGAGACTGTAAACGATTCTAATAAAAGGGAGTTTAATTAGCCACGTAACGTTTCTTGCACAAGAGTTTCGTTTATTTTTAAGTTCGTTATGAATTTTTCAACTGGACCATAGACCATATGATTAAATTGAATGCGATTTGTTTCGTAACATAAATCAATATTATTGATTTAATAAACTAAAAATAAAGTATTGTATAAAACAAAACTATAAAAATAATAAGGGTAATTGTATAAAACAGAACAGAAAAACGATATTATTTTTGTCCGGTGCCCTGTCGTACTACTCAGTTTAATAAACATATGTATGTATATATATATATATTTTTTTTAAAAGGCGTTCATGCTCCATGTAGGAGCGTTGCCAGGTTAATCAGCTTTGAATATTCACCACGGTCATTCGCAACAGCGACATAATTACCATGGCAGCCGATTTTTTTAAGGTCGTTTATTACGTCAGTCTCCCATTGTAGTCGTGGTCTACCTCGCGGTCTACCACTCCCTGGGGTACTAACGTACATTTTTCTAATCATTCCAGACTGTGAATCGGCTCGTAGAACATGCCCAAACCAAGCAATCCTATTAGAACGGATACAACCTATTATATCAGGACCCTCAAGAAGGTCTCTGATCTCAAAGTTATACCGGGTTCTATACTCCCCATCGTCTGTCTTAAGTGGACCAAATATGTAGCGTAGGATTTTACGCTCAAATACAGATAAATGCGATTCGTCATTTTGTGTAAGGGTCCACGTTTGTGACCCATACATCACAACCGGTCTAATCAATGTCTTGTATAACTTGAGCTTGGTGTTAGTTGATACATACGGTGATCCAAGGAGAGGTTTAATTGAGTAGAAAGTTCGATTACCTGCAGCGATTCGAGCTTTAATATCTGTAAGTATGCTGTTGTTTGAGTCAAGCATTGATCCCAAATATTTAAAAGATTCAACTCCCTCAATTCGTCCATCGCCGCACATCAAATCTTTCTTCTCAGCCTCTCTTGAAACATTCATATGTTTGGTTTTATTGTAGTTAATTTGCAGACCAATTTTCCTAGCACCACTCTCAAGCGACTTGAAAGTCTCACTCATAACAGCTTCACTTCGGCCGAGGATGACAACATCATCAGCGTAAGCAATCATCTGTACTGAGTTTATTGACAAGATATTGTTATTAGTCGGTAGTTTCTTTTGACGGCACACATATTCCAAGGCTAGATTAAAAAGTATAGGAGAGATAGCATCACCTTGTCTTAAACCGGAGTCGACTTTAAAAAACTTTGATATTTCGTTCTCTACTCGTACACAGCATTGAGAGTTCTGTACTGTCATTTTGCATAGTGATACCAGTTTACCAGGAATTCCCATCGACACCAGAGCAGACCATAGAGTCTCTCGTTCGAGAGAGTCGTAGGCCTGCCTGAAATCAATGAAAAGTTGGTGCACAGGTATGTTGAACTCTCGACACTTTTCCAAAATCATCCTTATCGAGAAAAGTGCATCGGTGGTACCTCGGCCCCGCCGGAAGCCACACTGATATTCTCCAAACAGTTGTTCAGCAAAAGGATTGATTTTGGATAGCAAAATGTAGGAAAAGATCTTATATGCTGTGCAGAGGAGAGCGATTCCTCTGTAGTTTGCACATTGTAGGCGATTACCTTTTTTATGGATTGGTATCAGCATAGCTGTGTTCCAGTCCTGTGGCATGGTTTCAGTCCGCCAGATCATTTAAACAAGTTCAAACAATCTTAAGAATAGAGTTTCGCCACCATGTACAATCATTTCGGATGTTATATCGTCGATACCAGGTGCTTTATTGCATTTTAGTTTTGACAGCGCCGCATCGAATTCCTCTTTGGTGGGTTCGTCTACATGTACCTTTGACGCACGAATAAGCTTTGCTCGTCGTCCGACTTGTTGCTGGTCACTTAAGTTGAGAAGATTCTCAAAATAAGCGGCCCAAGTCTCTAAAATATTTTTAAGGTCTACTTGTAGCTCCCCATCTTCATTTTGAATAGCAGTTGATCTAGTTTGAGGGCCCTTCTTTAAGGTTTTAACCTGTTGAAAGAAGTTACGCGATTGATGTTCCTTATTGAAGCTTTCAATCTCCTCACACTGTCTCTTCCACCATTCTCTCTTCGCTCGTCTACATAGCTTTGTAACGGCTTGTCTTGCCAGTTTATAGTTTTCCTTCGTGGACCTGGTGTTGCGTCCTTGTAGACACTTCAGATAGCAATCTCTTTTGTATTGAATAGCGTCAAGGCATGCTTGATCCATCCATGGCTTCTGGGAGTGGTTCTGTGGTCGTCCAAGTATTCCCTCAGCAGCGCTTAAAACAGCATCTTTGAGCAAATACCATGACTTATCGACGTCTCCATTAATGGTTTCTGATTTCTCCAATGTTTCGGCAATATGGATTTGATATCTCTCTTCTGTTTCAGCATTCTTTAATGATGAGATGTTAAAACGTTTCCGTTGATTGAATTTTGGAATGCCTGGATTTGGGAAGTGGAACCTTATCGTTGCACATACAAGGAAGTGATCACTTCCGATGTATGCACCTCTAAAGGATCGCACATCCCGAACGCTCGAAAAGAAACCTGCTGTTACTAGAACGTGATCAATTTGATTTCGAGTGTTTCCATTCGGTGAGACCCAAGTCTGTTTATGAATCGATCGATGCGGAAAGAACGTACTGGCAATTCTCAAATTATTTGATAATGCAAACTCAGTCATTCTCTCACCATTATCATTCGAATTCAAATGCAGGCTGTTGGGACCTACCACATTTCCATAAGAGATATCTCTTCCAACCTGTCCATTAAAGTCACCAAGAACCATAATGAAGTCGCGTGTTGGTGTTTGTTTCATAACCTCTTCCAGTGCTATGTAGAAATTATCCTTCTCGTCGACGGCCTTAGCTTCAGTAGGTGCATGCACGGCAATAAGAGAAATATTGTTATTTGTACCACGTACACGTAGGTAGCAGATCCTCTCACTGACCGGGATGAATTTCATCACGGCTTCTTGTATGCGTGCACCAACAAGAAAGCCAGTACCAAATTCTCTTCGGGAAGGATGACCACTACAATATAGAGAGTGACTATCTAAATCTTGTTTTCCGATTATCGGCTGTCTAATTTCTTGTAGAGCAATAATATCCATCCTATACCTCTCAGCCTCTGTTTCCAGACTTATAAGAGCATCAGGAGCGCTCAGGCTGCGCACGTTCCACGTTCCGATTCGGTAGTCTGGTCCTTTTTCACGTCCAGGTAAAATTGTGTTTTTTTGTCCGGGTCTGTTATTCTTTTTTTGATAACCAAATTTAACATATGAGTTTTTTTCCGGGGTTAGGGTGTTAACCTTAGGCCCAACCCAAATTGTCGTGAATGGGTCCGTTCTGCATATTAAGGTCACCAGAAACAACCTTTTTACACGTTTATATAGCGAGCCGCTTGATTCAAGACAGACGCCCGCTCCAAGCCGCCCCTGACATGGAGAACAGACGCTTGAGTCACATTGGTTTTAAGGCGCCAATTCGCCGTGATGTAGCGTCATTGACTAAGCAGTTTTACTCTGCTTGTCTCCAATACACCAACCTAATTCTGTCAGCATTACCCAGGCAGCACGGCGTGGACGTCGAATTTCGGATTTCGCTACCCATATATATATATATATATATATATATATATATAGTAAAAAAACATTTGTGGTTTGGTTTGCTCGTTGATCTACATAAAACAATAATATTCGATAATCAGAATGTCAATCTCTGACACATATGTTTTCGCTTCTAATCACACTATCGATAGCCATCATTTAACGTCATCCTCCATCAAACTGTATATTAAATCTAAAGAAAACTTTCAAATTAAAAAATCGATAGTGTTTAGTCCATATCCCACCTGGGAATTCACTATTTCTATTAATCCTTTTTTATTTTGTCGGAAAGAAACGAATTTCGTAACAATTGAATAATCTTTTTGAATTTATTTTTAAAATAATTATGAAAAAACTTAAAGGGTCAAAATCTTGTATCTTTGAAATATGTATAGAAAAATAAGAATTTGACCTCTTTTTTTATACAACTTTTTTCTTTCATAACAATATCTTAAGAATAGAAATATAAATTTGGGTCCTTGCATCAAATTTTAAAATCAAAATCTTTTTCTTCATTTTATTTTATAAGAAAAGAAAAAAATTGAAAATATAATATTATGTGCACATATGTGAAACTATAAACTATAATTTTAACCTATTTATTAACTATCAAAACTACTGTGCGTTGGAGTGTTTTTAGTTTTTTATTTCTTTTATTTTTTAGAAAATAAAGTAATTCAATTCAATGGAACATAGTTTTTAAAGAAAACCCTTTTTGATTGTTTTGTTCTTTGTTGAATTAAATAAAAGAAATAACAGATATTGGATATGATAAAATAGAATTTTGTTCATGAAAACATGAAACGAACAGACAATGGACAATCGAATTATAATTAAAAGTCTAATCACATACTTTTTGTTAGTATACAGACATTTAGTTTCGTTGAAACATTAATAGTTTACTAGACTTCCAGACACCAAACTTTTCGACATAGACAGAACGATGTAAATATTTATATTAAAAAAGGATGTAAATGTTGTTTAATTTATGACTGAAACATGGAAATGTATTGAAATACTTCATATACATGACTTGTTTGGTATAATTACTGACAATACATGACTTCTTTGGTATAATTACACACATAAACAAAATTTATATTAGAGTTTGGAACAAATGATTCTTCCAATCGTTCTCACTAAATCCGTTTGAGAAAGGCTAGGTAAAAACTTCTTCACATTATGTGAATTAGTATCGTATTCTTATTTGATTGTGGACGTGGTATGCCAATGTTTCTGCTTACTAATACTTGATTATTTGAATATAATTGAATATTTTTATTTAAGTGAAAATGCTAATTGCTTAAAGTGAACCAACTGATCCGTACCTAAAACTATCTCAAAACAAGACCTCCAGAGGTGTTATACGTCATATAGCTTTATATGTTACATAAATAACAAGTTGTAGAACTGTTTATTTCCAGCAATATTATTTTAATGAACGACTTAAAGTGGTTTAGCTTTGATTGGAGCAGACGAAGTAACTTTTACTATTGATAATATGAATACGTGTCCCGCTGGTTAAAACGGTTGTTCAACCTTTGAGTGCGATATATTTAACTCGTTTGACAATGGCATCTTCTTAAAGATGGAATGGTCAGATACAAAAGAAGGAGGGAAACTCTTCCTCAAGTGTCAAAGTCGAAAACTAGCCACTAAATCTCTTTCCTTAGATAGTTTATTCAACCAGCGGAAAATTTGGGACCAGCAAAAATTCTTGATCAATATTGGGATGATATTTTAATGCAAAGAATTTAGATAATTATGTTTAAGGAATATAGTGGAAGAATTCCAACATTTTTGTTTTAAATAAAATGTGTTGTGTAGTAGGATTTATAATATGTGTAGCAACAGCACATAAAAATCTTTAAAGACCTAGTCGGTCCCGGTCCCTGCCTAAATGACGCATGGAGGGATCAGTTTTTATATTAATTTGTTAATTTGATTTTTTATTTTTGATCTACGGGTGCGACAAGCCCGCGTACGTGCTATTGGCATATGAGTTAACGTGAGATATCACATACCACTGGCAATAACAGTGAGATATAACCAGCCAAGGTGATATCTTAAGGGTGCTGGCGGATGAACTGTATTTAGTCAACAATAGCACTATCAATCTTAGCTAATGAATATTCCTTGATGATGGTACACTGTAGCTTGCTCGAAGAAACGAGCCTTCATATGAAAATATATCTGAGCTTTAGTCATTGAGGAAGATAGTACGTTACATAATCAAGGATTATGATATTAGCTGGACTATTGGCAAACCCATTTTAGTTTTGTTCCTGCAAATTTTTAAAACAAATTTGCGTTTTTATTTCTTATTTTATTTTTATTTTCCTTATCCTATCACGAAATATTGCCCTATGTTCATATTTTATATGTGATGGGATTTATTGTTTAGTTATCCATTATTTAACAAACAAAATTAAAAAAAACCAAATAAAAGATTAACATCCTTAGAACGCATGCTGTTGTGGGACCTTGGTCTTAAAAGGTTTTTATGTGTTGTTGTGACACATATTGTAATGTCTACTACACAACACGTTTTATTAAAAAAAAAATAAAGTTTATCCACCAACACCTCTAACTTGGATATTGATATTTCACTGCTATTGCCACATGATATCTCACATTAACTCATAGCAGGGACTTACGCACGCAGAATTGTCAATCTCGCAGACCACAAATTAACAAGAATTTGCACATTAACAAATACTGATCTCTACACGAGTACAGTGGAATAGCAAGTGGTTGCTGTACTATCAACCCATTTCTCACTTCATATATAAGAGGAAATAAAAAGGCGAGTTTTCGAATTTATGATGATACCAACCTATCTGTGCTAGCATCAAAAATAGACATATTTTAGTTATACAATTTGGTAAATAAATGTTTGTATGTTTTCGTTCATATTTACGTTTTTCTGACGGTTCTACTTTTCGGTTGTGTATTTTATCCTTTAAAGAAAGTTAGTTAGTTGAAAACCCTAAAACTAGTATTAGTTAAAAACACTAAAACCAGAGTTGAAGCTAAACTCAGTATTGGGGTAGTAACATCAGTGATATGTAGTTTAAATTCAGAGAAAAACCATTAATGGAAACCAAAATGTCAGCCAGCAAATTTTTAATCAGGTTTAAGGTTTTCGAGATGAAAATCATACACGTAAAACCAATTTTGAAAAAAAGTGCGTGCAATGTGCAATTATTGTGTATGAAACGAAATCCTCGTGCAAAACCCCCGTAATTTTGGGCGCTAAGTAAAATTTGAATTGTTGATGTATTAGAAGATCCTGGTCACAAAAGTGATACATCAAATATTTATATATTTATGCCGGAAAGCTCTATGCACATTTTGTATATATGTTTACGTAGTAAAATAAAAATGTGGTGATATACGGGATATACAATGAACTTTTTGATCAAGTTTCCATGCCAAAGTTAAACAAAAAAAATTTAATTTAAACCTATTACAGTGGCCTGGGCTAAAACTTATCCTTATTCCATATTTTGAAAATCAGCTCACAACGATAATTTTAAAATCTAAAAATAAACTTATATTACCACTTAATTTCCAGACACTCACCATTATTATGCCCTTCAAAAACCAAAGATTTGTGACAAAAATAAATAATTTAATTTTCAACTCATTTATTTTCCCTTATCCAAAAATAAAATTATCATAATTTATTCTTTTATATCCATTTTTTGTAATCCAAACAATATCAAAAAGTAAAAAAAATACAAGATGTGTTTAAAGATGCAACAAACAACACCTACAACATGTATTTTACTATAATATTACAAAAAAAAAAATAAATGGAAACTATATCATATCTTAATAATAATCATCATCATCATCAAAACAAAACTACACTCTCTGTAGTACGTATTGTACGTATAGAACAAAAATAGGACATCCTGTTTGTTATTTGTTTAAATTATATTGAGCGAATGAAACTTTGTTATAACAAACAAAAAAATCAAATCTAAATAAAAAAATACGTTAAACGTTTTACTTTAGTCATAATATCCTGTCTGATGGTTAATGAAATTTATATTTATAACATTGTTTTATGGTGTAAGAAAATTAAAAAACAATCCTTTAAGGGTGTCTTTGCTAAGATCCTAATTAAAACCATAATTGTTTTTAAACAAAATTGAATAAAAATTTACAGAAAATCACGATTCGGCTTACACTTATCGGTTTCGTCTAACATACGAATAACGAATTGCTCTAATATATTTCTTGACTTTATAAAGGACGTAAAGAATCAAAGAATTCATTTATTGAAAGTTCTCCGTCTCTTCCAATACCTTAGAAATAGTAAAATTCTAATACATAATAAGTATGGATGACTGCTGGGTCACCATTTAAAAGTGAGAGCGCACATTTATACTTTAGACACAAAACATCAAAAATAATTATTATCTGAACTACTAATTTATCTATAATCGGATTCAAAATTATATTATATATTTAGACCTATTTTTCGAAGTGAGTTATTTATTATTATTATTATTACCGAACAATTGTATATCCTCAGGCGCTTTGCCAAGGATATAATGTTCGAGGTCTATGAGGTTTTCTTCCCCTTACAAAATATAATTTTTTGTAAAATTTTGATAAAAGTAATTTAAGTAAAATTTCGTAGAGAAATAAATAAATAAATAAAAAATAAACGAGGAGCAGTATAAAATAATTTCTAGTTATAATAGAAGTAGAAATTCAAAATCTAAAATAATAGTACATTATATACCGAGGTGATAAAGTAAATTTTCTACATTGAGGTGGATATTAATTCGTGAGAAACGAAGTTTCGAGCGAATTAAGCACCGAAATGGAGAAAATTTTCTTCACCGAGGTTTATATACTATTTTTTTTACTACTTGATATAAAAAATGCACGAAAACTCTTAATTATTCACAAAATAAAATATCAATTAATAAGCAAATGGTGAATAAGTAAAAATTTTGATTTAGTGAAACATTGTTTATCATATCATTGGATTGCGTATTGGATATTTATTATTCAGGACTGCTTAGTTAGAAATTTATTTTCAATGAATTTTCTTAAAACTATATAAAAATCGCATATGCTTTGCTTTAAAAAATATAGCTTTTATTTATTTTTGACATGAAATTAAAAATCTATTCAATATTGTTGAGCCAAATTTAGAATTTTTTAGTCTACAACTCACAACTAAACAAAATTTCAACAGAATTCTGTTTAACACGAATTAAAATTTCAAATAAATTAACCTATAGATGCAAAGAAGTTTTTGCATTCATTCATTATTTATTATTATTAAAATAAAATCAAAACGCTTATTATTTTTTAATTTATTATTATTATGTTAGGAAGAAACTAAAAAAATCCAAAGATGAACTCAGTTTAACAAACAAACAAAAGTTATATTTTCATTATTTACTAGGGTGCTAAAATACTTATTATTAGGTGTGGGGAATAATTATTAGTAACCATAGCTGAGAAAAATAACTTTTGTCCTGGGTTTTTGAGTAAATAATTGAAATTTCTCATGCAAGTAGTAAAAAAAAAACTTTCTTTTGTAACAGCGATAGTGGAAGTAGTGATTCAGTATTAGGAGATAAAAGATAAAAATCGTGATTTTTGGAACCTCACATGTATTTTATTTTTTATTTTATTGTATAAATTTTTATAAAAAGCCTGGTTATAATGTTTATTCTTATGTATAATTTATATATTTGTCCGTATAATGAACAAAAAATATTAATGAGAGACAGGAAGTATTGTTAAAAATTAATTTTGAAGGTGGCCGACGGTTCGAAAGCCTGGCTTGCTTTCTGAGAAAACTGTGAACAACGTGATGTTGTATGTTCCGTTGACTAGAATATAACGGAAAAAAACGGAAGGAAAAAAAACTTTTAACTGACTTAAATGACGATTGTATAGATAGATAGCAAAGGTCAGAATGCAGCTAGTATTATAAAATAGAAGGATTATGAGATTCCATGAAATTAATTGAAAAGACATGTCGTTTTGATAAACTAAACGAAGCAATTATAAAATCATGTGAAAAAGAAGCTTGTTCGAAATTAAACAATCATTCATCACAAAATAATTTTAATTCGATGTGCAATCTAGGCTAACTTTAATGTGCCGAATTTGAAATAGAATTTGTAAGAAAATTGAACATTCTTCAGATAATTGTTTTATAAAAATAAACAACACTGATAATCACAATAATTTTAATCGTAAATTTCAACCGTCTTATTCAAACCCAACAGTACGATTAAATTCTAGCCCTAATAATTATTCAAATAGCAAATATGAAGAGGCTAAATCTCAAGCTCTGTCGAGATATCAAGACTTCGGTTGTGGTAAGGATTTTGATATAGTTTTCCGTAACATACTTTTATGAGGATATTGTTTTTAGTTTTCAATATCAAAAATAAAATTCTTTGTAAGAGCATCCGTATTTATCTCTGTTTAGAAATTTATTACAAAACTAACAGGCAACATCAATAAGTTGCCGGAAAACTATAACATATCAATCATATATTAATATAATTTTGTGAAAAGATAATACACTTAGCAAACTACTCAAAAATCTCTCCATTTAGCGTTTCGAAACATATTACAAAATCAAAATTTCTGTCAACATTCCAAACATATTTCAAAAATTATTACAAAATCAAAGATTGGACCTTTTTTAAAGCAAAAATTATAAGAAATTCAAAATGAAACTTGAAAATTCATAAAATATTACAAAGATTATAATAACAAAATCAAATATACAAACTTTTTCCGAAATTCTAAAAATATTCTAAAAATCATAACAAAATCAAAAATTCAAAATTCTAAAAATATTGCAAAAATTATAAAAAATCAAAAAAAAAACTTTTTTCAAAATTCTTAATATATTCCAAAAAATTTTACAAAATCAAAAATTGAAATATTTTTCCGAGATTCTGATAATATTCCAAAAATTTAAATTTTTTCCAAAATTTTAAAAATATTGCAAAAATTATAACAAAACCAAAAAAACAAGCTTCTTCAAAATTCCAAAAATTATAATAAAACCAAAAATACAAACTTTTTATAAGATTCCAAAACTATTTCAAAAATTATAATAAAAGCAAATTTAAATTTTTCCCAAAATTCGTAAAATTATAACAAAATCAAAAATATGTACAAACTTTCTTTCAAAATTCCAAAAATATTTCAAAAATTTCCATGACCAATTTCATGTTCAATGACATTTCATGTCATACGAATAATTAATTTTATTTTTTTCACAAAAATTTGGTAAAAAATTAAAAAATCATTCTTTTGACGCACAGAATCTTAAAACAAATAAGCTCATACATTACATTTATCTTATTAACATATCAAATAATGTCCGGCATGTGCATGTGAATCAAATTAGGAAATCAAAACTTAGTGATGAATTTCATCCACAAATGGAAATATTGCCGAGAGAAATTAAACCAACAACAAGTTGTAGAAAACGTCGTCGTTCAACGTCTGAAATGGTAGAAGACGACAGTCAATGAAAATCTCTTAGAATGAAAACGCCTGTTACTCGATTTCGGTATGCGTCATTTAACTGTCCAGATTATTAGCTAATTAAATGTAAATAAATAATGTTAGTAAATAATTAGTTAATAAATAATTGTTAACTTCATTGTAATTGTTGATGACGTTTCAATTCACTAATTAAAAAAAATTTCTATAAAACATGTCAATTGAATGGCTCAGTTGATAAAACGTGAATAACACAAGGTATCGAATTTGTGTTACTGATGCATAGGGTTCGATACCGCCACGAAACACGTAAAATTTTTTCTGATAAAAACATGTAAGGTTTAATTAGAGGATTCCAAAACTGGTTTCAGAATTGAAAAATTCCTATTATTCATCCAGTTATTTGGGTTTAACTATTCACAATTTCTCCTATACGAAATTAATTATTTGTATGACTGAAATTCTATTATTATTATTGAGACTTATGGCATTATAAGTTTGTCAAAAAAATGTTGTCAAGTGTGTCAAAAGAAAGATTTTTATTTATTTTTTTACCCAAGTTTTGGGGAAAAATAAAATTAATTATTTGTTTGGCATGAAATTTTCTTATTATTATTGAGAATTATGGCATTACAAGTTTGTCAAAAAACGTTGTCCATTGTGTCAAAAGAAAGATTTTAATTTATTTTTTTACCCAATTTTTTGGAAAAAAATTAAATTTGTTTGAAATGAAATTTTATTATAATTATTGAGAATTATTATATTTTAAGTAGTTTTGTAAAAAAACACTGAATCAGCTTCTGTTTTTAAAAATTTTTTTGATATTTAGATTTTTATTTTATTTTTCTTATATTTCGCCTCATTGGCATCATCTGAGATTTTAATTGACAAAATTTGTTTAAAACATTTAATCTTATGACTAATGCATGAAAGTCGAAAAAATATCAATTCTGTAATTACGGATAGAAAGACCTTAGAAATTAGAAATTTTTTGAATACTTAAACTATTTAATAAATTAAATTAAAATGAAAACACATTAGAATGACTACTAAACAACACATTAAAAATAACTACTAAACTAATTAACTTAACATAAAACACGTTAAAAAATTACTTACATAGTCTTTGGTAACTAAATCGTTTATTTTAAAAATACAAAAATGGTTAATTCTAATTTTTATTAATTTTTAATTTTTATTGTAATTTGGATTTTATAAGGTTTGTAAGAGTACAATATTAATGTTTGAAAGAAAAATGTGTTAATTTTAGTGTAATAAATTACGAGACTTATCCATCTCGAGAGTGATGGTAGTGTCATCTGATTATTTAAATGTCAACTAGATTCTATGACTTAAATTCGAGATAAATGTTGAATGTATATAAATATATTGTATTTTTTATAGTTTTTGAAATATTTTTGGAATTTTGAAAAAGTTTTAATTTTTGATTTTGTAAGAATTTTTGGAATATTTTTAGAATTTTGAAAAAAGAAGTTTTGAGTTTAATATATATTTATATATTTTGAATTTTGAAAAAAAATTCAATTTTTGATTTTGTAAGAATTTTTGGAATATTTTTAGAATTTTGAAAAAATTTTTGATTATATTATAATTTTGGAAAAGTTTCAATTTTTGATATTGTTATAATTTTTGGAATATTATTAGAATTTAGAAAAAGTTTACAGTTTCGATTTTATTCTAATTTTTGGAATATTTTTAGAATTTTGAAAAAAAATAGAATTTTTGAATTTTATATATATTTTTAGAATTTTGAAAAAGATTCAATTTTTGATTTTGTAAGAATTTTTGGAATATATTCTAATAATATACCAAAAATTCGTAAGAATTTTTAGAATTGTAAGTAAGAATAGAAAGAATTTTTGTAATATTTTAAGAATTCTGAAATATTTTAAATTTTCGATTTTATTATAATTTTTATAATTTTGGGAAAAGTTTAAATTTTTGATTTTGTTATAATTTTTGCAATATTTGTAGAATAGAAAATATATGCAAATTTTCTTGTTTTGACACACTTGACGATTTTTTTGACACACTTCCGGGACAGTTATCGAACACATCGTCCTTTCGGCTTTTACCAGTATATCTATTTTTAGAATCAAAAATTTTTGAAATCCCTCCAGCCGTTTTCTAGATTTCGTCGGTTGTGACGGCTGTGACATTTTTTTTTGCTTTTTTTAGAATCAGTATGTCCTAAAAAGTCGAGAAATGCCAAAAAAGTGGGGGTAAGAATTTCACTTTTGGCTCATGAATGCAATACTTAGGTTTTTTCAAAACCGAAGTAATAAAATCATAAATACCATAAGCAAGAAGTTGCTATAGTAAGTATACCCTTAGCCACATGTTTTTTTAAGAAAAAATATGTAAATTGGCAACTAAATATACTGAATTCAAATGACTCAACCTTTTCAGTTAATAGTGGCGCTGATATTTCCATATTAAAAATTAAGTCTATGAAAAGTGATGCTCTTTGTTATCCACAATTTAAATGCTATATCTAAAGGGTATTACAGCAGAATTAATAAGTACTATGGATGAATGTAGAGGAATAATTACATTACCCAAAGGAATTGAAATTGAACATTCATTTTATATAGTTCCAGGTGATTTGCCTATATCTGAAACAGACATTTTTGGCAACAATTTTTTATCTCTAAATAAATGTAAATTAGATTTTGGAAAAAAACTTTTGGATATTCCTGTTAATCAACAAACTATCACATTACAATTGCGTCAATTCAAATTCGTCTAATTTCATTCCTCTTATAGATCTGAAAGAAAAGCCACAACGAAAGCTAATGTTGAAAAAGATGGAGAGTACTAATGTTATTCTTGTCAAGTAAAACCTGGTGTTTATATAAGAAATTTTTAAAATAAAAAAAAATTATTTAGCATTAGTTAATATTGTAAACTCAAATGGAACAGCTATTAATTTGAATGATGTCAAACTAAATATTGATAAATTCGAGAAATACGATTTGTTTTATATAATTTCTTATCAAAAAAGTATTGAATATCGTTTAAACAGTCTTAAATTCAAACTGAATGTGGAAAATGAATCCTTAAGAAAAAGTAGCATTCTAAACTTATGTAGGCAATTCAATGATATCTTCCATCTTGAAAATGATAAACTCACTGTAACTGATGCAACTATTCATAAAATTCCTACGTTATCTGATACTCCTTCAATTAATATAAAACAGTAGCAATTGCGAAAATCAACCAAGTGATATGATCAATAAGAAAGTTCAAGAGATGCTTCACGATAATATAATCGAAGATTTTAAGAGTCATTTAATACCAATTTCGGGTATTTCCACTTTACAAAGCATCCATTTGGTTTAAGAGGCGTCCTTCAACTATTCAACGATTAATGAATACTGTTCTAACATGTAATAATGGTATACAATTTAACGTCTATTTAGATGATAAAGTCAACAAAAAGTTGGTGCCATACTTGGATTTCGAGCTTAATTGACAGAAAGATTTGATAAAATTTACGGAGACAGGAAGTTTGTTAAACTCTGAACGAAAATTATATCGAAGTCTGAAATAATTATATATTTGTGCTTTTAAGGGATGAGGGTAAAGAAGGGTGAAAAAACGTTTTTTTTCGGACGAGTAGGGTGTCATTTAAAAAAGCATCTTATTTAAGAAACATTGCAATTTTGTATAGAATTTTGCGATGCGCAGTTTTTGAGTTATTGTCAAAAAAGTGCAACTTGGAGACCGTAATCCCCCGCCACCCCTACGTTTCGACACTGATCGATAGAAAAATTTGAAAAAATTCACAGACAGAAAGTTTGGTAAATTTTGAACGAAATTATTATAGCGAAGTCTCAAGTAATTATATTTTTGTGTGTTTAGGGGATGGGGGTACAAAACCTATTTTGACGCAAACGAGTGGGATGTTATTTGAAAAAGCACCTAATTTAAGAAATACTGCAGTTTTTTTTAGATTTTTGCGATGCGCAGTTTTTGAGTTCTTGTCAAAATTCCGTTCCCCACCCTACGTTTCGACACTGGTTGACAAAAGAATTTGGAAAAATGCGAAGACAGGAAGTTTGGTAAATTTTGAACGAAAATTATAGCAAAGCCTCAATAATTATATTTCTGTGTGTTTAGGGGTTGGGAGTGGGGAGAAAAAAAATCTTTTTAGACCCAAAGGGGTTGAGTGTCATTTGAAAGAGCACCTAATTTAAGACATATGGCAATTTTTTTCGAATTTTTCGATGCACAGTTTTTGAGTTATTGTTACAAAAGTGCTTTTTTAGTATTTACTCCACCCCTAAATTAAAAATTTTAACGCTTATTTTCAGAAAAACAATTTCCAATTTAAACAATTTACAAGCTGGTTAAATCTTTCTTTAGCTAACATAACATGGATAAGAGCTCATGGATAAGATTTGAGCTCAAGTAACATTTTTTGTGTCATTTTTGATCTATGTATATGTAATTGATATCTACTATTGACTTTTACGATTAAACATTTATTTTGTTATGCGTCTATGATCTGGCCATATAAAGAGTTTACAACTCAACTTTATGTCAATTTTTTTTTGATATTGTGTTCTTTTACACTCACGGAACCCTTGGCGAGCGAATTTTATTCGCACTTGTCCGACCTTTTATACTTATTATAACTTTTTTTTCAGTGTAGAAACTAACGTAGATTGTTTGATATTTGAATCCAACAAAAATCTTTGTAGTCGATCCCATTGTCTAAAAGCCAACAGAAGCCCACACAAGAATGTACAATTAATTGGCTTAGTAATGGTCAATCAACGGCGACTAGTAATGCAATAATGGTCGAGTACTGGCAACCATGACTGGGCCATTAACGAACTTTTACCAGATGATTTTATGGGCCAGAAATAATCAATCACGGCCCAAACAAGGTTGTACAGCAGAGTCAATGACGGACCAAAACTGATGACCAGTATTAAGCAATGCCCGAGTAATGACAACCATAAATTTACAATTAAAAAAATATAAAATATTATCATATATAAATTTAAATAAATAAAATACAAAATAATTAAAATAAAATTAAAATGTCTAATGAAAACAAATTTAAAACTAAAGTCTGGCTTGGCCAGTGCTTGGCCAGCGCTTGGCCTGTCAAAGGTTACTATATACCAGCTCTTTTTGATGTCCGATAAATGATTCTCTTACTTGCCCAATAACAATAACTAAGTCTTGTTAACCTTTGATGAACCAGTGATTGGCCGCATTTCAGAGTCTAACAAACCTTGCTTGGGAGCCGATCTAGTGAACTATGTAGCCCATCTTTAAACCAGCATACTTGCTAAAGGTGGTGAAACGTACGTTATCGTATAAGAAACCTCAAAAGCATTGGATCGAATCTGACATGCCAAATTCGATTAGTAAGCTCGTTTCGTACAGTTTTCATCCCGCAGCCCAGAAATTTATTCAAAATATGCTGTAGCCAATATATTTCGGTATCCATCAATGGCTTTTCTTGTGGGACTAAATTAATTACTACTGGTGTACTCCAAGGCTCAGTTTTATCCCCTACTCTATTTTTAATTTATATCAACAAACTGTTGAAAATCACCAGCCATCCGACAAATATTTTTGGAGAAGATTCATATGACATTTATCAAATTCAAAAATATTGTTTTGGCGAGTATAACGGGGCAACGAATATGATTGAGGCATGATGGATCTGATTTCGTCCGAGCACTCCTGGTGATAATATTTATACAAAACAACGAGATCAGCAACAGTGGGACGATGTTGTAGGAAATCAAGATTTGATGTTAAATTTCGATTACCTACAATTCGTATAGCACGCTTTTGAACCAGTCCAAGAGAGACAGGATAGTAACAGATGCAGCGCCATAAGTTCGACAACAATACTCCATTCAGGGACGAATATAGGACTTATAAATGTGGAGCAATTGATACGGATTGAAATATTTGTACATCTGTTGAGAAGGCTGAGTTCTCTTGACGCGGTTTTTGCCATCGCCATTATATTACTGAAGGATCGACCAATTCTTTAGTTCTAAATAATAATTACAAGAAGTCATTTTGCATTAACGATTGGCGAGTAAAACAAGAATATCTATGATTTTAAAGTGTTAGAGATATTTTGATTACAAATGACTTTTAAATTTAACATCATGTTTAGATTTTGATCTGAAAACTGTCGTCATCAGTGTTTGGTGTTTTAAAATAATTTCGATAGTCAGTAGTTTTGTATATATAGGTCCTCGTTCACATTTATGACAACATCTTTACATATGGCTGTTGTTACAGATGGCTTTCAACAATTTGTTTAAGAAGGTTACTCTCACATTTTGAATATTTACTTAATATCAACTAAATTAAAAATTTTATTCCGAGTTCAACGGCAGTCGGCATTAACTGCCCATAAAATCATCATAACAGAAAAACAAAACTATTAAATTTTTCATTTGGGAAAAATTGTCACTTTAAAAACTAATAAATAATTTTTTGTAATAACAACAAAAAATTATTCCAACAATAGTATAATTGACTATTGATCTAACACAAAAACAAATAAAAAAATGTTGGTTTTTTATCGTAGAATTATTGATAAAACTATTTTTCTAGTCAGCGATGAGGACAGTTTCGTTTTATTTTTGGTGAAAAGTTAACATAACGTACAAATGTATGCTAATAAAAATAACATTTCAAAGGATTCATGAAATTATTTCCAATACATGATCTTGTACAAATTCGAATATAACACATTTTGGAAAACACAATTAAAACCAATGTAACAAAAACTAACCACAAAGAAGTCAAGTTCAGACAGTTATATATTTACATATTTGAAAATTCAATGTGTAGATATTTTTAGATCGGAAACCATTCATTCAGTCATTCTGATGTCTTTTACATTACAGTTTACATTAAGAAATTTTTTTTTAAAGAAAAATGTTATTAATAAAAACTAACCTAGGGTGAGTTGTCTTAAGAAGAAAAATATAAACACATGTTGGTGATCGTTATTTTTATCTTATTTTGTTTCAAGAGTGATGATTTTTTGTGGAATTAGAGATAATATGGTATTATATGTTTTTTCATTAACCAAACTCTGTAGCTGGAAAAGGGTGCGTTAGGACAAAAAGAGCTGGTGATAACATTCGATCATTAACGACTGCTGAGTTGCTATATAGAATTTTTTTTGATGCAAAAGGTCAAACAATGCTGTAACTTGACATCCTTCGAGCAGAAATTGACGTATTTTTACTATATATATTTTAGATTTAATTTATTATGCTTTGTAATAAAGCCATTATCTATATCGTTGTACCTATTTTTTTTTCTTTTTATATACTTTTTTTATTGGAGGACCTTGAGACTTACAGTTTAAGTAGCACTGTGACCTGAAGGTCTATTGTGCTTACCTTGGTTGTGTTATCAGTCAGTTGTAGTCGACGCCGTTCCTTGTTATATTCTGTAATCTAAGTTAAAATTTTTAATGAAATTAATTAGCTCAATTGGAGTGACTTCTTGTAGTCGTGGAAGTGCTAGTCTTCTTCGACCAAGTTAGTTGTGCAAGTGCCAAGAGAGTTTAGGACAGTTGCAGATGACGTGTTTCATCGTTTCCACGTCTGAGTAGCAAAATCTACACCTGTCGGAAACGGCTAGGCCAATTTTGTTAAGGTGGTGGTTTAAAGGACCATGTCCAGTAACGCACCACGTTAGAGTTCTTACAGAATCTCTGTTTAAGTCAATTGTTTTTAAAGGTGAAACAGAGGGGTTAATTAGAAACTTCTATTGCAGACAACTTTTTGTAGATTTTGGTAGCATTACCATGCTAGTTTTGAATCAAAGCGGGTAGATTTTAGTGGCAAGACTGTTGCTTGGCTATCGAAGATAATATATACTTCAATATTTTGATATTTTATTTCAGCACATAGACGAGCGCAACTGCTAATGGCAAATATTTGAAATGTTGTTGTTGTGGTGGCGTGTCTATAAGACAGCCGTTCGTTTTATTCGAGGACAAGACACTCCTGCTGCTGTGCTCACATTGCTCGAACCAATGCAACTGGTTACATTATTATGAAGATATGTTGTTTTAAGTTTCAAGTTGATTTTCTGGGGTTTCTGAAGTACTGTATGCTCTTCGGGTAGTTTTCTATGTTGAAACATATATAAATATGATTAGACATAGAAGTTTCCTTCGAAATATGCCATTTCATAATATGGTTTTCATTGTTTATGTCAGAGTACAAGGACCTCATATCTAATTGCATTTCTAAAGGCAGGCTTACTACCTTTGTTTGCAATAAACACATTGTCTGTATTAAAAAAATGAAGCAGACGCTCGCCTTTTGTGTAAATGTTGCCACTTGCCCATACGGTGTGATCAGCGTTAGCATCCCAAGCTATTATGAGGTGGTAGAGGCTATTATTGCAATACCTGATAAGTTTCCCTACCGCTTCTGGTGGTGTCTCATCCTCATCCCCGGGAAGTATGCAGAAGCTAAAATGAATTTATGAAATCCACCTTGAGGAAGATGCATTTCTATCTGGACGGTTGTAATATCTCTGCAAATTAATTCATTCAACCGAAATATGTTCAGTTCTTTGTTGAAACAAAAAGATTTTACCTTCAATCTAAAGAGAAAAATGTAGTTTTAATGTAAAAAAGTGTAAGGTTTATTCAGAGAAACCCAAAACTGATTTCGAATTGAAAAAAATCAAAGGCTTCGCACAGTTATTGCTTGAGTTTCATTGCTCATTCTCCGGTGCACAAAACCTTTTAAAATTTAAAGACATTAAATCCAAGACGAAAGTCGAAAATTTGATTTTTGTTTTGCATGGAAATATAGATTAATTCACTTTTTGTCCTAGGACCAAAAATGATTAGTTTTGGACTGCGTTCATGACAGCTAGATGCAATACATAAATTACATAAATAACAAATTTTTTGTAAAATATATCATTGCACAAACTATCATCATTTTTACGGTCAAGAAAAGGTCTATTTTCAAACAATACATATTTTTCTGAACTTCTAAAAATAAAATAAATACTTTAAACGATATTCTGTGTAAAGTGGGACACTGTAGTCTGTATGTGGTGTCAAGTAGCTTAATAGTAAAGGAACTAGATTTGAAATAGGAATACCAGAGCTTAATTTAAATTAAAATGTTAAATTGAAAATCACCTACGTATTTTTTAAATGCCGTTAGCTACACAGTTAATCAAAGTTAAACGTAATCTATTGTACTAATTTGTTATTGGTTCCCATTATCTTTCATCCATCGACAAATATTTCAATCCTAATTTCGTATTCTACCACCTTGTAAGACAAACGTATATATATTTTAACCAACGTAATGTCATAACCAAAATATCATGAACAGAATATCCTAAGCCATAAATAATTGATATTTATAGAATTACCAAAGCCATTACAACGTTTTTATTTATATTCATTTCAAGAAAAGAAAATACATTTTCCAGATAATTTCCCTTCATTTTACAACAAAACAAAAAATTACCAATGAGGACACTAAAACGTCAAACTAATTTTACATCGACTATATTTTTTATTCTCTTATTTTGTTTATTGTTATTATTGTTTGTGGTGGTTGTTGTTGGTGAAAATGTTTAGTAAAAAAACATGCCATCCACTATAATAAAGAAAATAATAATTCAATCGTGTGCCTGGTACTATGAGCTACGTTTATAAAACCAATGTTTCAGAAAACGAAAGAAGGGAATAGATACAATTTGATCTAGACCATATTTAACATGACATCGAATGGTCATTCATTACTTTATTAAACTCTATTTAGAAATTGTGTCGCTGAATAAGTTAATAATACTAAATGATTTTATACCGGGTTTACTATTTAGAAAAGTGGAAAAGTGTACTGAGGAGTTATTCGTGCGCACAGTAAATAATAGGTAGGTACTTGTTTAAGGACACCTTGTTTTTAAAATAGTTTAAAAGTTATGCAATTGAATCGAGAAACAAAGGATATAACAGCTATGTATACAGAAAACGTTAAGATTTGTTATTCTTTTGAAATCTATATATTGTTTTGTCGGACAGAAAAGTGTAATTGTTTGTGAAATTTTTCTATTCAGGGTAAATTTAAGAAGGCTTTACTTTTGACACGAAATTATATGATGTAATGTAATATACTCACTTATTGAGCATCCACTATCAGATCCGCCCATAATAACACGATTTTCTGTTTGTTTAGATAAAAGACCAGTGGAAGAAGCAACTGCAACTTGATTTTGCCATGCTTTTCTGGACAAAATTTCCTCCATTTTCTAGCAAAAGTATATGATACATTACAATATAATTATAAAAAATATAGTGTATTAGAAAATTATTATTATGATTTGTTATATTATAGAAAATTTAACTATATCTTAAAGTGAAGAATAAAAAATTTGTATAAACTACGTAATACTGTCAACTCATTCTATTATTGAACGATTTGCTGTTATGGTCTTTAATCGATTTATACAATTTCTTTAAGCTTCGTAGCTTAGAAGATCATTTGATTCCAGTTATATTGTATCCTTTTTTATATAGAGACTCTCGGATACTCATTCCTACATTTTTTTTTGGACAACATCCCACTCTTAACAACTACTTCCATGGACTAATAATAATAATAATACACAGAATAGACTACACCAGTATAAAGAAACTGAAATATGCATACAGATGGAATTGGCATCACCGCATATCTATATATATAAAATTGGAAGTATATGTGTTTGTCCTTTATGAATTAATACACCAATCATCCGATCATCATGTTTGGGAAGTTGTTGTGAACACTTGCGCATAGCTAGCTGGAAAATCCTTTTTTTTTTTAAAACAGCCTGGGGCTCTGTTCTGCCTTTATAATTATCTTAAGGGGTTTGGCCTAAATGTTGATAATTATTTTAATTGAGTTTTTATTTAAATATCGTTTTATAGCCTTAGGTTGCTTTGATCAATGTTTTTTACATTGAACATAATTTTATGAAATTTAAAAATGAAAGTATAATCTGACAAACAATTACATTTACATATCAAAAATAAAAATTATATATTTTGGAATTTAACACATGATCGTAAATTTTTTTTACCTACGCCAAATATGTTGTTGGTTTGCAATTGTATGTAATATTAGTTTCTAAAACTAAGTGAACATATTTGATGATATCGATTATATCGATTTCAATCTCAAAATTACGATATGGAATACGAACAAATACTATACAAAGAAGCATAGCTTATGTATAATCAAACACGGATCTCAATCATGATGAACAAACTAATTAAACATGGCTTTAATACCAATGAATTTAATATACGTTCAGAAACATATCTAAAATTTGAAATTTTGGATCTATTTGCTATCCAATAGAACTGTTGTACACTTTCGTGTTTTTTCGTTTTTAATACATTTACTAAATTAAAGCACCTTTTAGCACCTTAAACGTCATTAAAATTTTAAAATTTTTTAAAAGCTATTATTTGTTGTTTTGTTAATAAAATGCGTTCTAAGGTGTTGGTGAACGCAAATCTTTATGTGTGTTGTTTTTTAATATATTTTTTAAATAAGGAATAACTAAACAGTAAATCCTATCAAAAATAATATATGACTTAGTCCAATATTTCATTATAGAATACAGAAAATAAAAATAAAACAACAAAGAATATGTATTTTAAACATTTGCAGTAACAAAATTAAAAGAGGGTTACGAATAATCCAGCTCGTGGTATATTACTTCGAGCAAGCATTAACGTGCCATCATCAAGGAATACTTCATAGATAAAATTTAGGGTTGACTAGGTAGTGATATCTCTCTACTATTGCCAGTGGTATTCGTTATCTCACGTTAACTCGTATGTCAATACTAGCCAAAATATTGGTACAAAAGTGCTGGAGAATCTGTTATTCGAATACTAACAGACGTTCGATGGAAGAACAAGTGTAATTTGTTTAATTGCTAAATAAAAAAGTGGTCAATATGTGCTATTCCTGTGGATCAAAAGAAATATCCCATTTTTGAAAGGAAATTAAAAATTCGGTACGATATTTGTAAAATTAGGTTACGGATTTCATATCATTGATATAATAACTTTTTTTACCAGCTACTTAATAAAGACTTGATAAAATAGACTGATTTGAACTGTATCAAATTTTAAAACCAGTCACAATTGCTTTGGACAATTGGGCGAATCAGATCAAATTTGAAAACAGTTACGACATGATTTAGATTTTATTTTTGGCCATCAATTGTTATGCAAAAAGCATATTCAACACGCATATTCAGCATCTTTGACATCATTAGATTACATCGCTGTGTTGCTATGTCCGAATGCACTTGCTAATGAAAATTTCATTGTTTTAGAAAACGAAGAATATAAATGTGGCATCACTTCTATCGAAGAAAATTCGTTACTAAAAATTTCTTTGTTTTATAATATGTGCCAAATTAACTCTCAAAAGATTTTTGTGGAAAATTATCTGACTCTGAATGGTCACTGCCTCTTTTTTAGATTTCAATTTATTTAGACTAAATTTCGAAATTAAGTTATTGGTATTTTCGGGGCAATTTCAACATCAACCGGATTTGAGCTCGTCTTTTCTAAATTTGGCTTGCATACATTCGAAACTCCAAAACCGATTCGATACGGAAAAAGCTGACCAATTAGTTTTTATTCATCAATCAATGAATATTATAGTTTGTAATGCCGATTAAACCGATGCTGACAATTCTTCTTTTTCAAGTTTTTTAAATACAAATATATATTTTAAATTTAAGATATTTGGCGATATATTTTAAATTTAAGACAAAGAATCTGATAATATTTGGACGTACGGACTATCTTCAGATAATCTAGAGAGTCGTGGGAATCTTGAAATTCTTTAGAGAATCTTTATTAATATGAGAATATTTAGAACACCTATTTTCTTTGGAGTTTTTAAACTCCAATTACATATTTGCATTTAAAACCAAAATAATAATCGTAGTATAGTACAGTTTTAGTACAGAATTTAAAAATGTCAAAACCTTTTAATATTCTTATTTATCATTTGTTTTGTATTGATATTGATAGAATATATAGTTTAAATGGCGAGCTTAGTTTTTTTATGATTATGGATAGCTTTTCCGTTGTAAAATGTTTATTAAACAAATGTAAAAATGATATATAAAAAAAACATAACGTATAACTTAATATAATTTACAACAAAACGTCAAATATAAATTTCCAACAAGCAAAATGGATTCGAAAATTTTTCCGACAGAAATGTTCGAAAAATACTTTCAATCATATGCCATTTTAAATTTCATAAATATTTCCGAGTCGGATTTTTATTCAATCATCCCACCACTGTTTTAAACAATAAAAACCACGTTTTAAACAAAAAATCAGTTTTTTTTAAAAGCAGTGTTTTTAACCAACGTTGGTTGTGACACATATTATAATTCCAAATATGTCAAATATTTTGAAATTGCACAAATTTTTTTGAAATTTTCGGTGCAAGAGATGATCAACAATGAACAATTGAAGCTACGATTTTAAATGGAAAATTTGAAGGGGAAGATGTAATGTTGCCACATATTCCAATGATCACAACAGATATGCTATTTGAATTCAAACGTTTAGTTTCCAGTGCAACTCGCTTTCGCAATGACGAGACGATCAACAAAGCACAAGGACAGTAAGGACAGTACACAAATATTTGAATAAATAAATAGAATTAAAACGAGGTTTTAAAATTTTTTCCATTTTAAAATAAATAGTTGCAATACAAATGACACAATGTAAATTGAATATTTTTACAACGAGTTTTAAAAATATTTATCTTATGAGATAGCGGCATATGCGACAGGCATAATATTAAATAAACAAAACTTTTACACTTTTTTGCGTAAAAAATAAAATTTTGAGAGATTTTGTGAGTGATTAAGATCAAAGTAATTATTGTAAATCACTTGAATTTTGCAATTAGAAAGCATTTTTCATTTTCTCTCTGAAAAACTTCTTTAGAACAGTTTTTGTGTGTTTCGTGTCGGGAACAAATACAATGCATGAGCACTGTGAACATTTGTGAATTTTTGTTCTGTATGATGTTTTATATAGAGATGACGCACCTCTACTAATTCAACAAGTCATTTGAATTTTTTTATTGCTTACTTGAAAACTTATTTGATCGCTAATTTTTCATATATCCGAACTGATCAACTAGTGTGCTGATTATTTTTAAACAGAAAAATTAAAAATTATATGCTATCATTTCTCATTACCACCTTTTGAAATCATTGCTCCTACGTCAACAAAATGCCTGCGTAAAAACTTTATTTATAAGCGTAGCAAAGCACGCCGGCTCCTGCTAGTTCAACATAAAAAGCAAGACAACTGTAGAATTTGATTATTACCTTCAATTTCTTGAGTTTTAGGGTTGAGATCTCCTCCCAAGCTGGGTTTGCCGGACTTTGTAATACGGTCAAGCACTGGCCCATTAAAGGTTAACAGTACTACAATACTGGTCATCATTATTGGCCCGTTATTAGGTCAACTGTACAACCTTGTTTGGGCCATTGCTATTGTTTTTTCTCTGGCAGCCATTTATTTTCCGAAGTTATTATCCAGTAAAATTATGTTAATTGCCCAGTCATGGTTGCCAGTACTAGTCCATTGCTGCATTACTAGTTGCCGGTAATGGACCATCACTGGACCAGCTGTACAACCTTGTATGGGCTATGTCCTCACTATCAAGAGTATCTACTTCAATATAAGAATAAAGAAAATCAGCATTAGCAGATGTTGAAGGTTACAGTTCCTCGTCTACAAGTCTATTTAAAAGCTCTGTAGCAAAAACTGTACCTTTCAAAACAAACTTTGCGTGAAAGAAAGAAATACTTAATAATATAATATAATGAACATTGATTATTAGGTTATAAGCTAGGTTATGTTGTTGTCAAATGAGGAAAAATCTATAAATAGATGTTGATTTAAACTGCAATTAATTTTACTCAGCTTGTTTAACATAATTATATTTACCTTTGGCCGCACGTTGAGCGTGGAGAAAAAAAGTTTTCCACTAGAATCACTTACTGCATCATACAAAGCTAATTTTGTTGTCGCCATCTTTAAGTTTTAAAAATGGCACTGAACTCATTAACGCTCACTTCAACCCACCTTTTGAGATTGGTTGATGTGAGCGAAAAATATGACGTCATTCATTCGTGACGTGCACTGTGCACCGCAACCACAACAGCCGTCGTCGTTATGAGAAACGAATGAAGGAACATTTTGAGCGTTGTGAACGCTTAGTGGAACGCATCATATATATACTTATGAGTATGACCGTAAATGCAACCCCAAATATTTGAAAAATAACAATTTTATCCAGAAGTAAACCACAAATCAGGGACTGAAACCCTGAAAAAATTGGGTCCAGGTTCAGGTTCAGGTTAATCAAAATAGAAAGTTCAGGTTCAGGCTCCGTTCAGGGTTCAGGTTCGGCTTCAAAATTTAGAAAAAAAGTAAAATATATTTTTTTTAATTGTCAAAAAACTTTATTTATTTTTCAAAAAAATTCTCGTTTAATTTAATAATCACAATATTTTTTAAATTTTCTTCTTTTAAATTTGCTCTTTGTGGTGACAATACAAATTTCAAATTTCTCTCTACGCTTACTTGCGTACGAAAATATTTTTTTTATATTTATTTATGAACTCGAACCTGATCTGGGTTCAGATTCGGGTTCGGTTTCAGTCCCTGCCACAAATAACAAAGTTAGTTACGATTTACGCCTCAAGAATTTTAGCCACATTTGCCAAATTAGTGGCAAACTACTCGCTTTAGAGACCAGGTAGTACAATTTGCAAGTTGTTTTATTGAATGAAATCAACATGTTTATCATCGAATCCTACCACTTAAATTAATAGGTGTGAATATCCCCGGATACTATCATGTCATGATGAGCCTTCATCTACTATACATGCAGATTGATAACCAGGTCTGAAAATGAAAATTATGAACAATGTGACCTTCATCAGGCATCGAACCTGCACACTTGAGCTACATGGGTAGCGCTTAGACAACTGAAGGGTAATAACACCAACGTTCTAGAGATTACTTACGCATCAACAGCTAATTTTTAAGGTTAATTGTCATGTTAATTGTTTTTAAAAAACTCTCTGGTTTTTAAATCTCTCTTTTGATAAAGAATTACTAAAAGTAAGGTTCGATAGTAAAGATAATTGTATTTCGAAACACGCTTAATCACCACGAATAAATGTTGCTTCTTTTATGTCATAATAAAATAACCATTGGTTTTTTGCGACCGCTAGGACTTGGAAAGAGGCTAGGAGACGAAATGATCCAACATGTCGTTTTTGTTTTGAAGAGGTTGAAACCGCTCCTCACATTGTAGAAGACTGCCAGCCAAACAATTTTTCATATCTCGTTAAATTTTTGTTTGCATATTGGTACCAAAGACTGCAATTTATATTAGCAGGCTCATGTTCGTGTGTGTAATTCTAAGACAATGAATTAGAAATCATTTTAGATAAACGAATTTGTAAAAATAAGAAGATTTTTTTGAGGCGTGTAACTTCAAATGCATGTAAAAAGCGTGAAAGACTCTAAAATAGTAGTACTAAGAACTGGATGTATTTATGTATGTAACACTAATATTATTCCGTATTCCTCCTTGGTTTCAGCTTGTTTTGACATTTTTTTTCATATTTTTAATTTCTATTACAAATATAACTATATGTGAAATATATATTTTTTGGAAACATTCTTTTTTATAAACAAAACAATTATCCTAAATCAAAAGACACATGAACCCATGCGGACACACCATGGTAATAACTATTCAATATGTCTTAAAATATTTTAGAAATTATAATAATAGTACATTATGATGCTAGGACGTAAAGCTAAAGATTTTGGACGGATGTGGAGTTTGCAAATCGAGGCGCTAGCCGAGATTTGCACCCACATTAAGTCCAAAATAGCTTACGTCCGTGCATCATATACTATTTTTTATTCGCCGCAAGCAAAATATTTTAAGAAAATTGGTTTATTCTAAATTAAAATTATAAATTTTCATAAATTTTAAAATAAAAATATGTGGAACAAGAAACCTTTGACAAAATATTTATTATTTTTTCCAAATTATTGTGTAGCTATGACAACAAATGATAACAACTATTTTAATTGGATAATGAAATTTTGAATTTAAGGGTTGCTTTGATAAAAATTTTTATTTTTCATAGAATTTAAACAAATACAAATGCTTTTTACTTTTTTGGACGTAGCAATGACAACAAATTAAATAGTTGAAAAGTGATACTTTAAAGCCGCAAATCACAGTAATAAAGTAACACTTTAATATGTAGGCGAATAAAAAAAACTTTATTGGCTTCCATTCATATAACTGTATATTTTATATAATTGTTTTTGAGTCTAAGGTCAAAAGACATACAAGACATAAAATTGTATTTTCATTAAAATTTGCATAAAATTAAAATGAAACTTTCCCTCATTCTTCAAAATCAATTTCATTTTATTGGTTTTCTATCAAAATTTATGTAGAAAAACTAAATTCTATTATACCGGCGGTTCAATTATAATTTTATGCAAAAACTATTTTATTTTCATCTCTAATACAATTAGTAATGCAAGTTGCTTATTAAATTAGTTACGCGTGACAACAAAACGCAATAGACGAAAGAGAATTTTATTAGTTCACATGGACATATTTTCAAACCATCAAAATCATAATTTAATAAATTTGATATCACCAGCTTGCTGGTGATTGTTAATCATAAATTGAATATAAATGTTGAGCTTTGTAGTGATGATATAACTTCTTCTCTGCAACTTCTTCTTGCTGTCATGTTTTGGTAGGTGCATGTTATTCAAAATTTAAATGTCTATATTTAAATGTCAGCTAGTTGATTCACTCCAACACAGAATAAAAGTGACTGAATCTTCTTACTCATATAAAAATAAAACAAATTGTTTGTCTATGTAATGAATTCTCCAGAGAAATCTATAATACGGTGAGCTCTGAAATTTAGACAGTGGAAGGACATCAAAAATCTTGATTAACTTTGGATCTCGACATTTTAATAATTATGCCTTTATTTATGTTCTTAATAATTTATCCATAATTGTTGATCAAAATTTATTTTTTGCACGAACAGGCGATTTTTTTTGTTTACTGATTCGTAAATAAACATAGTAAGTAACGTTTACAAATCACAGGTCGGTAAATAATTACTTACCGATCACGCAGGCGGTAAGTAATTATTTACCGGTAAGGCATACCCCACGGTGTGAATAAAACGGTTTTAATTTAAATATTTATTCTTTTAAATATATTGCGATTAAAGGATTCAAAAGCAATTTATTTTGAAAAAATATTCTATGAAAGTTAGTTTTGCAACAAAAAAAATATGGAGGGGCTGAAATCTCACAGCTCTGAGATATCAAGACTTCGGTCTGGGTTAAGGATTTTGATATAGTTTTCGGCATAAAACTTTTATGAGGACATGGTTTTTAGTTTTGGGCAGCGAAGTATATCAAACATAACTTTTTGTTAAAGTACATGTATTTTTTATCTCTGTTTAGATATGTATTACAAAACTAACACGAGACATCAATACGTTGTTGGAAAATTATAACAGATCATATATTAACATAATTTAGTAAAAAGATTATACAATCAGCAAACTACTCAAAAACCTCGCAATTTAGCGTTTCGAGAAAATATTACAAAATCACAAATTCATATTTCTTTCAAAATTCCAAAAATATTGTAAAGTTAAAAATTCAAACGCTTTTCAAACAAAATTCTAAAATTATTTCAAAAATTATTACAAAATCATAGATTAAAACTTTTTTCAAAAATTCTAAAAATATTGCAAAAATTATAACAATATCAAAAATTGTACCCTTTTCCAAAATTATAAAAATTATAATAAAATCAAAAATTTAAAATTTTTTAAAATTCCAAAAATATTCCAAAAATTCTTACAAAATCAAAAATTGGAACTTTTTTCAAAATTCTTTTTTCAAAATCTTAAAAATATTCCAAAAATTGATATAAAATCAAATGTTTAAAACTTTTCAAAATTCCAAAAATATTCCCAAAATTCTTACAAAATCAAAAATTAATACTTTTTTCAAAATTCTAAAAATATTGCAAAAATTATTACAAAATCAAAAATACAAACTTTTTTCATAATTCCATAAATATTTCAAAAACTATAACAAATTCAAAAATTTCCATGTCCAATTTCATTTTCAATTACATTTACGTCATAAGAACAGCTACATTTTTTAACCCAAAAAATTGGCTAAAAAAATTAATGAAATCATTTTTTGACACACTTGACATTATTTTTTTGACAAACTTATAGTGCCATAATTTTCTATAATAATGATATATTTACATGTCATACAAATTATTAATTTTATTTTTTTTCAGAAAATTGGGTAAAAAAATAAATAAAAACCCTTCTTTTGACACACTTGATAAGATTTTTTTGACAAACTTATAATGCAATAATCTAGAGTTTGGTCTCACATACCAATACCGACCATCAAGATTTCTCCAAATTTAATGTTCCTACTCGTAATCACTTAAAATGAAAGTTTTTTAAGCAAAAAATATGCAAATTTCCTTGTTTTGACACATTTGACGATTTTTTTGACACACTTCCGATACAGTTATCGAACACATCTTCCTTTCGGCTCTTCCCATTGAGTAAACCTATTTTATAAAAAAAAATTTTCAAATCCGTGCAGCGGTTTTCTAGATTTCGTTGGTTGTGACTTGTGACTAGAGTTTCTGCTCGAGAAATCCGGTCTCGAGATTCTCGAGAAAGAATTGTAATTTTGAACTCTCGAATTCTCGAGAAAAGATATTTCCGCATTTTTGAGATTCCCATTTCTCGAGAAAAATTGTCGAGAATCTCGAGATTTAACAAACCACTATAAATCATTCAATATTATTATTTTAAGTATTTTTTTACTTAACAAAAATTGTCAATGTCAATCTGCATCACTTTCTGATTGTTAAATCTAGATGTCCATGCAAACAGTAATTTCTAATATGAATTTGGGATAATATTATGTTATTTGTTATAAATATATTGGGAAAACCTATTTTTATTTCTATGGCAAAATAACCTAAGATCACCAAAATGAAGGATTTTAATCTAATGTTTACGATAGTAATTGATGAATGGACAAGCTTCTGCAAGCGTAGATATTTGAACGTACATTTGTATTATATTAATGGGTGAAATCGGAAAACCTGGGATTGATGCAAATTGAAGGTTCATTTCCAGCTGAAAAAGCCTACAAAAATTATGTGCCAGATATTGTTTTCAACAGTTATGTTACAGTCATGGGAAATACTAAGCGATAATGTCAATATTTTATAAAGAAAATGAAACTAGTTAAAAAGTCAGTGAAAGTGAAGCTTCCAATAGTGATTCCAATTCAGTTGTACAACAAAATGAATTTTTAGCTGCCAATTTAGTATTGAATCAAAATACGAGAAACGATTTCAAAAATTTGGGCTATTGTAAAATTATTTAAAACTCGCCAGTGCGCAATGCTATTTTGCAAAGTAAATAAAAAAATTAAATGAAGAGAAAAACGAGTTGCCATTACTCCTGGACAGCAAAAATAAACGTCATTCTATTGAAACCATGGTTGAACGGTTTTTGCCAGTCAAGCCAGTAGTTCAAAAAACTTTAAATCTTCGAAATTTAAATCATGGTTGGAATACTAAATAAGATTATGTAGTTGCTTTAAATATTTTGAGTGCCATTCAACCAGCCACAAAATCAATAAAAGCGTTCAACTGTCAGGCTGGCTCATTATTATCTGCAGAGGGAATGCTAAAATTTCTATTCAAATCTCTTCGGAAAAACAATTCAGAAATAAGCTTAAATTTTTTATTTGAAATACAATTTCAACATTTTCAATTTCAACAATTTCAAATCGTAGAAAAACTAAAGTGCATGGTTTGAGCATAGAAGTCGCATACACGAAAAATGAAAATTTTGCCAAACCGTGGTAACTTTGCAATTAAATTGCTCAAGAATGGCTATACGAAATGCAACAAACTGTTTTTTGTTTGATAGGTGATTAATTTATCATTAGGAAAAAAAATAATTAAACTAAAATAATTAAATTAAGTTTGAAACTAAAATATTAAAAAAACTTTTTTGAAGTTGGCGCTCTAAATTATATCAAATTTACAGAGACATTTTTTCGTTTTCTTGAGATATTGAATTTTAAAGATTTTTTCTCCGACTAAAATTCTAATTTTTTATAATTTTTTTCGAACTTCAGTGGTTCAAATATTTTGTTAATAAAAATTGTTCGAAAAAATGAAGAAAAATTAGAATTAGTATAATTTACGCTACAACTTACCAGTATTTCGTCTGTTACATCTACTACGTTTTGCTCGATATTGACCGTTTCATTGCACTTATCATAGCAACAACTCTCTTTCAAAAAAATGTTTTAATAAGATATTATGAAGATGGAACAGCCATCAGTTAAATTTACTGCTATTAAAACAAGCACTGGCATTATATTGTTACGATTCTTCATAATTGTTATAAAATACAAATTGTGTTCAACACTTCAACGTCACGTTGGATAAATCAAGAAAGGTTAAAGATAAAAACAAAAACATGAAATAAAATTGGTAAACTTGGTGTTTTTGCTTACTAATTTGTGATCGAATCCAAATGAAGATTTGAGAATTACATTTTGTTATGAGGATGTTTTATCAGTTGCGACTGTGTTTTCTACATTTTTATCCAACCATATTATTCGTTATTATTAAAACATATATTACGAACGCATCAATTTCGATGTTTGTAATAATTATAAACACGAGAATTCAACTGATGATTGGATGAGTTGTAAATACGGAGTTGTCAGACAAAAAAATGTTAACATGTTAACGTGGTGGCATTGTGTGTTTGTGTTTTTGAAAAAAATTAAATTTAGAATTTTATATATATTTGTAGAATTCTGAAAAAAGTTTCAGTATTTGATTTTGTAAGAATTTTTGGAATATTCTTAGAATTTTGAAAAATTTTAAATTTTTGATTTTATTATAATTTTTAGAATGAATGAATGAAAAAAGTTTCAATTTTTGATTTTATATTAATTTTTGCAATATTTTTAGAATTTTGGAAAAAGTTTGAATTTTTGGAATATTATTGGAATATAGAAAAAGTTTAAATACTTGATTTTATTCCAATTTTTGGAATTTTTCAATTTTTGATTTTGTTATAATTTTTGCAATATTTTTAGAATTTAGAAAAAATAGAATTTTTGAATTTTACATATATTTTTAGAGTTTTGAAAAAAGTTTCAATTTTTTTTTCAATAATTTTTGCAATATTTTTAAAATTTTGGAAAAAGTTTGAATTTTTTTGAATTTTTGGAATATTATTGGAATATAGAAAAAGTTTAAATATTTGATTTTATTCTAATTTTTGGAATATTTTTGGAATTTTGAAAAAAGTTTCAATTTTTGATTTTGTTATATAACTTTTGCAATATTTTTAGAATTTTTGAACAAAATTTTAATCTTTGATTTTGTAATAGTTTTTGGAGTATTTTTAGAATTTTGAAAAGGGTTTTAAGGGTTGATTTTATTTAATTTTCACAATATTTTTGGAATTTTGAAAGAAATATGAATTTGTGATTTTGTAATATTTTCTCGAAACGATAAATGGAGAGGTTTTTGAGTAGTTTACTGAGTGTATCATCTTTTCACTAAATTGTGTTAATTTATGATCTGTTATAATTTTTCGGCAACGTATTGATGTTTCGTGTTAGTTTTGTAATAAAGTTCTAAACAGAGATAAAAAAATATTTGTACTTTAACAAAGAG
This sequence comes from Diogma glabrata, assembly GCA_963693315.1. NCBI lineage: Eukaryota > Metazoa > Arthropoda > Insecta > Diptera > Cylindrotomidae > Diogma > Diogma glabrata. The sequence continues at coordinate 235,272,253 of OY856187.1, forward strand.
TTGTGTTTGATATACATCGCTGCCCAAAACTAAAAACCATGTCCCCATAAAAGTTTTTGGCCGAAAACTATATCAAAATCCTTAATTCAGACCGAAATCTTGATATCTCAGAGCTTGAGATTTCAGCCCCTCCATATTTTTTGAATTATATTCTTAACTAGGTTAAAAATAGAACAATTCCACTTCGTAATTCTTTCAATTTCTATTCCTATAAGTCTGACGGACTCTCTCTTTTAGCTCAGTTCGATTGGGTCCTAATTATGAGTGTGATGCTGTCTCCCTATCAGGCCCTGATTACGACAGTCAGATCAGGCCGTGATCAAGCTTGCCATACACAAATAAATAGGGCAAACCCTAATAAAGCATTTCGTATCAGGCAACTAGAGGTCAAATACGAAAAACCAAATCAGGGCCGGATATATTAAAATACTGTTTAACCTAAAAGGATATTCTAATTCAGGCCCGGAACAGGTTCACAACATGTTGCACTAACTGTTCTGGACTGATCAGCCCTGATTATGCCCTGGCTGTATTTAGACTTTCCCTTACTAACTAATGCAGGGCATTTGAGTCAAACTTTAATGCAAACGGATTAGGGGTTGGCGAATGATTAATTCAATAAAGCATTAACATAGATTAGGAAAAGAGTAGGAAATGAAGTTGAACCATGAGAAACTTCGGCATTAGTCATTAGTCCTGTCACTGTCCTAAATGTTAGATCAATTATAAAGCGCATTATCCAAGAAATAAGATGCACTTAACATTGTTATGCCGTACTTTTTCAAACGTTTTGAAAACATCAAGCGCAACATCGAGGATTTCGTCTAGATTTTCAATCGACTTGTTCTAGAAGTGCGTTGCGAAAAGATTGTCCGTTGGTTTTCATTTTCGACAACCAAAGTGTATTTCGTTCGGGGTTTTTATTGTTCCCAAGAAGCCCTAAATATTAAAATTAATATACTTTCCAATTAACAACAACCCAACATTTGGGTTTCTTTCACTTTTCCTTAATTGCTGTATTTTCTAGTTGCCGATTAACCATATTCTGGACACATTGTTTGTTCTGCTTGCGCTAATCTTGTTAATTATTGATATTAGAAGATCGAATTGATCGTTTGGCCTGCGGGAGGCAGTTGCTCATAATGAGCAATTCCATTGCAATCTCTCCATACAGATAGTATCACCTAAATAGATATCAATCTAGGCTTCGAGGTCGTTTGTGGTTCGTCAACGGCCATTTTGCCAGCGCGCCATTGTGGAGTAAATTATTAATCTCAAACTTTTCGATTTTTCGACAAAATAACTATTTCTACATTCGCTTACAAAAATAAAGTATCGATTTAATAAAATTTGTGAGAATTATTAGCAAAACATCGACGTCATGGCAAAACCCTGTAAAAACTGACCAAAATTCATACCGGCATAACTACATTTTAGAGCAATCAAATAAAAATATCGAATTTAGTTTTTTCTTTCATTAATACCAATAACATATCAAATTTTCAGATTTTTAAAAAACCGACAAAAAAAATCGATGTACACTTGCAAAAGAACAGCTCATAAGTGTTACTAATTTCTTGTTTCATCGTTTAATATTTTATAAATAGAACAATGTTTTCGGGCAAACGGTTTCACAGATGCCATACTTGCAACCAGCAGTCAAATGAATTCCTAAATTGTTTTTCTTCTTAACGAAACTTATCAAAATAGGATGTGTGTTCTTCTTCACTTTTGATAGTCACGTCTTGTCTTCGTATATAAACAAAAAATAAATCAAATTGAAAAAAATAAAAACCTTACAATAATTCCGTTTTGTTTTCAGTTCTTTTATCAAAAGTTTTTGAGAGAAAATGTTTATGTGTTATGCTTGTCTTAATGGTACGGTCATCTTATATGTACTTCTCACATATTTCAATATTTAAAAAACTACTTTTATCAATTTATATTCTTCTGTAAGTCACGATATCCCCTTAAGATTATTCTGAGATTTTTAATAAAACTAAATAACAGAAAAATTAATCGCTTATAGTGATTTTAGTTGCATAAAGTTGCATTAATTGTAACACATAATTTTTTTCATTGGATTGATTTTTCTCGCTTTAAGGAGGTCAAATGTTATAGTGTTGAATTTGTGTTATGTAGAGATTGGTAATATTTTTGACACGTTGTTAAAAGTATTAGAAATTATAATATCAATATTCTATCAATTAAAATTTGCTGCAAAATAAATAAAAGAAATTGGATGTGTTTTGCTTTCGATTAATTTCGATCGATAGGCGTTTTAAACTACTGATTTGAGTAACAAAATATCAAAAATCAAGGTGAATTTAGTTACACGTACGCACGAGTATAATATCATAATTATTATAATAATAATAATAAAGTGCAACATGAAAGAATAGATTCGCCACCTGATAGCTAAAAGGGTTAATGATTTAATTTAATTATATGTTGCTATAAGTTGCTATATGTTGCTATTCTGTTTAGCAATGAAGTTTAACAATCATTTATTGATATGAAGAGAAGCACACGAACTAAATAAAACAATTATTTTACAGAGAAACTATTAAGTACGTTTCAATCGTGTACAGGAGCAGGAAAAAAAATTAATAATTTTAACTAAACATAACATCGAATCTACGCTACACAATATAAATATTATTCGACCGTGGGAAACAATTTATCCTTCTTATCTGGTTCATGACGTTTCCCAAAACAATGATCACATCTTGATCACTCCTTCAAATCAAAATAAAAAAAATTTCTTTTGACCAAATAACCGAAACGTATATATAAAATAAAAAGAATTTAATTTATTTCCAATATCATAAAATAAAATGTCTCCTTATTTGTGTCCTTTTGAAATCTTAACAAAACAAAGAGTTTGTGAAAAACAACATAAATTTGCTGATTTTATTATTGTGTTGACATAAACAGACAACTTGTTGCATTTTTCTGTTCTTTTTACATTATTGGTTGTATTCTTATGTAGAGTTGTTAGTTTTCCTTATTATTGTTATTGCGGTCAATATCAAACAAATAAATACGAAAAAAAAGTTAAAAAACAAATTGATTATTGAAAAAAATATTTCACCCCTATGTTAGTAAACATTTGTTTTTTATATCATAAGTTGTGTAGGGATGAATTGTTGTATATGTTGAATGGGTTTTTGTAAGTAGTATATCTTGTTTAACTAAATTAAAAAACAGCAAATATTTTAATTTTTACATGGTTATAAAATAATGAAACTTCAACAAATCAACATCAAAACTGCACTGCAGTTGCACTATAATTGTGTATACCGTAGGGAGGCCGAAAATTTTAGACGATACACAAAAAACAGACCAATGTATACCTAAATTGTATATGGTATAAGAATTGTAGGTATAAGATGTTCAGGAGGATAAATAATTAGGTAGTACGACTTAGGAGATGGTACGATATTTTTGTTTGTGATGAAAATATGTACATACTCATATAGAAAGAAATCATTATCTATAGTGAGATCTATTATTATTTTCAAATTTCTATGAAGACATCAACTCATATAGAAAAAAGTAGTAGTTATCAGTTCTAGTATAAAAATAATTATTACTTTCTTTATTATATATATATGTTAACGACCATACCATGTTGAAATCACCGGTTCTCGTCTGATCACCGTATACTCCATTTAGGTATACATACATTGGTTTGCTTTTTGTGTATCGTCTAAAATTTTTATCGTCTAAACTATAGACTCAACACAAAAAGTATCACTTTAGCTCCTAATAAAATAATGTACTATTATACTATAACCATACATAATAATTTGGTTTGGAAACCAATGTATCAGTGTCATAAAAGTTACCACAGGGATAACTGATTATAGTTGCAACTGCAAGGGCACTGCACTGTGCAGTTGCACTTAGGATTAACAACATATGTATATTAAATTAAGGCGTAATCTACATGTTTGCCAAAATTGTTTAAAATTTTAAATAAAATTCCTGTGTAAAAGGTTTTAAAATATATGTCACAACATCTTTTATAAATTTGACGGTGTTAATGAATTTTATACTTTCACACATTTGCAATTCTCGCTTGGACCTTGCTCGCATTGTAAACTTTTGCTCGAGAATAAACTATTCAGTATTCATGCGAATAAAATGAATTTAAACAGTATTGTATATTTATTTATACACCTTATACACTTAATTTTAATCTTTATAAAAATGTAAGAATAGAATATAAATTTAGCTTTACTAACTGTTAAGAAGTTTCACTTCAGATTTGCGCACCTTGTACACACAACACAACTCAAATTTGATGTCTTTTGCTGGAGGTCATTTAATTATGAAATTACAAAACAATCAAAATTAAATTAAATTTGATAAAATTTATTAACCAAATATAATAAAAAGTTATTTGGCGATTTTTAAAAGCAATTAAACACAACACAAGTAGGAAGTAATTGGAATTTTTCAATTCAAAGGTATGGTTGGAAGTTTCTCAGATAAAAACTCGACTTCCCATTTTACGTGTTTCGGATGTATTCCATCTTTCTTCTTTAGTGACATGTTCGAATCTTTTAGCAGACACGCTACTGAGGCGATGGCTGTTTCGAAGTTGAAACCATCATCTCTTCTTATTATTATTATTTATTTAAGTTGAATTTTTAAATTGTCATTACACTCCATATTATGGAAACGTTTTTACATTATATGGGAATTTTTGCATTAAATTTATAGACATTAGTTTTTGTAAATTCATAGAATGGGGCATATTTCTAAGTATCCTTAGTATCAAGTATCCTTCTATTCGTTTTATTTTTTAATATATTCATTCTGAAATAATATTCATAATGATCTGTAACGAAAGAATCAAATGCAGTTTGAAAAATAAAAATCACGTTTAATTAATTTTATTCTGTCCGCATATTTGCAAGGCTCGCTCGCGTTGATCTAAAAATCATTGCGCAACAGAATAAAAACAACAACTGTTTATTTTTTGATGTCAAGTTTTATGCTTACCATTAAAATACACCATTATTATAACACTTACCATTATAACACACAGTATTACTTCGGTCTGAAAGACCTAAGTATTACATTCATGAGCCAAAAGTGAAATTCTTACCCCCACTTTTTTTGGCATTCCTCGACGTTTAAGGACCTACTGATTCTAAAAAAGCAAAAAAAAAATGTGTGTCTGTCTGCCGGCCGTCATTACCTACGCCACAGGGAAAACCACTGGAGAGATTTCAAAAATTTTTTTTTCTAAAAATAGGTATACTCAAGGGACAGGTCCGAAAGGACGCTGTGTTCGATAACTGTATCAGAAGTGTGTCAAAAAAATCATTATGTGTGTCAAAAATAGCAAATTTTCATATTTTTGGCTTAAAAAACGTCCATTTTAAGTAATTACGAGTAGGAACATTAAATTTGGAGAAATCTTGATGGTAGGGATTGGTATGTGAGATCAAAAACTAGATTATTGCATTATAAGTTTGTCAAAAAAATGTTGTCAAGTGTGTCAAAAGAAAGATTTTTATTTATTTTTTTACCCAATTTTTTGGAAAAAAATAAAATTAATTATATGTTTGATATGAAATTTTATTATTATTATTGAGAATTATGGCATTATAAGTTTGTCAAAAAAATGTTGTCAAAAGAAAGTTTCTATTTAGTTTTTTACCCAAGTTTTTGGAAAAAAATTAAATTAATTATTTGTTTGAATGAAATTTTATTATTATTATTGAGAATTATAGCATTATAAATTTGTCAAAAAAATAATGTCAAGAAATTGAAATTTTGAAAAAAGTTTGTATTTTTGATTTTGTAATAATTTTTGCAATATTTTTAGAATTATGGAAAAAGTTTTAATTTTTGATTTTGTAAGAATGTTTGGAATATTTTTAGAATTTTGGAAAAATTTTAAATTTTTGATTTTATTATAATTTTTGGAATTTTGAAAAGAATTTCAATTTTTGATATTGTAATAATTTTTGCAATATTTTTACTAACAACTTTTAATGTAAAATTTTTTAAAATAAATTATTATTATATTTTAAAAACGTTAAAAGTTGTTTTCAATTCTGTTAGTACTCTTACATAGTGGTAATTATTAAATTAAAAAATAATAATTTTCTTTTGTTTTCATAATTTTTATTGATTATTCTTGCAAAGTACTAGACTCGCATTTTGTTCAGGCGAAAACCTAATCGTAGTAGAAAATGCTCTATTTATACTGGTCAACCTCCGATTGGGTTGCCTGATCCGACCCGCAACTGAGCTCTTATAGTCGGGTTGCTAAACAGTTCAACACAAATTACTTTATTCCTACGAGCAACATTTTTTATTTTGTCCGTTAACAATTCATCGATATCGATATAAAAATTCATTGATTTTCCTCTCAAAATTATATTTTATAATATCAATAAAATCACCAGATGGACCAGTTTAATTCATTTTTCTACAACAATGACACGCACACAATAATATCTAAAATTCAAACAAAAATCATTAAAATTTGAAACCTTTCAATCCCAATCGAATAACCTTATGACCTCTTTTTTATGCGTAAAATAAAAATTATTGTCCTTTTTTATTCAAAAAGAAAAAAATTGTAATAAAAATAAAGTGACCAAAAGTCGTGTGCCAAAAATAAACATTAAAAATTTGACTGGCCCTCTTTTCTTCGATTCATTATTCATTTCATTTGGCATTTGGACAATTAAATAGATTTTTTTGGGATAAAATTTGCATTTTTGCTAAAATTTCTAATATATATTTGTTTGTTGTACGGAATGAAAATGGATTTAAACCAAAAATATGAAATTGCATAATTCACCCTAATTGAAATTATTTTTGTTGGGAAAATAGAAAAAACAAAAAAACTAGTGAACGGTCGATCGAACAGTGTCAATTTATTGGTATTGAATTTAAATATATTCTTTGTTTGGTTTTTTTCTTGACGTTTTATCGATAAATATTTTTCGAGGGTTGAATTTTTTTCGAGGTGACCAAAACAGTTTAATAGAATTATGATTTTATGTTAAGAATTTTATCATTGGCGTTGTTAGGAGAGTAACAGAAAACATTAAAAACGTAGGTCAATATATAAAACTCAATTGAGTTCTTCCAGCGTTTTCAAGTTGACAGTTACAATAAAATTGTTTCATATAAATTTCAAGCAAGTTTAATAAAACATTGTCCATATTGTTAGCTACTCAAATTTTTGATTTATTCAGAGGGATTCGCTGTAGTATGTGTTTACTCTAAATTGGGCTATTTGTTTGGAAATATTGCTTACCACTAATTTAATTCAATACACCGCCTTGTTTTTCAATTACTTTTGTATACTTGTATTACCTTGAGCGTTTTGGTCCCGCTCGTATAATTTGAAAATATCGTAGGGTATAGCCTACCCAGTATATGAATAATTCACAACGTGTAAGGTATTTTGATAAGCTTAAAGAGTCGCTGTCTACTTCAATAAAAATAAATTTGAAATTCAAACAATTTTTGACAACAGCCAAACAAAGGCTGATTTAGGAATTTTATTTGATGATCTCGATTAATTTTGTATAGTTATCAGTCAAGTGAACTAAAATAAAGAAAAAAAATATTTATTCTCTCCTGCATTTAATCTTACATTTCACATATTAAAATAATGGATTAATTTGAGACTTCTTCGTAAACTTAATTACGTCTGCTAAGATAACAAACTCAATTTTTTTAACTTAAATCTTCTATTTTTAAGCGTTTTTCTTTTTGTAATTTGTTAACGTAACTTCCTTAAATTCTTTAATATCAATCTAAATTATTCATTCAAATCACAACATTTACAAACAATCCACGTGCACTGAATATAAACAATTTAATAAAGACATACAAAAACTATAAAAACCTAATATCTCGGACCCAACAAAAAAAATGATGGGGGTCCTGTTTTATAATACACACGTTTTTGTCGGATTATTTATAAAATTAAAAAAAAAATCGTCAATTGAAAAAAAAATTTATATTGTTTTATTTCGTATAGAATTTTTTTCTTCATTTATTCACTTCCATCCATCCATCCTTAATGATTAAAAAGAAATAAAATGTGGGCAGATCAGTTTTTTCCTGTATTTCGATTAAAAAAAATTATAGTTTTTTTTAATATAAAAAGGATTTTTTTTATTAGAAAGTGCGGGTAGAATATTTTTTTTCGCGTATCCTTTATTTTGTATGAAATGATCCTCAGTCATTAAAAGATCAGGTTACTTATGTTGGCCTAAATAGGATGAAAGATGAAACAACGAAATTTATCAATTGTGTGAATTCGATGAAATTTGAACAACATTTTTGTAATTTTCGATTTATATTGAATTGAATATTTGACAGGAGGCAGATGTCCTCATTCTTTATTAAATTGGTTTAAGTAATGTAATTTTTCGTAATCGATGTTGCAAGTAATAGACTTGATATATAAGATAACGATGTACTTTCCTCAATTAAGTAATAGTGGGCAATTTGTTCCAGGCACTAGCTTCTTCTCCAAAGGTCCCAATCTGCTTAACTGGTAGCAATTTATACGATCTAAACGGCACCAAATTACAATATTAATGAGAACATCAAGTTTAAAAATGGGCTTCTGGGTGTAGATCATTTTGTAGAATTAGAAGCTTGTGGATTTAAGCTGGTTTGTTTGGTTATTTATTGATGTGGTTATTTAACATTTTTAGAAATTAAATTTCAAAAAAAAAGTTTTATTTTATTTAGATATTTTATTAAGAATAAACAAATCATTATTTTACTGACGTTTTTTAAGATAATGGCATTAACAACAAAAGATATCATCATTTTATCACCAAATAAATAGTCGGAGGTAAGTTTTTAGTTTTTACACTTCTCTCACTTCGCTCGCTGAGAAATCGTTTTCCTGCGGTGAAGTGATTTTTTTTTAATGCAATCTATCGTGAAAAAAAAAAATCTTACATACCCCAAATTTTGTTTTTTCTTTTGTTTTGGACCATTCTCTATCTAAATAGCCAATACAAATTTTGGTGTACGTCTGTGTGTGCGTGGGTGGGTGGGTGTGTGGATGACCTTTCTGCATAGGATCTTGATGAATATTTGGCAAATGATACAGGTCCACTTGAAAATGGAAGATCTGGATTCATTTCAAATTTGTACAAAATGGCGGGGGTTTCCCGAACACCTCTAAGTTTAAATCTAAAATAACTTTTAATCCCGGCTTATGATCTAATGGAAACATAGTATATAAGGTTTTAGTACTGTTTTCAATATTTCTGCATACCAACTTCCGGTTTGTCACTTCGGGTTAAAAAGTTTTTTTTCCGGGTGTTTATTTCTACTGTAGCCTACAATTACCGATCGATTTTCATGAAACGTTGGTAAAAGCTTTCAAGTAACATGAGAAATATTTTATAAGCTTTTGGAGTACATTTGATAAAGGGTTTGGGGTCCACCATACAACAGGTGGTTTTTCCACAATGTTTTTATGTTTGTTGGGAGTGCACTTTGGAAAAAGATGCAAACATGTATGGCAAGGAACTGATCAGTTTTTGAGCGATAGTGAACAAAGTGATGGGGAGTGTCCCATACACCGATTTTTTTGAAAGCTCAATAACATCTGTACCTTATAGTCGAATTGGATGAAACTTGGTACATCAGCATTTAGTACGGTTCACAATAGTTCTGCATCCCAACTTTTGGTTTTTCACTTCCGGTAAAATATTTTGTTTTGTACTTTTTTGAAGTTTTTTCAGTGTCCTTATGCACACTACAGCCTACAATAATGAAGTGATTATGATGAAACTTATGAAAAATGTTCTAATTAGTAAGAGAAGATAGTTCTCATCTTTTGGGACACATTGATCAGAGTGGCGGGGGGTCTACCATACAAATGCTGACTTTTCACACTTTGTTTTTAAAGTTTGTTGGGAGCATACACACTTCTTTCATTAATTTATTTTAATGATACTTTGAAGAAAGATGGAGACTTAAATAACAAAGAACTGTTACGCTCGAGGTTCATACTTTGTGTATTGTAAACAACACAAAAATAATAAATTTCATGACATCGGAAAATTCATAATTTAGTCAAACCAAATTACCTGAATCAATTGACTACTTCTTTCCATATAATATCTTTACTTTTGTCCCGGGGGTAATTCAGGTAAACAAAACTAGCAACACTACCTATATGGTCTATGCGCATTTTTCAAGTTGTACCTACGAATTTTAAAACATCAATTATTACGTTGTCTCATTTCTGATGGTATAGTTGTTAATTATGAAACCAACCAATAGAAATTAACTTAGGCAATGTTTAGAAGTAAGTATAATGGTACATTTACCTACTTGGATTATATAACTTCACTCATTAAATTTTAATTAACCATCTGTCATCTGTCAAATTCATGCTTGATCAGCTATATTTTATTCGTCCAGTCAGTAGATTAGTTTTCTCAATGATTGCCATCTAGTGGGTAGAATTTACTGCTAAATCAAATTTTGTCTTAATTGACAATGCCGGAAGTACTGCCGAACGAAAAAAAAATCGAAGAAACCGAAGAATATATATCAGGGTTGATCAGGAATAATTGTCAGTTTGGTTGTTAGCTTTGAACGAAATAAAAATAAAATAAATTTACTTAAAATTAGAAAATTTTAGATTTAATAAAAACTTTCTTATGTATGGTTGTGTACAATAAATTATAAAGTGAAAAAAATAAATTGTAAATAAAATTACAACTAAATTCGTTCCTTATCGTGATAATTAATGTGAGTTTCGTAAACTGAGGGTATTAGATTGTACAATTTAATAACAACATCCACGTCACAGCCGCCATTGAAAGAACAGCAACCAAACTCGACATTCTGAAGAAAGCAAACTTAAGAGCGAGAATTATTGTTTGTGGCTATACTCGTGCTAACTGTCGAACCACTTCACCGACATGAATCACCCGATTCTACCAGGATTTTCAGTGAAGATGTGTCTTTAGATTTAATGTTGGGAAGGTAATACGTTTATGATCCAGCTTATTCAACATTATTAGGATACAAATTTTGAAAGTTAATGTCGTCCATATAAGCAACGAGGATACTGCCGATAATATTTGTGTATCAAGATAATCACCACAGTAAATATATAAATTCTTGGAAGTCAGTGTCGTCCGCATATAGTTTTTTTGAAAATTAATGTCATCAGAATATGTTCACATCAACAACATATAAATATTGAAGGGTGATATTGATTGGTGTCAGTAGGAGTGTGATAATTTACAAGCCGGAAGGGAACAAATTCAATTGGACGAAAAGCCAACCATCGCTGCCGACGGATGACAACTGTGCGGAATATTTTGTAAGTCTTCTTTTCATTATATTTTATTGTTAAACGGATTCTTCGATGCTGGTAGAATCATTAGATTAAAAATTAAATCAATAAATTGGACATGACTTTCATGTGTACTTAAATAAACTAATAGTGATTTTGACGTGGGAGCGATCTCGCTATGGCTCACGTAGAGATTCCCAAAAATAAAAATATGTTTTCTCTAAATTGAATAATCCCACACATTTTTATTTGATGCCATCGGGCTTATTGGTAATGAAACCTGGGCAGACTGATCCAATCCCGCCCAAAATCTAGGTGGGGTAAGTCCATGTCACGTGGCACAGAACTGATTAGTTTTTGGACAATATTGGGATAAGTAGTGGAAGTTTCCCCAACACCTGTTTATTATGTCACCATTTTTGCAATGTTTGTTGGGAGCATACAGCATTCGTTCGTGAATGAATTTTGATGACACTTTGGAAAAATATGCAAATATGTATGGCAAGGAACTGATTAGCTTTTTAGCCGTATTGAAAAAAGTGGTAGAGGGCCTCTCAAACACCTGTTTACTGTTTTAATGTTTGTTGGGAGCATAGAACATTCGTTCGTGAATGAATTTCGATGACATTTTGGAAAAAGATGCAAATATGTATGGCAAGGAACTTAATAGTTTTTTTAGCGATATTGAACAAAGTGGTAGGGGGTCCACCAAGTACCTGTTTTTTGGAAGCTTAATAACATCTGTATCAGATAATCGAATTGGATGAATCTAGGTATGTAAACATTTAGTACGGTTCACAACAGTTCTGCAGCCCCAACTTCCGGTAAAATTTTTTTTCCTTTTTCTCGTACAACAGAATTTATGTTTGTTGGGATACTACTGCTTTCTTTAATATTTTTATTATTAGAACTACGCGAAATCTACAACATTGGTTACCTTTTAATTAAAATAATTGATGGATATTAGCTCATTATATATCCAGAACACTATGTTTCCAGAGCTGTGGTGAAGTCAGCGTATGCATCAGCGTCGCAATATTTTTTGATAAAAATTGTTATGCAATCAGAGTTACAATATGTGTCACAACACACATACAAACCTTTTAAGACCTGGACCCTGATTATGGAATGCGATATACGTTGAAAGCAAGGTGCTTTTAAAAAATATTGTGTACAAACACAACATTTTTCGTAATTGTATTAGTAATTAAAGTAAAAAGTAATAAAATGATAGTAGACCAATATTTTGTGGATATTTTTATGTGGGCATTAATTTTCACTGTAAGATGTCAATTTGACATGAGTCGAAAGTGCGTAAGAAGGTACAATTCTTAAAGGATTTGTTAAATAATTGTAGGTGTATAACTTTAAGCTTAAATGGAACCAAAATTCATTTTAACTTATTTGTAAATTGTTTCATTTTGTAACTTGTTACGAGTTTAAATGATATCGTAGAAGATGCTAATAGGATGGGTAGTGCGAGGAAGGTTACTGCGTCAAAGGAGATTAAATCATGGTCTTGGTTAATGAAAGAAGTTGAAACTTATTTAGTTTTGAGGGCATATGAGTTTTTAACGTTAAAGGTGAAGAAATGTGTTTGAGAGTCTTGGAACTTAAACGTTGGTTAAGAAGGAATAAGGTAGTTTCTACTGAAAAGTAATTACAACATACAAAGACAAAGACAAAAATTACTACTAAACCTACCCAAACCACCACACCTTATTGACAAATACGTCAACAAATTTACCATGATGGAACAAACTCTTTTGTCCTAGCCCCCAAAAGCTTCCCAAACCCATTGTCCCTCCATTACCACATCCAGCTTCAATGTATGTGTACTACCCTCTTACTATATACTTCCCTAACCTTCGTGGATAACCTATCAAATAATTGATGGACTCCTGCAGACAAAATCAAAACTGCATACTTACAGGAAACATAAATTACCAAAAAATATCCCCTAAACTTAAAGATTTAACACCAAAGAACAATAACTGCAAGACACAAAATATACCCTATGAAATAAATTGCAAAGCATCCACTAGTTGCTATGTAGGCAAATTCTCCCAGTACCTAAATAAAAAGATGCATCAAAAGAATGTTGAACTCTCCAGAAACTACACCAAATATAGTCAACAAATCACCAATATTCCATAATTCGCACGCATCATTTGCACTATATACCTATCTTCAATGTACTCCAAAATCTTCTTAATATCACCCATTTATCACCAAAATACCATTTCATTTCCAAAATAGATTACACGACGGTTTTTATAAAAGTCAAACAAATAAACAATTTTGTTGAAACGTCAAACGAATTTTTGTTTAAAAATAATTTATACAAACGTAGTAGTTTTACAAAAAAGTAATTGATTTTAGATCAATATCATTACTAATACACTTACGCCAAAAATTGAGTTGTTATCGTTTTCGCATTCCATAATCGGGGTCCTGATTCCCACAACAACATGCATTTCTATAAGGTGTTAGTGGACGCTTTTATTTGTTTGGTTTGTTGATATAAGTCACTCGAAATTATTGATTCGAACAAATCATTTCATTTGTACGATTTACAGACAAAAAAGTACATTTGCATTTTGTTACTATATGACAGTGTTAATGATTGAGGGATGATAAAGTAGATTTCACCTAAGCACTGTTGGTGACGATATTTACAAAAAACAACGAGATCAGTAATAGTGCGACTATTTTATAGGGCATCAAGATTTGATGTTAAATATTGATCACCAACAATTCACATAGCACGCTTTTGAACAGAGTCGAAAAGAGTCAGGGTGGAAACAGATGCAGTACCCCAAACTTTACAACAAGGCCTCGTACAGGAGCGAATATAGGATTTATAAATATGTGGTAATTGGTAGAACAGAGTGAATTTTTTTGTACATCTATTGAGGAGACCGATTTTTCTTGACGCGCTCTTAGGCATTATATCATCGTTCTATAAGAGTAAGTTTTTAGAAATTGTGACTCCTAATAAACGAATTTTTTTACATTCGTCTATATGTTAGTCAAGTCACACATATTTCTTAGTCACACATACAAACAGTGCCAGCGAAACTAGCTTCCCCACCTTCATACTTTCTTTAAAACTTCTAAGCGGTTTCGAGAAAGGTTTCGATAAAGGTAAGTGGTTTCGCCTTTAACAAAGCTATGATTTGTAAAAGACCTCGGAAATAACTTCGGTATGGTATTTTGTAAGAAGATATGCAAGCTGAATAGAATTTATAGTTTCACAAGTTATAGCTTCGATAAAGTGCTTTTAATAGCTTGTTTTAAGCAATATTTAGAAGTCTTATAGAAACTATTAAAAAATGTCACAAAAATATTACAATATTTTTCATATGTCTACAATTTTTCAACGTAATTATTGTTATTGCTATGTTATTATATAGTGTTTTAATTTATGTTTTTATTTACGGCCTCATCAAGTTTCGAACTCTAGTCCTTCGATCGTTTATCCTGCACGCTATCCAATCGGTTAATTTAAATGTTAAGAAACAATAAATATCTTTGATAGTAGTTACAATATCAATGGCTGCTATAAGAGTTCCATAGGCATAGCATAGCATTTAGTTTTTTAATGTTGATGCAGAAAATATAGTATAATTCAGGGGCTCAATTTTGATGTAAAGAGGTATTGGCATGTAACTTCAATAAGTGTTTTAACGTTGAAATCATAATCTGTGATTTACGTTCTTAAAAGATTTTGTGTCATTTTAATAAACGTAAAAGAATATTGATAAATCATTTTTCTTTTTGTTTTATTAATTCAAAGATTTTAGGTATAGCAAAATTAAGCGGTTATATGTTTTTATTCAATAACTTTTCAATAACTTCCTTGAACAATATATTTTTTTTTCAAAATAAAAAGTAATCCAATTACAACGGATTTCCAATTGTTGGAAAATATGTGTCACACCAGCATGCAGACTAAGGTGCTGATGAAGGTAGTTATTTTTTAAAAATGTTATATAAATATAAAACAATAACAATACAAGCACCGATATATCACAATCACACCATCCATTTGCTGTAAATTATTTTAATAGAGTGACTAATTATGAAACTCTGTATTGCCTCAGTTCTTCCTGACGAGTTTGGCAGTCAAAAATGTAAAAAAATTCATATATCATTATTTATAACACTTAGCCGAATAATCTTTAAATTTTCTTCATTCCACTCTACTTGATTCTGATTCTCTGTTGATTCTAATTTTGACTGATTTTTTTGACTATTTTAAATGGTCAAAAGAATAAAAAGTATTTTATATTGTGCAAAATATGTCTAAATAATACATTAAAAACAAAAACCGCCTTATGCACAATACTTTTCTGACAAAAACAAAAGGATTTCCATTTCGTATAAGCTCCTCTAGTTGAAATAATAGAAACAATAGTTTCCGTCAGTTTGACATATTTCATTTTCACAAAACAGTTTCGGTAAAACTTTTAAAGTCTGGATATTGAAGCAATTTTTAGACTATAACAGCTATATGCTTCTATAAGATCTTTTAATAGTTGGAACAGAAACAACTTCAATCATAATGACAGCTTTAACTTCTATAGCCTTTTTTCGCAGCCTTTGTTTAGAGTTGTGTAGATAAGTTTCGGTAAAGCTTCTAATATTAAAGATAGTCGTATTTTAGAAGATTTCACTCTGGTGATGGGGAGAACTTCTCTGTGAAAGTTCTATTGAAAGTTTTTAGAAGTAAAATATAACTAGCTTCCCCTTAGAAGCTTTAGTGAAGCTTTATTGAAGCTAAAGCTGGTATAACTAAAAACTGAAAAGTAAGTTTCAGCTAGTTGGGTATACTAATTGAAATATCGTTGAAAACTCGGACTTTGATCTTTAAACAATCAATAGCTATGTATTGGTGGAATTAAACTTTACTAAATTTTTGTCACCCCAATCGGTTACTTTTTCTAGGTCGTCATTTGTATGTTAGCGTCTCTTTTACCCTTTGGAGATAGGGAAAGAATGACTTGTGCAGGGGTACTATCATCTGCAAAACTGAATATTGGGTTACTGGTGATTTTAAAAGTTCGTTGATAAAAGTAGAGTGAGTGATAAATCTGAGCCTTGGTTGGATTACACCAGCGTTAAATAATTTAGACTCAGAACAAAAACTCTCCATAATACCGAAATGTGTTGGTTAGATAAAAAAAACTTTGAATTAACTTTACGACTGCGAAATAAAAACCGTACGCAATCAATTTTCGTCTCGATCAATTTTGCATGCCAGATTCGATCAAATGCCTTTAAAATGCGTCCAATGCGATTAAATAAATTCCAAAAATTCAGAATTTATTCGAAGACGTAATTCACACAATCAATAAAAAAATATAATCAATTTTTTCGTGTCTTTTTCACCTAAGCCCAGGATATGAAAAAAACCAATAGTTTTATTTTAACAAAACGTTCACATTTCAAATTTTATTTTGTTCTATTTATAACAAAAAACAAATCGAAGAAAGGACGATATTTGTATTGTACTGCTCAATGTTTTGCTTAAAAAACATATCAACAAATAAAATTATTTTTAATCGCGTGTTTGTTCTATTCTGTTGCAAAAATAATATTATATTTGAACATAAATAAATTTTCTTTATAGATTTGGCATTATTGGTTTCATGTGGAAATAATTAAAATAATATTAATATTTAGGACCACATACATATAAAATTACCTAAAACTAAATGACTCAAAGGTGAGTTAATCTCTTATACCTTGATTTGAACATGAAAGGATTTTTCTTTACATTCGATCACCTTTTTACCTAAATGATCGAATAACGGATATATTAATGCATACTTGTATTTTAATGTTAATTTTGTGGTGTATAGATTTCGATACAATCCTTATATTTTATCCCTGTTTTCAAAAAGGCGATCTTTATAGATAAATGTAAAGATTAGATATTTGTGAAATAAAAATTGTGCGGAAATGTGAGGCTCAAAAGGTGCAGACGCATCAAATATATTACTTTCACCATTTACGCTTTATAAAGCAATGAATTGTATTTTATTGATCGCTTTTGCAGACGCAGCATTTATATTACTTTCATAATTTATTCTTTGTTATGTTAAGCAATGAATAATATTTTATTCATCGCCATTGCAGACGCATCAAAAATATTATTTTCATCATTTATGCTTTGTTATACTGAATTAATCACGAAAATAATATATTTGATGCGCCTGCAATGGCGATGAACAAAATACAGTTTATTGCCTAACAAGACATAAATGGTTGAAGTAATATATATGATGCGTCTGCAATGGCGGTGAACAAAATACAATTTATTGCCTAACAAGGCCATTATTTTCGTCATTTATGAAAATAATATATATCATGTGTGTCAAAGTTTGACTGCCTTTAACTTTTAATGCAATTGTGTGAATGTATGCGTTTAAGATTTAAAGTCAGAGTGTAGTATGAAAGAGATGAGTATATATGTTTTCATTGTAATTTATTTTACTGAACGTCATTTCCGTTTGAAAACGTTACTCCCGTCCGAAAAAGATTAGTTACATGTCATATGGCGCCTAAAGATTTTAATAAATATTATAATAAAATTAGGTTACGATTTGCAATTCAGAATATACCCTCATCTTGTTCTACAATTTTGTAGTCTACAAGATTTACAAAGAAATATTTTCGGATTAACCACTTTCCTAATGAAACCTATAACGACAAAATTTTTCATGGTAAATAAATAAATAAATTTTTAAGTCGACCTTCGTCAAAATATTTCTTGTGTTAAATGAAATAACGGAATTGCGCGAGGAAATCAACTTCTCCTTTAGAACAAAACAAATTTGGCAATGTAACAGAAGATAATAAAATAATAGAAAATCGATGTATACTTATCATTGTCATTAAAACCCCTTGTGCATCGATCACGAGACTCGCGGAATTTTATTTTTGCTTTGTGAAACAATCACGAGTCTGATTCGTAGAAAATTATTTTTACTTTGTGAAACAATCACGAGATAGACTCGTGATAACAATACAAATTAAATTCTTGGAATCACTTGACTTTATTTCAAAATTGTGCTCGAACGGGTGAACCGATTTTGTTTAAAATGTACTTAGTGAGGTATAAAAATATTACTTTAACAAAATTTTTCAAACAAATAGTTCAACCAAACATAAAATTTATTTAAACTAATAAAACCTTAAAGCGGTTAAGAATTGAAAAAACAAAATTCAAATTTGCCATTTGACCGTGATTAAAAGAGTTGTTCAATTTGGATTTTCATTTTTGAAGTTTCAAATAAACAGGTGCTTGGGAAGCCCACACCACTTATCCCAATATTGTTGTTGTTATCCCAAAAACTAATGAGTTCTTTGTCATTTAAGCTTCCTTCTTCTTTCAAAGTGTCATTAAAATTGATTCCCCCCCCCCCATCGCTCCCAGCATACTTTAAAAACAGAGTCAGTAAAGTCAGCAGTTGTATGGCTGTTTGATCAATGGGTCCCAAAAGTTGATTATCTTCTCACACTGTTTGAAATCTTTTTTATAAGTTTCATCGTAATCCCCCAACTAGCATTTCAAGTTCTTTAAAAACACTAAACAGTCTTACCGATAGCTTCCCCACCTTTAGAGTTTCCTTAAAACTTCTAAGCGGTCTCGATAAAGGCCATTTGGAGAAATTTCTCCACCTTCAACGAAGTTATGATTTGTAAAAGACTTCGGAAATAACTTCGGTATGGTATTTTGTAAGCAGTTATGCAAGCTGAATAGAATTTATGGTTTCACAAGTTATAGTTTCGGTAAAGTGCTTCTAATAGCTTGTTTTAAGCAATATTTAGAAGTTTTATAGAAGCTATTAAAAAATGTGACAAAAATATTACAATGTTTTTATATATCTATAATTTTTTAACGTAATTATTGTTATTGCTATGTTATTATATAGTGTTTTAATTTGAGTTTTTGTTTACGGTCGCATCATGTTTCGAACTCTGGCCCTTCGATCGTTTATCCTGCACGCTGTCCAATCGGTTAATTTAAATGTTAAGAAACAATAAATATCTTTTAAAGTAATTACAATAATAATGACTTCTATAAGACTTCCACAAGACTTCCATAGAATTTAGTTTTTTAATTTAGATGTAGAAAATATAGTATAATTCATGAGCTTTATTTTTATGGAAAAAAGGATGTGGCATGTAACTTTAAAGGGTTTTTTAACAATGAAATCATAATCTGAGATTTAGGTTCTTAAAAGATTTTGCTTCTTTTTAATAGACGTAAAAGAATATTGACAAATGTTTTTTCTATTTGTTTTATTTATTCAAAGATTTTAGGTATCGCAAAATTAAGGGGTTATATTTTTCAATCATAACATTTTAGCGTCCTACACCTTTATATGAACAATTTTTTTTAAATAAAAAATTTTGTAATTGAATTTTTAATAGGTGTTGTGATACCTAATAAGTACTAAGGTGCTGATGAACGCAGTTAATTTTTAAAAATGTTACATAAATATTAAACATTAACAATACAAGCAACGTATATCACACCATCCATTTACTGTTAATTATTTTAATAGAGTGACTAAATTATGAATCTCTGTATTGCCTCAGATCTTCCTGACAAGTTTGGCTCTCAGAAATGTAAAGAAAATTCATATTCCATTATTTATAAAACTAAGCCAAACAATCTTTAAATTTTCTCTATTCCACTCTAGTTGATTTTTAATTCTTATTCTTTAACTGATTGTGATTTTGATTGATTTTTTTGTCTTTTTCAAGACTCTAAATAAAGAATAGTTTATATTGAGCAAAATATGTCTAAATAAGCCAATAAAAAAACAAAAACCGATTTATGCACAATATTTTCTGACAAATATGAAACGATTTCAATTTCGTATAAGCCACTCTAGTTGAAATAATAGAAGCAATAGCTTCTGTCAGTTTGACACATTTCTCTCCGTAAAACTTCTAAAGGTTGGATAACGAAGCAATTTTTAGACTATGACAGCTGTGCTTCTGTAAGATCTTTAAACAGTTACAACCGAAACAACTTCAATCATAATGACAGCTATAACTTCTATTACCTTTTTTCGGAAGCTTTATTTAGTGTTGTGTAGATAAGTTTCGGTTATATTAAATATTAAAGATAGAGGTATTTTAGAAGCTTTCACTCCGGTTGTGGGGAGAATTTCTTTGTGGAAGTTCTATCGAAACTTTATAGAAGTAAAACATAACTAGCTTTCACTTAGAAGCTTTCGCGAAGCTTTATTAAAGCTAAAACTTGTATAACTCAAAATTGAGAAGTAAGTTTGCTAGTTGGGCGTTTCATTAAATTAGGATGTAGTGTCAATAAAAACACTGAAAAAAATTCAAAAACTTGCAAAAAAAAAATTTTTGCTGAAACTTTGGATGCAGAACTGTTGTGAACTGTACTAAATGCTTATGTACCAAGTTTCATCCAATTCAATTTTAATGTGCAGATGTTATTGATCTATCAAAAATACCGGTGCTCGGGGGACCCCCTACCACTTTGTTCAATATCGCTCAAAACGTAATCAGTTCCTTGCTATACATATTTGCATCGTTTTCCAAAGCGTCATCAAAATTCATTCACGATCGAATGTTGTATGCTCCCAACAGAGATTGAGAACATGGCAGAAAAAACCACCTGTTCCATGGTGGAACCTTTTATCAAATGTTTCCTAAACGCTAATAAAATCTTTCTCATATTACTTGAAAGCTTTTACCAACGTTTCATAAAAATTGATCTGTAAATGTAGGCTACAGTAGGAATAAACACCAGAAAAAAACTGTTTAACTGGAAGTGAAAAACCGGAAGTTGGTACGCAGAAATATTGGAAACAGTACTAAAACTTTATAAACCAAGTTTCAATAAGATCATAAACCAGGATTAGAAGTTATTAAAGATTTAAACTTAGAGGTGTTCTGGAGACCCCCCGCCATTTTGTCCAATTTTAAAATGAATCCAGTAAGTAAGTTCAGTAAGTTCTTTTTTCTCGCTAGATTGCATTACTTCACACAATTTAAAATTGTGGTGAAGTAAAAATTATTTTGGGTGACAATTAAAGAATATAAAAATGATTTATTCTAATACAAAAAAAATTGTGTTAAATTTGTATTTATTTGTTTATGCTAGTAAATTAATGTGATATTGTGGATCAGAGTAAAAAGAATTTTTTTTTGCTTATGAAAGCTTTCGCCATGTGAATCTTATCTTGTAAACTGTGAAGAATTAAATAAAGAAATATTTGATTTCGTTAGCAAACTAAGAGCAACGAAAAAAGGGAAATTATAGTAAGCTTGATCTGTTATCAATATAAAAACGGGACCACACATTATCAATAGTGCCATCAAGGTTATGCATAACGATAATTCCTGCTGATGATATGGATACCAACCAAAACTAGAATAACTAAACCAATAAAGGAACTAAATTGAGTTATTGAAGACAACTTAGGAAAGCAACTACGTATAGGATTAGTATTAAATAGTGTAAGTTATTTTACTAATTTTGTTTGATTTTGTATTTTCTATTATTGAATTTTCTTTTACTATTAAAGTAATTAGTTTTTTTTCTTGAATATGGAATTTTTTCTAATCCTAAATAAGAGATTTAAGGTTCGTTTGAACAGACTCTGAGTTTTTCTGTTTTAATGTTTCATTTTATTTGTGTATAAAAAGACCTGGTAAAAGAAACCAAATAAGTTCTATAAGTACACCTTGGACAATGGGGTATTTACCACATAAAGCATTTGATTAGCACCCAGTTCAGTTTATTTGTGATAGTATCACCATACCGGCAGGTAAATTATGTAACTGTGAAGCAGTGAAGTGTAGTTAAAAGGTTGTAAACAAATGCATTAAATGCCGTCTTATAGTTGTTTGGAATAATCTATATCATTGTAAATTAGTTGTTGTAAATTACTTTTTGCAATAGTCTATATCATTTTAAATTACTTAGCTATACGACTTTTATATATCATACATTACATTACCTAATGCTTTGAGATGTGAAGTTGAGCAATACCGAGAGGATTCCTGATTGTTTTACCATTTGTATTGCAAATTTATGTATAGTAAAAAGAACACCGCACATGTAAAATCTGCGAAGATGGTTTCAATACCGGTCGTTTGATCCATTCGATTTTGTAAAAGCAATAATATCTTAAAATAAAGTTTTAGTTTTGCCACAAAACCTTAATTCAATTTTCACCCTTGGCATCTGCAAAATCGTAACATTATTTAAAAATTAAAATCCTTCAAACCACATATTTTATCAATATAATCCAACCAACAAATAATGTTTTATACATGAATTCCTTGTTAGATTTTAGTTTCATTATCATTCTATCTAGACGTCAATCAATTCAATTTCCACTGAAGCGAGAAAACAAATAGCAGCGAATAATCAAACAATAACTAAAAGAACACCGACATCACTTTCATTTTTTTCATAATTTCACTAAAAAAACATCCAAACATTTTTTATACTATTTTTCCGTCGAACAATAGAAAGTTATGAAAATTCTGTCCAAAAATTATGATTTGACCTGATGATTCTAAAAATGTGGTTTTTAGCTTAACGCAATTGAGCGGATTGAAATGGTTGGATAAATGAATTGTTGTATTACAATAATGTTATTGGTTTCGTTCAACATAAATTCATGCTGGATTACATACATTTTACGTTGTTGTTTTTTTTTCTTTAAAAGTTGTAACAAGCGTGCAATGTTTTCTATTCCAGACTATAAAAGAAAAATGTGCAGAAAATAAAAGAAATGTTTTGAAGAAAGAAACAAATATTAAAAAATTGTCTATTTTCTTTGTTTGGAAGATTCTTCTGCAAAAATATTATTATATTGTACATTTTAATGGTTATTGTAGTCTTGCCTAATCGTTTGTGAAAGATTAAAATTTGCATTAAATTAAATTTTATATTGGAAAATAATAAAAAGAGAAAAAGCGCCAATAGTGCTGTTTGTTTCGTTCTGATGTTATTGGCGGATTATCGGTTAGTTTCGATTCGGTTTTAGGTATTATAATACTGCCATGTCTGTGGCTTTTTAGATTCAAAACATTAACATTGAAAATAGAGTTTGAAATAAAATATTATTTTAGGTTTAATTCTTGCCAAGTGAAATGTTAAACTTGGTTCAGTTTATATATCGTACTACAATGATTTCCTTAGAAATCGAACTCACATTCAAATATGCTTTTATTATCAAACGAAACGAAAAACTGCTTTATTAAAAAATAAAAATAGATGCTGGACTTAGGCAGTGTATGCAAGGACGGATCAGTTTTTATTGATTTCTTATTTATCCATTTTTATTTATTTTTCCATTATTTAACAAAAAGTATAACTAAAACAAAAAAAAAAGATTTGCGTCCATTAACTTCCTTAGAACGCTTGTTGTTGTGGGACATTGGTCTTAAAAGGTTTTTTTGTGTTGTTGTGACACATATTATAATGCCTACACAACATATATTATTAAAAAATAAAGGTTAAATAAAGTAATAAAGGGGCAGCCTAGTCAGTAAAGTAGAACTAATATCTAATTTAAATATAACGTTTACACTGACTTCTCCTGTCTAAAAAGATTTTTAACTAAGGATGGTAATGCTCACGTAATGCACACCAGAACTGTAAATGTATTATACCTCAAAAACTTTAATGAATGAATTTAATAAAACTATAATTGCAATAAACTTGCAGACGGCATCAAAAAGTAAATATTTTACTACAATAGCCGTGTTCGATTTGACTGAAACAACTGAAGCAACTGAAAAATTAAATGCAATTGTTGTTGTTTTTTCAGTTGTTTCAGTCAAATCGAACGCACCTAATGTCATCTAAAAGATCGCAATCAATTTTTAAGAGTGAAGTTGCTGGAATAAAGTAAACCAAATACTTGTTGCAGTATTGTGCAATACATGTACAAATTATTCTCAGACTGCAGCAAAATGTTTGAATAATATAATTTTCGATCTTCGATGATTTAGCATAAAAATCGATGATTTGGCATGTTAGAACATTAAGAAAAAGTTAAGCGTATATAGCAAATCAGAGAAAAGCTTTCCTTGATACAGACTGAAATATTTCAGTAACACGCACTTTGTATCATAAACGTTAAGGACATTTTTCACCTCGTGAGAAAATTAAAATGTTTTCTGATGGGAAAGCGATGTAATAAACTGCGTAAATATTATTTTTATTTATACAAAATTAGTTTTCGTTAGTTTTATTTATACAAATTATTTGATTATCCGTATAGTAAAAAAAACAATGTCGGTCGAAGGGAAAATCTTGAAAAATAATTTGGAAAATATTTTAGGGGATATGGAAACTCTTGTGTTAAGTAAATCTGTTTGGACAACTGAGAACTAGATATTGGTACGAATTTATAATTCTACCCTTATATATTCATTTTATATATGGGGTTTGTAAAACTTCTTCAGACTGATGCTTGTTAAACATTACTTGCGGTTGCCTCAACTACACCATTTTGTACATTCTCAGCCGTTGAATTAATTTCAGAGATCGCCATATCAACTCTCTCAGCGAGTTTAAGACAACCGCAGTTCGATTGGAAGTAGAACATATTTATTTTAAATGACGGCGTCAATGTTTCTGTACTACTTTACTGAAAACATTCAATTCGGTATTAAAATAATCGTTCCGTTTTTCAATAATGAATCTAAGCAAAAATATTTGTAATTGGTTTTTGTAAAAAAACGTCGATTATATAATATTTGGTAACATAACAAAAATACTGTAAATCGATCCCAATATCTAAGAGCCATCAGAATATCAAACCAGATTATGGAAAACAAAAATGTGACAAAATGAAAGCGGTAAAACTTCCGAATATGTCAATTTTGCCAAACAAAAGCTTTTACATTTCCAGTAAATCTTTAAATTCAAATTCATTAACGATGATTTAATCATCACGGAACGTTTGGGTCCTAAATAAATATCCCAAATTCAGACTTCAGGAGTTTATATTAAAAACATCATTTCAAACTGAAAACTGTTTCGAAACTTAAACAATCTCTGGTCTTGCAAACTTTACTCTGGTAAAAAAACATGGAATTCCATACCATGGAAATGGTTTGACTATCATTTTATATTGAGTTGATATGCGTATATTTTAAATTGCTGTTCGATAAAAAGTTTAATCAAAAAGGATCAAAAGATTTACAATCGAACTATAAATAATCGATCAAATGTTCGATCGGGACATTGTGTAAATTTTAATCAAACATAGTTGTCAACATAACAAACAGTAAGCAATCGCTTTCAAAATTGTAAATTTTTATTTCTTTATTTTTCTTATTAAATTATTTTCTTTGTAATTTTGATGTTTTCTGGTCCTAGCAAATCTGTAATTTAAACTATTTAGTTGATCATTAAAAAAAACAAAAACAATAATAATAATAGAAAAAAACTTAGCTTAGCTTAAATTTAGCTTAGATAAATTTTCATCAATAAAAAGTGCTACCAAACGGTTTTATTGGACGGAGGATCTAACGTACTACAATCAACATCTGTTGATTGCATAGTACGTTAGATCCTCCGTCCAATAAAACCGTTTAGTAGCACTTTTCATTGATGAAAATTTATCGCAAAATTCTTGAAATGTATCATCAGCATCAAAAACAATAATAATTATAAGCATCTAGATCAAGACGATTGAATTTTTTAAAAGAACACTGAAACTGAAATGCAAAACATTCCAGATTATCCATGTCATCCAAAATCCTTAATGCATTAGTAATCGATCGTCAACCACTTTTTCCAAACATCTGGACCACTTATCACACCTTGAGTTGCTCAAACAACAAATTTCAAATTTTAGTAAATTTAGTTTGTTTTCATAAACCACCAACACCAAAGACTAATTGCTTCTTTAATTCTTTTTTTAAATTAAAAGTACAGCACAAGTGGAAACTATTTCAATGAAATTTAATAATCCAATTTATTTACACTTACAAATTTTTATCTGTACATTTAAAAGATGAAAAAAAACTTTATTAATTCAAGATCATATGTTCTTTTCTGTTTGATTTTCTTCACTTTATTCAAACTCGGTTACATGAATTTTGTTATTTTAGTTTTCAAAAGTTTATTAATTAAATTAATCAAATTTTCTTTTTCTTCAAATTTTCTTTTTTAACAATTCTAACCAGACAAAAAAACAATGGTAGTCAGAAACAAAAATTTTAAGCTAATGCTCTAAAGCCAAATATGTTATATTTTCGCTCGACAACTAGTAACAATTATTCTGAAGTTAAAAACTTAACAGCAATTATATTTTTGTATCACAGAACGATTTTATTCTTTAAAAGAAATCCATTTATCTCATTGTTGTGTTTAATTGTCTCATTTTATCAAATAAATATTACCCATACCAGACAATCTTCCGTGTACAAAAATTAGCATCAAATCAAAAACATAGGACCCTTTACCATTCATCCATGTATTAACATTATACGTTCATTCTTCATTTATAATAATGTAAAACAAAGCACCTTATTAATAATAAAACGCAGAATCAACTTACTTTATTTTAATATCTGTTTTAAAAAAAGTAGATTTGTTTCATATTGAGGAAAATTTTAAAAAAAAAAAATAAAAATAACAATTGATTGTATACCGAAGTATAAGATTCATTAATAGGTTTGAAATTAAAGATATACATGACATTGGAACGTCATAAACAGACAGATGTTATTTATGAAAAGAAAGCTTACATGGTTTGTAAGTACAGAATGAATGTACGATCAACGTACGGCCAAAGATTGTCTGTTTTAGATTTTAAAAGAAAATGTCTACTGAACAGATTTTTGTTGGTCGTTACAAAAGAATAAAAAATTTCTCAATAAAGATTTGCTGGGATAGATTCAGTATTTCTTTAATTATTTCTATTATAAAGTACAACTACAACAAAGTCCAATACTCCAACACAATTGGATAAGACGTGGTACTTTATATTATTTTGTTTAAACATTTGACAATTATTAGACACCACACCGAGTTATGTACCAAGTTTCAACAAAATTAAATGACTATGCAAAGTTATTGATGTTTAAATAAACAGGTATTAGGGGACCCGGCTCTTCTCCCGGTTAGTCAAATTTGCCTAAAAGCAAACTATTTTTTGAATTATGGGAAATCGACAAGTTTTACGAAAATCTAGTAACAGGATTTGCGTTGTTCAGTTTTCAAATAACAGTTAGTGCACTTAAGGTTAATGAAGGTTTAAAGAAACAGGTGTTCGCAAGTCACTATATATATCCAATTTTGTTAAGTTTTGTTTTCAGTATTTTTTTAGTCAGTGTATATATACCTTTAACGTTATAAAAACTTATAAATCCGCCACATCTTTTCGATTCTGTTTCGTTTCTTGTAATATTTGTGCAAGCCTAGTTAACCTCTGTAGATTGGATACCCCATGATAAGGATTGGATTTACAGCATCAGGTTCTAAATGATTTTTGAGTTAGAAAAATTATTATTGTAAACAAAAATTGTTTTTGTAAAATTACACAACTAAAGTATGTATAATTTATTTAGTGTAAAGCCTATATAGTAGGATTAAAGAAAAAAGATTTTTGCTGATTTTAATGCACTTTCTACTCCGTTAAAGATGGAAACATCTTTAACAAAATTCAAAATTAATGTACGACTTCTTTAATTTTTTCTAAATGTTGAGATTATGCTTTTGTTTTCATAAATACTTTTCTTAACACTAACTGTCTATTATATTTTAATCATATTTTGTTTAATTTAATTATACTATTTTTATTATTTTACTCTAATTTACTAATTGTACTTCTGTTTTGTTGATTTTAATTTGAATTAATTGTTACTATTTCAAGGCTTTGCCTTTTTGTAACATGAAATGTTTAAATAAAGCAAAAAAAAAAAAAAAAGAACGAATACAATTTCGATTACTATCCTTCTTAAACTATCCATAAACGATCAATATACGATCAGACAAGTGCCTTATAAAGAACATTAAACTTAAGCAAATTATCTAAAAATACATAAACAATCCATCAAAGCAAAACACTTTGTTGCGATTTTCATTTCCTTTTTCTCCACAAATTAACGGTTAACTTAAGAGCTTTCCAAAAAAATTAAATCAAGTTTTACTGTTTACCAAACAACTTATCGTGTCTACGTAAAAACTTTAAAACAATTTTTTATGATCCTGTGATATATTTGGGTTCAAATTTTGACAAACAATTCCTATAAAAAGTTTCTTAAAAATATAGGCTATTGTTCTTATATTATCTCGGTGAACCTTAAAATATAACTCAACCCGAAAAAAAATACGCGTTCATAAACCTCCAGAGTGGATGATTTTTTTTTCTTTCGTTTTTCCATAAATCTTGAATATAATTAATTAGATTGTCATACAATTTAATTTTTTTATTTCATTTTGGGTAAAATTGGTGTTGAGATTTCTTGATTATTTCCACCAAAAAAATATTATTACATTTTTTCATAACATGAATAACAAGAGAATGATGTTTTTTTCGAATTTTTTTATTCAAAATATCCTTTATAGTTATAATAATAATCACAATAAAAAAGGATCAAACAGTGGATAATAACAGATTTTTTTTAATTTCTTCATGTAGTTTTGTATTACCAGAAATTTATGCATATAACCGTTTTTTCTATATTTGTATCACAAACTTGTTTGGTAACAGGAAAATCTTAAGAAAAAAATCGTGATCCTAATATTCCATCAGAGCAAGTAAAAAACTAAGAAGGGTAATAATTATATGCTAGTTAAGGGATCATCATTTTTTTAGGACGTGAGATACGATGTTGTTTTTGTAATTTTTTTCGTCCCGTCTTATTCACCAATGAACGGAGAAACGGGATATTAAGATATGTTTTTGTTTTGAAAAAAAAAACAAGAAAAGAAAAGAAAATTTGTAAACAACAAATTTATTCAGTTTTCATTTTTTTATGAAAAACTACAGGATTAAATCTTGTTTCACAATGTATTGAATTACTTTTATTTTTTATTTTAGAAGATTCGTTATTTGTAACAGTTAATAATTTAAATTTTTCAGCTCCTCAAGATGTATTTCATGTCCATAATAAAAAATAGTTTTTTGTTTCACTAGGACAAAAAAAGATGGATTTTGCTACGAGTAAATATGTTGCAGTGCGACGCGATAGCAGTGTTCCGCAATTTTACGAGTTTCAAAATCCATTTTTGGTCCGAGTAAAACATTAAAAATTTTCTTCAAGCGTTCGTTATTTAATCTATTATTCATTAAAATTTTAAAATATTCAACATTTGAATTATATTAAATTTATATCTCAAACTAAACCCAAGCAACCATATTTTTTTTTTTACAATTTATTTCATTTTTATTTTTTATACACATAAAAATATTACAATCTATCTATCCATTATTCTAAATAGATAGACAAATAGACAAATTAATAGACAAATAATAATTAATAGACAAATTATAATTTTGCATATAAAAAAAATGAGATATTAGAAGAGCTCCAGGATAAAAATACCGTTTTGGAGCCCCTATTAAAATTTAAACATTAGGGTGCGATACAACTTAAAAATAAATAAAGGCATGAAGTGCAAGAACGCTTAGATTAATTTAAATCAAAAGCCGAGCCGTTAAAGTCTAGCAGAAACATTTTTTTTAAATTAACTAAAATATAAGTTATATTTGGAAAATGGAAAGGCAAACCGTAAAATAAATAATAACATAATAACGTAATCAAGTTTCACGTAATAAAAAAGAATGAAAATATAGACATGAATGCCCAATAACATGTTACCAGCTATTAAACAATAAAAAAATATGGAGGGGCTGAGATCTCACAGCTCTGAGATATCAAAACTTCGGTATGGGTTAAGGATTTTGATATAGTTTTCGCCAAAAAACTTTTATGAGGACATGGTTATTAGCTTTGGGCAGCGATGTATATCAAACATGACTATTTGTTAAAGTACAAGTATTTTCTTATTTCGGTTTAGAAATTTATTACAAAACTAAAAAACTAAGAGCCCGCGACGGCCAGACCTTCGTTATTTTATAAAAGCTGAAAGTTTCTCTGCGCATACCCCCTACTCAGGTAGGAACGATTAGCGATATATGAAGTTTGGATCATGGTGGCTTTGGCAGGGAGCAGGTAACAAAGGGGCCTCCAAAGTTTCGTGAAAGTATATGAGGTAATTTTTTTATATACTCTTCGGGATAGTAATAGAAGTCACGCCACCCATTGCCAGACACTTACTATCGTGGCAAACTCCTGCCAGACACCCTTAAACTTTAGCAATTTGTTAAAGTTAAAGGGTGTCTGGCAGGGGGTTACCACGATAGTAATTGTCTGGCAAGGGGTGACGTGACTTCTAACAGTATCCCGAAGAATATATAAAAAATTACCTTTTATACTTTCACGAAACTTTGGAGGCCCCTTAGTTAACAGCTACCTACCAAAGCCTCCATGATCCAAACTTCATAAAACTTTCTTTCAGCTTTTATAAAATAACGAAGGTCTGGCCGTCTATAACACGAAACATCAATACGTTGCCGGAAAATTATACCAGATCATATATTAACATAATTTAGTGAAGAGATGATACACTCCCAAACTACTCAAAAGCCTCTCCATTTAGCGTTTCGAGAAAATATTACAAAGTCACAAATTCATGTTTCTTTCAAAATTCCAAAAATATTGTAAAAACAAATAAAATCAAACTTTTTTCACAATTCTAAAAATATTCCAAAAATTATTACAAGATCAAAGATTAAAATTTTTTTCAAAAAAATCTAAAACTAATGCAAAAATTATAACAAAATCAAAAATTGAAACTTTTTTAAAAATTCCAAAAATATTCCAAAAATAGAATAAAATCAAATATTTAAACTTTTTCTAAATTCCAATAATATTCCAAAAATTCTTAAAAATTTAAACTTTTTCCAAAGATCTAAAAATATTGCAAAAATTATTACAAAATCAAAAATTCAATCTTTTTTCGAAATTCCAAAAATTTAAAATTTTTCAAAATTCTAAAAATATTTCAAAAATTCTTACAAAATCAAAAATCGAAAGTTTCTAAAAATATATATGAAATTAAAAAATTCTATTTTTTTCTCAAAATTCTAAAAATATTGCAAAAAGTATAACAAAATCAAAAATTGAAACTTTTTTATAATTCAAAAAATATTTCAAAAATAGAATAAAATCAAATATTTAAACTTTTTCTAAATTCCAATAATATTCCAAAAATTCTTAAAAATTCAAACTTTTTCCAAAGATCTAAAAATATTGCAAAAATTATTACAAAATCAAAAATTCAAACGTTTTTCGAAATTCCAAAAATTAAGAATTTTTCAAAATTCTAAAAATATTCCCAAAATTCTTACAAAATCAAAAATTGAAACTTTTTTCAAAATTCTAAAAATATACATAAAATTCAAAAATTCTTTTTTTCCAAAATTCTAAAAATAATGCAAAAACTATAACGAAATCAAAAATTGAAACTTTTTCCAAAACTCCAAAAATATTGCAAAAACTATTACAAAATTAAAAATACAAACTTTTTTCAAAATTATAACTATCACAAATTCAAAAATTACCATGTCCAATTTCATATTCAATTACATTTACGTCATAAGAACAGCTAAATTTTTTTTACCAAAAAATTGGTTAAAAAAATAAATGAAATCATTTTTTGACGCACTTGACATTGGGCCATATGTATAAAACCTAGTAACTAGGTTTTTTAAGTGTTTACTAGTTTTCGTATGCATAAAAAAGTATTCGAAACTTTACTTTACTAGCTTGCTAAAAAAAAACATCGAATTTTTTTGTTTTTGAGTGTTTGCTATGTTTGGTATGCATAAAAACCAAAGTTTACTGGATTTATGCTAGTATATACTATAGTCAAACCTAGTGTCTTATTTACCACACTAAAACTATTACTAGGTTGTTAGTTAATAGTTTTTTCTTTTTGAGATGTGATATGAATTCGAAAACAAGACAAATGTATTGAATTTATTGGTTTTTTTATTCTGATTTGGAAGATGAAATATGTTTTCGTGCATGTAAAGTTTACAAATTGCGTAAGCCGGGTGAAGGAACAGTAAATTTTAGACACCTTTAGAAATAGTAAACTTTTAAGACATATTAATTTACTCTTCATGAAATAACTGAAGCAGAATCGACCCAATCTTCAGAGTAAAGTAATTAATATTAACAACTCGGAATCAATGAGATGCAATACCTATAAGGAATGGTGTCACTTACAGACTTGTTGTTCGTTCATAATGTTTCTTACTTCTGGTTCAATGTACTTTACACGTTTTTTTTCCAAATTTTATGTTTATACACTTTGGCTTTTAAATAATCGTTCAAGTGTCGGCGGAGTGCGGAACGTGCAAAATGATTAGCAAATGAGATGGATCAAGGTTTAACGCGACCCATGCCAATAAGAAGTGATTTACGTAAAAATTTTAAGTCAAAATTGTCACATACAAAATATGCCTACATGCTGATATTTCCGAGAAAAAAAATCATAAAGTTTTAAAACTACGTGAAAACTGTGTTTTTTTTGCCTACAGTGCCCTCTGGCACTCACATCGATACTACTTCCATCACGCGGTAAGAATTAATTGAAAGTGTATATTTTGAAATAAATTTAAAAAAATCGGAAAATCGATTTTAAATTTTTTATAAATTAATACTAAGGGCTAAAATTAAAACTAAGGGCTTACTAAGCTACCCTTAAAATTTTTAACAAATATTTTTGTCATGTGAAAATCGTGAATATTTCTAACGCATTGATATTTTTTTAAAAAATTTACTACGAATAAAAAGAAATACGTATTCGAGGATTACTCGATATATACGTGTTCGAGGATTTTTTTTTGGAAAATATGGCGGTTCCAAATATCGAGAATTTCGTGATTTTTGGCTAGTCAAGTTATTTTTAAATATTCATAATTCGGTTTTTTAAAGATAGAAACTTCTAGTTTGTTTGTTGTATGTTAAAGTTAAAAGATTTATCAGAGCTTTGCAGTTTTTAATGATTGTACAATACCGACGTTTTATACCAGAATTAGATTATATTGCTAAGAGCCTACATAAGCTTCCAAGAAAAGATAAAGCATTTGAATAAACCGAAAAGCAAGACGATGCGATTATGGAACTTCAATTAAGATTATGATCTGCACCAGTTCTGGTTTATCCTTTCCTATGCAATCTTAAATTTATATTAAATACTGATACCAGCAATGATGGTATAGGAGGAGGGGAAAAGAAATCGATGAAATTGATGGGAAAGAGAAAGTAATACCTTATTACTCGAAGACACTGTCCAAGCGAGAAAGGGATCATTGTGCAACCCACAAATAATTGCTGGCTATAGTGCTATGTGTGAAACATTTCCACAAACACTTGTAATTCCATTTGAGTAGTGATCATGGAGCATTGAGTTGTTTAATACAATTTAAACACCCGGCGGGGTAGGGAGCACGATGGATCAAATGCTTACAGGCTTATGATTTTGACATTAAACATCGAACAGGAACTGCACATGGAATGCAAGCACTGTAACCGGGCCGAAAGCTAGGAAAACATTATTGACGTGAGGCTTACATAAGTGAAAAAGGAGAAAAACCTAGACAGTGTCATATTGGTCATAATGGAAAAGCCTCTGTAAGCTCTAAGGGTACAGTTAAAGAATCAATGTTAGTGGTAGTCCCAAAAATAAAAATGCCTCAAGTTTTTAAAGAAATGTTATAGAAGAACCAGTGGTCACCTGGGTATTAACAAAACCCTTGACAAAGTACGACGTAGATTTTATTGGTCAGGAGCATGTCAATTGGTAGTGGAATGGTGTCGTGGAATAGCTACTGCAAAAGGACCTATACGAGAAGTTATGGTAATATAAGGCAGTATAATATGGGAGCGCCATTTGAGAAAATTGCAATGAATATAGCTGGACCATATCCGGCTACTGATATCATCAACAAATATGTACTAGTCATAATGAATTATTGTAGCAAGTGGCCAGAGGTGTGTCCAATACCAATCAGGAATCAAGAACCATAATAACTGAAGCTGCAATAAGCAATTAGATTCATACAGATCAAGAAAGAAATTTTGAATCTACAATATTTCAAAAATCTATCAGATGCTTGGAATCAATAAATCCAGAACAACTGCTTCATATCCCTATAGCTGAGTCAAAGAGTTCATTTTTATGTTATCTGTTGATCTAGCACATTAAAGGGTAGATTATGGAGAAGCATTACTGGGTTGAAGCATTAGAAATTGCAGTCCAGCATATGATCACACCGTACATTAAGATCAGTCTGATCACCGAGATGTAAAATCATTGGGATATGTGAGGTGCAAGATTCCATATTTTTCCATGGCTTTTTTACATGAGTATAGATAGTGCTACTGTAACTTTTTTGGCTCTTTCTGTGATATTTGATTTCCAGGTGAGTCCACCTAGGTATTCAGCACGTACATAGGTATTTTGCTAGTTCTGCAAGTGCAAGATCACTTCCCTCCAGAGCAATGGTGCCAATGTCAGGGATCCTCTGCTTCCTGGTAAAAAGAATCACTACTGTTTTTACAGGATTATTTTCTAAACCACATTTTTGGCCCATGTCAATGTTATTGCAAGGGTAGTTAGGACTAGCTCGTCTAATGTACTTTGACTAGAATCGCCACTTGATTATTTTATTCAATGCCAACCTCCCCATGTTATTTGTTAAAGAAACCTAAATGGCAAGGTGACGGAGATTTATATCAAGATAAAGATATGAAAGTCAAAGATGTAAAACAAAATCAAATCAAGCAAAACAAAGATTCAAATTTATTTTAAGCCCTTTGAGTCTATAAAAGCATAAAAATTCTAAAATTTTCATAAGGACTACTCTAATATAAGAACCACTCTAATATAAGAACACCTCCAACTCATCTTCTTTACTACCGCTCTAGTGTGGCCCAAACCACATTCAATTTTTTATGTTTTCGCACTTGAGAAGCTCTAGATTGTTTTCGAAAGCATAGTTCTTAAACAGCAAAGTTCTTTTCGTTTATCGTTCTCAAGACTGTCATTCTAACTTTACCAGACTAAAGAAACGTTTTTCGCTAATTTTGGAGTTTTGAATCCCCTTGGGTCTTTAACATATTCAATAGCAACAAAAATAAAAGCCGGATACCAACTTATAACAGGAAAAATACTAAACCTAACAATAGCATTTCCTTTTAGTTTAACTGTAATACAAATACAAATTAACCCAAATATAAATATTAATGCTGAGAACTACATGTTATTTGCAAGAATTATGATAGAACAGAGGAGTAATTCTTGTATTCAATAGTCATTAGTGATGTCAACTATTTAGTTAACACACATTTGGTTATACCCCCGGCAGCCTGTTGCACCAAGCCACGAGGAATCAATTTATCAAAACAAATGTTTCTAGCATAATTCGATATTCATCGCCAAGGCATACCATCGCTAGTAAGAGTAGCGCCTTCGATTATCACACATTTGTAATAAGCTCATTAAATAAGACAAAACAGAGTGTTGCTTGAGCGGTGGAACCAATGATTCATCGCAAAAATAAAAGACTGTGTAAGCCGCAGTTCCAAATCAGAAACGTAACAAAAACGATTCACGGCATGCCTACGACTAATAATAAGAGGTACGCCAACGAATTCAATCAGTTCATTTTACACCCCAAAACATTGGAAAAACGTATAGAAAAATCTCAAAAACAATACACAAATTGCAATCTGATAGCTGAAAGCAATCTACGAAAGATTACGTATCAAATCTACGAATACTTTCAAAGCTCTTATAACAAATAGTCTATCGCCAATTGTTCTGAAAAGAAATTGGGCTGCATCTTCATTCTTGCATGTCTGACTAATGAAAGATCAAACATAAAAGGTTTCGAAGTTTTAGAAGAAATTTTTACTTAAATACGGATTCTGAATAAAGATTTTTTCTTCAATAAAACAACTTATTTCACTTCCATGTAAACAAACACAAAAATATAAAATAAAATGAATATTTTAATATTGAGCTTCTTCTTATAATTATTAACATAAAATTCTACAAATTTACTAAATAAATAGATAAACTGGAAATATATACGAAGATATATAACAAATAAGTTATTTATTTGACAACTCAAAAAAGTTTGTTATTTAAATTCCTAGTATAAGCCATAGCAACAACCTAGTGCGATGTTAATTAATACTATCCTCCTAGTTTAGTTCATACTCAAACCAATTTTTTACTATACTAGCAATTTTGTATTAAACTAGGTAGTAAAGTTTAACTAGTGTTTACTAGTTTTTATACATATCGCCCATTATCTTTTTGACAAACTTATAATGCCATAATTCTCTATACCTACTAATAATAAAATTTCATGTTATACAAATAATTAATTTTATTTTTTCCAAAAAATGGGTAAAAAAATAAATAAAAATCTTTCTTTTGACACACTTGACTACATTTGTTTGACAAACTTATTATTCAATAATCTAGATTTTGGTCTCTCATACCAATCTCGACCATCAATATTTCTCCAAATTCAATGTTCCTACTCGTCACTTAAAATGAACGTTTTTTAAGCCAAAAATATGAAAATTTCCGTGTTTTGACACACTTGGCGATTTTTTTGACACCCTTCCGGTTTATTTATTTAACGTATGGTTTTTTTTTTGTGACACATTAAAAAATTAAACTTAAAAATAGGTAGACTCTTCTATGAAATCTACCTAAAACAATACATGGATACAC
The DNA here is from genome assembly GCA_963693315.1 of Diogma glabrata. NCBI lineage: Eukaryota > Metazoa > Arthropoda > Insecta > Diptera > Cylindrotomidae > Diogma > Diogma glabrata. Next base: position 235,309,440 of record OY856187.1, read on the forward strand.
ATTAAATGAACTTACAATCGATTTGATTGCGTGTCTTTTAAGTAAATTAAAAAGTAAAATATTTGAACATTGGGCAGTACATTTGAACATTAGATGTTTACATCGAGCGAGTCTATCCATGCTACTACATCGGGAGTTGCCAAATGGATGTCTGAGATGTTGCCATTGTAACGTCGAATTGGACACACAGTTGCAATGTGTTTTATAGTTTGTTGTGGAGCGCCGCAGTCACACTCAGGGGACTCTGAAATGCCCCACTTGTAGAAAGAATCAGCACAACGTCCATGATTCGTTCTTATTCGGTTTAATGTAGTCCAGGTATGACGTGGCAAATCGAAACCGGGTTGGGTAGAAGTCGGGTTAGTAATAGAAAGGCCAGTTGTGTTGTAATGTTGCCAGGAGGTGTGCCAGGCATCCAAGATATTAAAATCAGTTGCCAGTTTTATGTGGAGGCTTTCTTGACTTCAATCGACAAAGAGTGTGGTCACCGTAATATTCGTGCAAGGGTAACGTGGTGTTGTTGGTTACCTTTTTATGTTCACGCATGAAAGCATGCGAGCGTCTGAGTGCAGGTGGAGCGATATTGCCCAACACAGGGAGCCAAGGTAAAGGGGTGGATCTGATAGTACCACTTATAGTACGCATCGTAGCATGCAGCTGGCAGTCAACTTTTTGAGTATGTGTGCTATTCAACCAGACTGGTGCGCCATACTCAGCCACTGAGTAAACCAGACTTAGAGCAGTTGTTCGGAGGGTAGCTGGAGTAGCACCCCATGTAGAACCTGCCAGTTTGTGCAATATATTGTTTCTCGTTTTAAGTTTTTGTGACGTACTTTCTAGGTGGAGTTTAAAAGAAAGAGTTCTATCGAGAGTAATGCCCAGGTACTTTGACTGTTGATTGTATTTAATGACAGTGCCGTTAAATAACACTGATAGTTCGTGTTTTGCCAGTTTGTTGTTTAAGTGGAAACAGGAGCTCTCGGTTTTACTTAGATTGGGAAATAAACTCCACGTTCGAAAATAGTCATTCATTATCGCTAGGTCAGTTGAGAGCAAATCCTCCAAAACACCCATGTCTTTGTTTTGAGTGGCCAGGGTCCAATCATCAGCGTAACCAAATTTCTTTGATGTTGTGTCAGGAATGTCATGGATGTACAGATTAAAAAGTAATGGCGCCAGGACGGAACCCTGTGGTAAACCATGGTTAAGCATTTTAGACCTACTGCAGGAATTATTTAGATGAACTTTGAATACACGATTACTCAGCATGTTGTTTATTAAACGCGAGATGGTGCTACAAGGTATTGCATTGAACAGCTTATATATAATCCCAATTTGCCAGACCGTGTCATATGCTGCAGTAAGATCGATGAATACTGCGCCTGTTTTTAGTTGTTTTTGATACCCAGCTTCGATATAGGATGTTAGAGCGAGCAGTTGGTCAGTGCAACTGCGATTGGGACGAAAACCAGCTTGTTCGACTGGGATCTGGTCATTCAATATCGGTGCGATACGATTGTATATGAGCCGTTCTAGCAATTTATAGCAGGTGCTCAAAAGGGCAATCGGGCGATAGCTTCCTGGTTCATTGGATGGTTTACCTGGCTTAAGTATCGCTATCACTTTCGTAGTCTTAAAATGTTTTGGTAGGTTGCCGGTTTCTAGGACATTCGAAAAAAATTTAGTTAGCCACTGTTTTACATTTTTTCCAGCATTCTTAAGAAATTCTGGAAAAATGCCATCGTAGCCAGCTGCTTTTCCGTTTTTTGTTTGGGACAGAGCTGATTCTAGTTCTTCGCAACTAAAAGAGTTCGCATACTTCGATGGAGACGAGCAATTGCGCTTCATTTCTCTTAATTTGCGTTTAATTGTTCTCTTGTGAAGGCGATTAATAGAAGCACGAGACATATTTACTATGTGATTTGCGATGTCCTCTGGATTTATTTCATTGTTAGCACGAGTAATTGAGTTTGAGCCACCCAGTTTCCGAAGGAGACTCCATGCTTCCCTGCTTGAATGGGAAAAATCAATGTTTTCAACAGCCTTAATCCACTTTTGTTTTCTCGCGGCGTCCAGTGAGTATATTAAGTCATCAGCCACGTCTGCCTCACCACTATTAAGGTACTCCTCATATAATATATCGCTCTCTTTACTACAGCCAGGAATATATTCTTCACGAAAGCCTCTTGGGATGCATTTATTTGCAGTTGAGATGATGGCTCCAACAAATCTATCGTAATTTTTAGGAATGGGTTGGATCCAGCGAATCACTGCATCCAACTTCATCCTATATTTATCCCAATCAGCTTTGTTAAAATTCCATTTAGGTTGAGGAGTAGAGTTAACGAGTGGAATTTAGATTCCTACCTCAAGAATTACTGGATGATGTTGAGAGCGTGGAAAACCTTGTAAGACAGCCCTAGATATTGGAATAGGGTTACGTTGTTCGTTTTTTGTGGAAAAACAGAGGTCGGGATTGTAATCACGTCGCCATCTTGCAGATCTAAATGTTTTCAAGTCTTTCGCATCATATACCAGGAACATGTTGTTATCATCCGCCCAGTCGGTCAGTTGCACGCCATTGGTATTATTATTTGAGTAGGACCACTGAGTGTGATGGCTATTGAAGTCACCAGCATATATTGCTGGATGATAAAATAATGGTAGAGTAGCAGCTGGCCATCCTGTATTTGGAGGCTTGTATACGTTTACAATTTTCGTGTCTGATATATCAACAACAAGATGTATATCGTTGTCCGTTGATCAAGATGTATATCGTTGTCCGTCTGTGTAAGTACGTGCGTGCAGTTCAGGATTTCTGACTTAACATACGTGGCAGATCCATATGATTGATGGTAAATAGCACTAATTAATTTGTAACCAACAATGTTTCCTCTAGAGGTAAGTTGCGCTTCATCTGCTGCATGCGTTTCTTGCAGAATTATAACGTCGATGTCGTAATCTTTTAATAATCTTTGTAAATGTTCAGTTTTTGACTTGCTTATGCCTTCAATGTTCAATTGCAAAATACGGACTGAAGGTCCAATATTTTTTGTCTTATGGTGCTGAAAAGTACCGTTGTTATTGTGATTTTGATTTTGGTTCATATTTATTTTTTTTTTTTGTTTTTTTTTTTTGTATCACAGCCAAGAGTTCGAAATGAAATGTTTGGCTACCAAGTTGAAATAGACTATTTGCGTAATCTAGGGTGCAGCACGAGGAGCTTATCTATTTCACACACCCTATTTCACACACCCCACCCTTCCGGTACAGTTATCGAACACATCGTCCTTTCGGCTCTTTTCATTGAGTAAACCTTTTTTTAAAAACAAACTTTTTGAAATAGGTTTTTTTTTGCTTTTTTAGAATCAGTAGGTCAAAAAATGCAAAAAAAGTAGGGGTAAGAATTTCACTTTTGGCTCATGAATGCAATACTTAGGACTTTCAGGCCAAAGTAATATAATAAATAATAATACAAACATAATAAATCAGTCATGTTAGACAAATTAAATTTTAAATTTTTGGTTGTTTAATAACATAAAACAAACAGACAAAAAATTACTTCATGATATGAAACAAGTTTTGTTTTCTTGTATATCAGCAGAGCTTATATTTTGAAGCCATGAGTTTAATTCAAAAAGAAACCTCACCATAGATGTTTGTGCTTTAATACTATTTGAAATTTTGTTAAACATAAACGGAGCAAGATACACTAGGAACTTACGTTAGTTTTCTTTATAAGCCATAGGTACATTACAAATCGATTTATGCCTTATATTATATTGCAGATTATATCGCACATCCAAAGGCCCACTTCTTAGATAAAACCCATCAATGGTTGTCAAAAAATAATTGATTCCCTTTTTCAAAATTTTTGATTTTTGTTTTGCATAGAAATATAGAAAATAGTACATTTTGCTACAAGAGATAAAGACGTATTCAAAAATAATATTCAAAATTCATATACTATTTTTTCATGGTTTCTTTGTTTTAAAAACTTTGTAAAATTATATGAAAATACCATAGCGACTCTAATTTGTAATTCTTTTTACACTAGAGGTTTTCCTCAAACCCATTTTCTCAGGCCATTAAGCCTGCTTGAAAATAGAGTTTTCATCTGCTATCATAGAAAAATTCACTTTTTCTCCAACCGGACAAAAAATTGCACGTTTTGTTTGGGTATATTTTACAAAAGATATGTCATTTGTGTATTGCATCTAGTTGTCATGGTAGTAGTCCCAAAAATGAAAAACTATCATTTTTTGTCCAAAAATTTTTTGGGATAAAATTAAACAAATCTATATTTCTACGCAAAACAAAAATCAAAGTTTGAAATGAATCAAAATGAAATGGTTGCTTGGATTTAGTTTGAGATGTAAATTAAATTCTTTTTTTTGTTCAATTTTATTTGGACATTAAATACTTAGATTACAAAATACACAGGATAAGCAATATTGTTTTAAGTTGAAATTTTTTCTTTAACATAGTGTGTGAATTTAATGTGATGGTATTTGTATTAAAAAGACTCAGTGGCCTAGAAATTTAGATTTCATTAGGGTTTGCCGTATCTTGAAAAAAAATGCCTACGAAATAACATACTTATGTAAATGTGTTGGATTTTACATATTCACCGATCAGAAAATAGTAAAACCATTGATTAAGTATTATTAAGTTAAGTATTATATACTTAATCAATGGTAATACTTAGGTCTTTCAGACCGAAGTAATAAGGTCTTTCAATCCGAAGTAATAGAACATGTTTTTTCAGTGTAGTAACAATTTACCTGGATCAAGAAGTGGATCAACATACAAATGTTTTAATGTTTTATTTTCTTGTTAAATTTTTGTATTTGACATTAAATTTTATTGATATGGTTTTTTTTTTTTAAATAAAAGTTTTTCCAATTTCGCATATAATTCAGTTTCCTGTTTCAATTTTTTTTTCGTGGCAGAGAAAAGGAAAAATGAGGAAAAGATAATTTAAGGAATTGGACTTACTAGTCCAATTTTTACTTATTTTTTCCTCCTTTTTTGAGCATGTTTTATGAAAAATTAAAGTTCAATACTTAGCAAACTATTAGAGTTTATAGATTTTTCAGTTTTCCAGAAAAGAAAATCGGAAAAATTATGTATGGCAGTGAAAATGAGAAATTCTCTGCCATACATAATCTTTCCGATGTTCTTTTCTGGAAAACTGAAAAATCTATAAACTCTAATAGTTTGTTAACTTTACTTTTTCATAAAACATGCTCAAAAAAATATTTAATTTTGTCTGAAATAAAATAACCAAAACGTATGTATGTTACACATAGACCCAAAAATAAAAAATATTATTTATTCTTCTAAATAGCATTCAGCTGCAAAAATGTTTATTGCACGCGCAGAACTAAATGTGACACATCAAAATAATTATACAAATTTTAAATCTAAACTAAAGTACGCCATCTTCATCGTGACTGTGTTCCAATTCATGCTAAATTATATTAAACTTGCTTAGTTAAATTAGTGAACTTTTAATTTAGCAGCAAATTGAACTCTGGTATTAGTTGTAATTTTGAGTACAAAACTTCCAATGAAGATGGCGTCCTCTAGTTTAGATTTATTTTTCTTATATTTATTTATAAATTAGTTATATAAATTATGTAATCAACAATATGTATATTTATTTGATGCTGTGCATTACTTACAAACTCGCTACGTTAGTGCTCCAAACTATACTCTTCTTTGAAAAACGCGTTCGCACTAGTTATACAATATACTATTTTAGTGTTGGCGATAGTGACAAGTATGTTTGATGGTTGATTAACCATGTCACATTATAAAAACAATCAACCATTTATTTTTGTTTTAATATGGAAGGCAAAACAATTGATGAGGAATTTAGACTATACCTATAGCATTTGATCGACTTTTTGAATTTCAGTGCGAGCCATGTACGAAGCCATAAATATAAATTTTTTTAGCATTGAACTCCACCACTTGTATAAATTCAGAATGATTTATTGACGAGTACCCTTTCCGAGCACCCTTATGAAAACACCCTTTCTGAACAATGTGTAGAAAAGGTGCCCGCCGCCGGAAATCAAACTCGGCACCGCCGAGGTATAAGGCTGGTGCTTCATCAACTCAGCTAGAAAGGTGACTACATAGCCCAATAAATACTCTTCGTTGATTCGAACAGATTCGGTGATCCTATAAATTATTTATACATTTTATAGTTATAACTTACATATAACATATACAAAATGCTGTTTCAAAGGATGATCTTTAAGGCCTCTAACAACTAACTGCAAGCACATAATTTAAATACGGAACTTAAACAAATATCGTCTGGTAACTGTTTTATATTGATTTATAATACATGTAAAATAGCTTTAGCAATTCTATAGTTAGAAGTATATCCAAAACCATTCATCACACTCTACTACACGTCTTCACGACACTTATATATTTTATTTATAAATATCAAATTATTTTGTATTAAATACTTTTGTTCTTATCGTAAAATTAATCAAAAATTTCTTTTATAAAAAATTACAAACAATCGATTGAATAAAAATATTGGAAAAATCAAACAAATAATTTTTTTGTGTTTTCCTATTTAATTTACAAAAATAAAATAAATTTATTTTTTTTATGACATTTGATATGTTTTCTTCACTTTTCTAGTTACTTACTTGAAGATTTTTTTCTTGGATTTCATTATTAAAACAAATAAGCAAAAACAAAATTAAATCGTGAATGAATTGAAATAAAATTGGAAAGATAAGAAGATAATAAAAGAAAATTGAAAATGGGTTTTAAGTGGTGTGGGTGGGATGTAGATGTAGGTAGGAGGAAATCATATACACGCTTTTGATATTAGAAATAAATATAAATATATGAAGATGATTTTTGGAAGATGAGATTTTATATAAATTTAATATGTTCTTTATTTTTTCTAATACGAGTATACATATTAAATTTTTTTATCTTGTTTTGGAAATGATTTGTGATTTATGTCAAAGAGAAATAATGAAATTTAATTGAATGTGATTATGTATTGTGAAAATAAATTGGATTTATAGAAACATATTACATAAGTTCTGCACAAGTTACACCAAGAGACAATTACGTTACTTTTTCTTACAGCTCTTTTTTAACAGCATACCCATAATATGGACAAATTCTTATATTAATGCAATTTTTATAAAAGGTATTCATAAAGCTTCATTAATCCTATCATGTATTGAAATAATTAATATAATCTGAAATTTATTTCATATCAAATTCAATCACATTATACGTATATCCTTCTTAAAAAAATAATATCCAAACTTTATCATCGTTAAAAATTATATTTGATAAAATTTTAAACAAAATACAACAACATGTTTATGTACAGTTGAATTGTTATTTTTTGAACAACTGATTTGTGGTTTCGATTGTTTTTTTTGTCTATAACAATTTTGCGTGAAATTAATGTACCGGTTTCTGTCATATTACATCCTATTTCAACCAAAATTAAATATCCTTAAACATAACATAAACAAACGAGTAACAAAATTATACAGCGGATAACAGGGACAGGTCAGTTTTCATTCTGTTCTTATGTACCTAAACAGTTTTTCTTTGGGCAAACTTTTTTGTTGTTTCATTCAATCCGGAAGTCCTAAATTTGTTACAAATTCATGTTACTGTTTTTTTTTCGTTGTGTGATTTAGATTTTGTTTTTTTGTCGGTTAGGATAGACAGGAAATTTAATCTAATTTTTGATATATTGTTTTAACTGTTTATGTGATTTTAGTTAATCGGCCAGCTACTGTTATTTTTTTATAGTAACAGCCGTTTATACAAAAAACCAAACTTCATAATTTTGGAATGGAAATGTATACGATAAAATGTTTTAACAGAAATGAAATTCTAATATAATGAGTACATAATAGTTATTTAGGTATCAAGGGAATTATAAAGATGTTAATTACCGAGGGAAACGTTTACTACCCGAGGGCCTCTGGCTCGAGGGTTAGTAAGATTCGCAAGGTAATTGACATCTAATAATTCACGTGATACATAAATAATTTTATGTTTTACTACCTAAAACATTTATTAAACTAAAACATTTATTTTTATCAAGTATTTGATAGCATGATTCTTCGTTTTAATTGATCAAGTTAGTTATTTTTCATTTCAAATTGTATTGCTGGGATATTGTTATTCGTTACTATGACTTTATGTAAATAATGTTGTTTATAAATAAACAAAACAAAAATTTATAATGAAAACTAGGTCTATTATGAATCCATAACTCCCTCTTATAATTCCCTTGGGAATTAAGAATGTCATTATTATTTCGGTAGCTAAGGTCTAAACGACTTATAATAAATCAGTAAAACATAAAAGATTGTACATAGCCTCAACTAATTTAACCCACTTTATCCAACAGGATGCTTACGGTGTTGTGCTCATTTAAAACCATGGACGGAAAGCAAAAAGTTTTTCGAAGAACAAAACATTCAACTGACATACATACTTCTCAGAACAGGAGAGATCAAGCGGTCGTCTTCAACAAGCGCTTAAAAGTATTTCGACTATCAGAATTCATTTGCAGAGACTTAACCGCTGTGCAGATTGAAATCCCCCTTTCCCATAGTGGAAGTTCCCAAGTTCGCAACCTCATAATAGCGTGCGATTCCAATGCTCAATAGAACGTGTGTGGTAGTAGCAAGATCAACACAAAAGGTCAGTCTTTACTCCAATGCCTTCATACTAACAACATGTATTAGTTATAATAATAAATGCATGCAGTTATAATAATAAAGGCACCTACTTTCAGAAACGCAATCAGAAACGAGTTCTTAAACCTAACATCACCGATAATTTTGTCAGCAGTTGGCATGTCTCGGACGAAGCTTCTATGTCGGACCACCCATCTATAAACTTCAACACCAACTGGAGAGTACCCTCCACTAAAGGAACACCAGGAAGACTGATTGGGATCTGAGACTGAGAGTAAATCTTCAGTTTAATGTAGGAGTAAGTGGCAGGATAAGCTCCACAATAGATATCGTCAATAATATGGTAAACCACCTGCGAGTAGTTATTGCTGAAGCAAACCTCCAAAACTCGCCTATTAATAAGTCTAGAAGGACCACAGCTGTGCCCTGGTAGAACGGCAACCTGGACAGGATGACGAATAAAGTTTGCAAGCTCTTTAACATAACAAAAGAGAGAGGGATGGTCTGCCAACTTCAATGCTTTGACTTCAAAAATTACTTGCGTCTGAGCTGTAGCTGCAATAAAACTCTAGAGACAGTATTACAGAATACTTCTCGGGCTACAGATGCGTGAGTTTGTAAAAGCAAAAAATACAAAACTTTGATTCGTTGGATCAAGAAACAAGAAATGTTGCAGAAACTAGGAACGGCTGTTCAAATTTATTTTGTTTGTAAGGAGTTATTTGTTCAGATGATATACGGAAGGAGAAAATATTAATTTATGTACGATGATTAATACAATAGAAATAGAAGCAAAATACTGAAAATTTTTACTGTTTATACTTGACCATTTTCTTTCAAAGAGTGAACATTGTTATGAGTAGTGTTATTGAGGCACAAGAAAATGTATATTCTTTAACGAAATAGTTCATATTAAGTTTGTTAAATTAATTTACTTTTAAAATTGGTATTTTTATTCTAACATAGTTAAGTTTTCGTTGCCTTTTATTATGTTTTGTGTGTTGGGTTCGCATAAAAGTGAACAAGAAGTTGAATATGAAAAGTATGTTGAGCTTAATTTGTAAACTGGCGCCTACAAATATAGCTCGTCTTCAATATTTGAAAGTAGCAGATTTATTTTAACGAGGATTATATTATATTATATAAGATAAATCAAGTGAATAAATTTGTTTTTCTGTTATTCGATAAATGCATTAATTTTGTTTTATGAATGTGTAAATGTATAATTTTTCTTTAAGATAAATAAATAAATTTTAATTAGACAATATAACAAATAAATAAATGATTCTATAGATAAGTAGATAAATATTTTGAATATTGAAATAAACTAAACAAAATATTTTTGAAATAATTTACAAATAAATTAAATTTTTTTTTTAAATAAATGAATAAATAGATAAATAAAATAAATTAATTAATTAATAAATAGATAAATAAAATAAATTTTAATAAATAAATAAGCAAAATAGACAAATTTTAATTAATGAAAAATAAATAATTAAATGATTTTAATTTTATATTGTATATATGAGCACAAGTTCACAACACAAGTTCAGCAAATTTTTGGGAAATTTTGACTTCAGCCCTTTTAATTTTGATTATTTTTTGTTTATAGATAGTCTTTCATAAATAAAAAATATTAGTTCTCTTAGAATTTTTTTTTTCGACCAAGGGTCTTCACAGGGTGCCTCTCAATTTTTTGTTATTTTGTGATGTGAGTGCGTTTCGACGAGCGATTGTAGGAAAACTGCTCATTCGATTTTCATAAATGATATGTCGTTGAATAGGTATTAGATGTTTACATCGAGTGAGTCTATCCATGCTACTACATCCTGAGTTGCCAAATGGATGTCTGAGATGTCGCCATTGGGAAATACAGGAAACACAGTTGCAATGTGTTTTATGGTTTGTTGTGGGGCTCCGGTCTGTCACATTGAGGGGACTCTGAAATATCCAGCTTATAAAAAGAATCAGCACAACGTCCATGATTCGTTCTTATTCGGTTTAGTGTAGTTCAGGTATGACGAGCCAGATCGAAACCGGCTTGAGTAGAAATCGGGTTAGTAATAGAAAGCCCGTGTATTGTAATGATTCCAAGAGGTATCCTAGGCATCCAAGATATTAAAATTAGTTGCCAGCAGGTTGCTGGCAGTTTTGTGGGAAGGCTTTCTTGACTTCAATCGACAACTAGTATGGTCATCGTAATATTTATGCAAGGGTAGCGTGATGTTGTTGGTTACCTTTATATGTTCACGCATGAGCGTATGCGAGCGTCTAAGTGCAGATGGAGTGACCATAAAATAATTTTGTGTAGTTTTCAAACATTAAAAATAAAGCAAAATATTGAAGAGCCAAAAGTGAAATATGTTTTTGATTATGAAAAAATTAATGTGGATGATGTTAAAATAAAAATTCAAAATTGTAACAGTTTTTTAGAACTTATGGATGTTTGTAAGAATATTATTGATACTTACAAGAAAACAATAATACCCACAATTAAGAAAAATATTAATTATCCCTGGATTACAAAAACGATTATTGAACAAATTAAACTCCGTGATAAATTTTATAATTTGAAATGTAAATATCCTTTCACTAAATATTTTGATGAGAAATTTCGATATATGAGCCGTTTACTGCACAAAACGATTAACTCCATAAAACAAAATGTTGAGAAATTGAATTTTTTTCAAAGGTCAAATAAATTTCGATATTTAGTAGTGTTAATCTTTATCATTCAGGAATGTTATTATAAACATAATTTATTTAGTTTTGGCTACTAAGTATATCAATTAGCTATTATAGTAGTAATTTAATTAGTATAATAGATATTATTTGTTTTTAATGTCAGGTTTTTAATAGTCATTTTTTAATGGTCAGACAAATTTTGACTTTTAATGGTGTTTATCTTAATTATTCAGGAAAGATGTTTTTAACATAGAAAGTTATGACTATAGCAAGTACTTTGACATTTAAATTTAAAATTTTCCAAAAAGTGGTGTTAGTCGCTTTGTGCAGTGAACGGCACATATGAGACAATTAATAAAAAAATTGATTAAAGTAGAAAAGAAAAAATATTTTGAAAATGAATTGATTACTGACGAATTCCGAAAACTATGGTTGTTTGTTAATAAATTTGTTATGAATAAAACAAAAGTACCAACTAAAATATCATTAAAAAACAAAAACGACATCTTAATCGAAGATCCAAAAGAAATTTGTAATATGTTCAATGAGTACTTTGTGAATTCTAAAGAATCCATAATTCCTAGCAATAGTATGGATTATAATAATTTTGATTTTAATACAAATTCACAAACTATACTGAATATAGATTTTACTACCGAACAAGAAATCCTCGAAATTATGAATAGTCTTAATAAAAAATCTGCTGTTGGATATGATAAGATATCAGCAAAATTTTCATTATTTTTAAAGGATTGTTTAGCGGACAAAGTCACTAAACTCATCAATGAATGTTTAAAAGAAAAACAATATCCTCAATGCCTTAAAACTGCTCAAGTAATACCATTACATAAAGGAGGCTCAAAAATTGAAATATCAAATTACAGATGTGTTTCTGTGGAAACAACTTTTGCAAAAATTTTTGAGTCTGTATTGTTAAAACGACTATCTCATTATTGTAAAAGCAACAATCTAATTCACAAAAATCAATTTGGTTTTTGTGAGTTTTCAAGTACAATTGCTGCAGTGGCTCAGTTAATAGTTCAAATCAGAAATTGAACAGATGATGGACTATACACAGCTTGTTTGTTTGTTGATATCAGAAAACTTTTGATTCAATTTGTCGATCCGAAAATTACTACATAAGAATGCAGTTTGTTAAACTAGAAAAAGTTAATGGTAATTATTTGACTATTAAGCACGGAGTACCTCAAGGCTCGTTACTTAATCCACTTTTGTTTAATTTATACATAAATGATGTTTTTGATCTAACTCTTGATGGGTCTCTTCAAATGTATGCAGATGATATGGTTATCGTGTATAGGGAAACAACAATCGCTGATGTTTTTATAAAATTACAATCAGACCTGCTATAAATAAATGATTGGGCACAAACCAATTCTCTTTCTCTTAACGATTCAAAAACTAATTATCTTCTCTTCCAAATTAAGAATAAAACATTAATGAAGCTGACAACCATACGATATTTTTAAATAATCAAACAATTACAAGAGTTTATTTGACAAAGTTTTTGGGTTTAGTCATTGATTCTAAATTAAATTGGGAATATCATGTAAATTGTATCAAAGATAAAATTCGAAAAACAGCTTTTATATTGTACAAAACTCGTAACTTACTCCCACAACACATTAAGTTCCTGATATATAATGCTCACATTCTAAGTCATTTTCGTTACTTGGCACCAATTTGGAGATCTTGTTCATCCTTCAGAATAAAAGAAATATACAGATTAATGAATAAATCTTTAAAAAGTGTCAAAAATAAACATTATTTAACACCGTCTATTACTTTATATAACAAAAATAATCTACCAATTAACTTGCTAATTGTGTATGAAACAATTTTACTTGTTTTTAAAATTAAATATGGAATTATCAAGAACAATTTTATTCTCAACAACATAGAGAATATTCATACTTATCCAACAAAACAAGCTGGTGATTTTTATATTTCATTTTGTCGCACAACTCAAGCTCAGAAGATTTTCTTTTATAGAGGATTAGTTTGGTTTAATAATCTTCCAAGAAATTTGAAAAATGAGGAACATATTTCTTTGTTTAAATCAAAACTAAAAGATCATATTTATCAAAATTCGTCTCGTTTTAAATTAACATTTTGATATTAAAATTAGAAAATATTTGTTTATATGTATAATTTTTTTGTTATTATCTAAAATATTGTTTATTATTAACTATTGAAAAGAAGTTTTACTTATTAATTTAACTTAAACTAAAGGTTTATAGACAAGCATCTCAATGCTTTTATAAACGATTAAAACATAAAATTTAAGAAATTGTTATTGTTAAAATTGTATAAATCTCTACAATTTTATTGTTTCAAAAAAAGAAAAAAAAAAAATATTGCTTAACACAGGGAGCCAAGGTCCCTCCTCTACTGCTTCATATATGTATGAATAAAACCTATAAAAATGCGTTGCTCCATCCGAACTCTATTGAGGGATTATGAAAATGACTGCTATTTGTGATTATTAATCAATGGTTAATAGAATGTGGTGAGAGTGAATGGGAAAGTGTTATGGTCTGCTATTATTGACAGTTTGTCAAACCAATGGTTAATAAATAGTATGTGGTGACATGTGTATCATGGTAACCCTGTGATATAATGGGCGAAGAGAGTATCAAATTGGTAAGAATTGTGTAACATGATTAAAAAACGTTTCCGTTAAAAGATAATGCAGATCATTTTTTGAATATGATAAAAATTGCATAATAAAATTTCTGAAACACCTTTTTGGTGTAGCAGAAAATACAGGTAAAAAAATTGAAATAATTGTATTAATCTACACTTTTATAACTTCTGACTCATCCACTAACGTTTTCCGCTCACAATATATCAAGTAATAGATTGTATGACTAGGTTGTAAGAGTTAGTTTGCAGCACGACCGTAGGAAGTGCTGCAATAACTTACGTTTGGAAAACGCATTCGCACTAGTAATACACACTATTTTTTGTAACAAATGCATAAAATTTATAAATATTTATTTAATTGTTAATTTAATCATTTATTTAACAAAGTTATAAACAAATTTAAGATATTTAATTAATTAAAGTGCGCCATCTTCGTTGTAATAATTGTAAATTATACTAGCTCGAAAAAATAAACATACGGATTTTTAAAAAAACACAGTAATCCAACTAAGAGCTGACAAAATTGTAAACTTTGAAAACCCAAATAAATTGTTTTTTTATTCGCCTACATATTAAAGTGTTACTTTATTACTGTGATTTGCGGCTTTAAAGTATCACTTTTCAACTTTTTATTTTGTTGTCATAGCTACGTCTAAAAAAGTAAAAAGCATTTGTATTTGTTTAAATTCTATGAAAAATAAAAATTTTTATCAAAGCAACCCTTAAATTCAAAATTTCATTATCCAATTAAAATAGTTGTTATCATTTGTTGTCATAGCTACACAATAATTTGGAAAAAAAAGTAATAAATATTTTGTCAAAGGTTACTTGTTCCACATATTTTTATTTTAAAATTTATGAAAATTTATAATTTTAATTTGGAATAAAGAAATTTTCTTAAAATATTTTGCTTGCGGCGAATAAAAAATAGTATATGATGCACGGACGTAAGCTATTTTGGACTTAATGTGGGTGCAAATCTCGGCTAGCGCCTCGATTTGCAAACTCCACATCCGTCCAAAATCTTTAGCTTTACGTCCTAGCATCATAATGTACTATTTCTTGCAATTCAAATGATGCAATGTGTTTAAGTTGTTTTTACCATATGGTAAGTTATTTAAATTATTATTTTGATATTTTAGTGCTATAAAAATATCATATATAGCATAGATTTAACTACAAATCTCACAAGTAGGCAGCGTGCGTATCAGGCATACAAAATATTTTGGGGTCATATGTGCGGAAAAGTAGATTTTTCTTTTATTCTATTCTTGTACAAAATTGAATATTTTTTATGCATGTGTTACAAAAAAATTATTTTTTAATTATCTATAATATTGAACAACAATTTTAGCAAACGTTATATCAATAAGAACTTTTGGTCTCTCATTTGCAATGACGATGTAAAGGTGTATTCCAATTTTTTGCTATTAGCGAATTATGTCTCTGTTGAATGATAGCGAATTATGCCAATATTAATATGAACTCATTAAACTTCTACCAACTCGCTTTAAGGGATCAGTTTTTGAGGGTTTGTAATATTTTTTATTTTTGATCTAAGGGTGTGACAACCCTGCATACTCTAGTTCCTGCTATTGACGAGTTAGCGTGAAATATCACATACCACCGGCAAAAGCAGTGAGATACCACTAGCCGAGGTGACATCTTCGGTTACCTATTTCAAGAAATATGCCACCAACCGGATTATTGGAAACCATTTTTGCTTTTGTTCCTGCAAATCTTTCTAAACAATTTACTTTTGACGCTTTTTTTATTTCCTTTATGCTGTTATGAAATATTGACCTATGTTATATTTTATTATGTGATAGGATTTATTGTTTAGTTAATCGTTTTATACCAAAAAAACGGTTTATTAAATAACGGAAACAAAACTACGTTCATCAATGTCTCAGGACGTATGTTGTTGTGGGACCTTGGTGTTAAAAGATTTTTAGTGTGTTGTTATGACACATATTGTAGTTTCTATACCACACAACACATTTGATTAAAAAGACAATTTAGGTTAGCCGATTTTCTGAAACAACAAAAGCACTTAACAGTATCCAGGTTACTGGATAGCAATTGGCTCACCACACTTAAATGAAGAAAATTGTAAGCAAAGTTAAAATCATGCATAAAGTTAAATTTATAATCTTATCCTCAATTTATTGAGGTTGAATGCGTTTATTGAAACTTTACTATCTTTTATTGAAATTTTACACTATACTAGCATCAACAATTAGAACATACTTCCGGAAATCCAATATAAAATTTCACTTCCTATTTCATAAAAAATTTTCGTAAACTTTTTTTTTTTTCGTTGATTTTCCCCTTTTGTCAACATAATAAAGTATCCTTTCGCGGGTTTATATTAATTTAAATTAAATATTTTTCTATAAACATATAAATTATATTTAATTCAGAAAAATTAATAATTTTTTTTATCAACCAGAACCCAGAATATGTGTTCCAGCATATATAAAAAAAAGTTATATGCAAACAATAAGATAAAATATTGCTTTTTTTAAATTCATATTTGGTCTCACTCAATTCATCTAAAGGTCTCTTTAACCCCTTTGATGAATACAAAAAAATTATTAATGTAAATATATGTCTATGCATGAGTTTTATGATAAAAAAAACCATGTGACCCATGTCATGCATATTTTTTTTTAAATTTTAGTTTTGGGTTTTCTTTTGTGTTCTGTGGGTAACGATTTTTTTTTAAATAAAAATTTGAATAAAAAAATATTAGAGTCAAAAATTTTCTCAATAATCTAATGTTACCCTTTAATAGGGGTATTTTTATTGGTTGGTTTAAATTTTATTTTGTTTTTCTACAGTGCTTTGAGACAGTGTTGTGAATATTTGCAGTTTACATTGTTTTGGGAATTATTGTAATGTCTTTTAGAATAGATGCTATGCAAATATAAAAATCTTTGAATACAATCAGTTTCTAAGTGACTAAGTTTCAAAATTTATATTCATTTGCATGGCATGAGGTGAAGGCAACTGGAATTTAAAAGAATGTGAATTGTAATATGAGAAGTATAAGAAACGGCTTGACTAATTCTCTGGACTGTTTTAATTCTCACTGGAAAAAGAAACGAATTTGATTAAATTGGGCAAAATATCTTTACAAGTTTGCTTAGAACCGTTTTCTTAATGTAAATAGAAAATATTATGTAGCAGATTGCTGAGATAAAATATGTGGTTCAGTTAAAAAAATATTTTAGGCACGGCAAAACTTTAAAGGCTGCATAAATTAAAGAAAAATTAAAATTTCAAAATCATTCTAGCTTACTTTTGCATAAAGTATTTAAAATAATTGTTAATTTACTAGCCAAAAATTATAATTTATTAAATTATTTAAAAAAGTGTTAGGTAAATTCCTTAAAATGTTGTCTAATATGCAAGCGCATATATGACAATTATTGACCAAGTGTCACTCATTGATTTCGCATTGATTGGAAGCAGTCAGTAATGACCATACACTCGTGACTTAGAATGTTGACTATAATAGAAATTTTACACATCCTATAAATTCACACAATAGTGTTGTCTAGAAATTTAATGGAAAAACCTCCAAAATAATCTTAAAACATTTCCAAAAAATAGGAGTCTAATGACAGTGAAGAATTCAACTTAAACTTAAGTAATGATGAAGTTTCAACTTCAAAATATCATCGCATTGGTAGCGAATTGGATAGCGTGTCTGCCAAAGGATTTGGACTCACTCTGGAACTGATAAAGTTACGAGTTCGAATCCCAACCGAAACACGTATAAAAGAGAAAAACAGAGATTTTTCTGAGATATTTCCAACAATATTTGAATTAAAAAAATTCAAATTTCTTCCTCAGTTACTTAAGTTTAATTGCTCACAAAAATCCCGAAAAGCGTTTGGTAAATATTTTTAAGTATTATTTTTTGCTTTTTGGAGCCGTATATGCTCCATTTTCTGCACCCCAAAAAGAACATTAGATCTGCTAATCGTTAATTTATTTGTAAAATTTAGCATTATTCATTAGATAGGAAACATGGAGTGGCCGAATTTTTGTGAAATGATAATCTAGATGTTTTTTTCTCTTAAATATGTCTGCATCACAAAATGCAAATTTGTACTGACTATTCATACACTTTCAAAGCTTTTGAAAAATTAAACGCAATTGGAGAAACAACATTATTCTCAATTTTAACATTTTCTCCATTTATAATTAGAAATCTTTAATTTGTAACATTCGGTAAAAGAACGGCCGTTTGGATACAAGTAAGTTTAAAATATTAACAAATTTAGAATCTGTGGAATCTTTTTTATCAGTTTATTCTAAATATAGAGCTATGCAATAAGAGGTTCCTGAGTGAGTGGCTCCAACAAAAAAATGGCAAAAAACAAAATGCTTTTAAAACAACCGGCACTCTCACGGTCGCATTTATTGAGCCAGATCAATAAAAGTTTCTAGAAAAGTGTATTTTATTAATATATTAGACAAGTTTGTCAAATTAGTAAAAGCCGACACATGGTGAAAGACTTTCTCCATGGCTTTCTCCTACAAACAAATTGGTTTTTTCTATTTTGCGTCTAAAATAAAGTCATTTCGATACCCAAATGCGTATCGAAATGGCCTTCATTAAGATACGCAAAGTTTTGTTTTTCAAGGTTGGTCACATTTCACATGAAAGCTAGTTTTGCAACAAAAAAATATATAGAAATATGATGAAACGCAGAGCTTACTATTTTGAATTGAAATTTTTAGAAATTTTCTTTAAAACATTAAAACATAAAAAATATTTTTTAAAATTTCAAGACAAAAAATGCAAAATAGAAAAAATAGTATAAAAAACTCGTTTCATAAGACGTTTTATCGCACTTATCCTTTAGAAAACTCCCCGCTGCGCGGGTCGTTTTCTAAACAGATTGCGTGCGATAAAATCGTCGATTATGAAACTAGTTTCTTAATATACTATTTTAAAACTGTTATAAGGGCTGTTTGGATACTAATATTTTTAAAAACTTCATAAATTTAGAATTTTTGGGAACATTTTTATCTGTTTCTTTAAAATATAAACCTCTGTAGTTATAGGTTTTTAAGCTATTGGCTCCAACAAAAATTTGTAACAAATTTTCAAAAATCCCAAACAACAACAATTTGCGAAAACTTTTAAATCAAACAAAAACTTCTACGAAATATAAACCAATGAAAAAATATAAAGATTTAAATAGAAGAAATACATTTTTTTTTCTTAGAAGTAAGCTATTATGATATTTCGTAGTAATTGCATGAAAGAGGAGGCTTGCATTGTGCTTTTCATATAGTATAAAACATTGTCACACATATGTTCTGGAAGATTTGATGTTTTTATCGTTCATAAGAACATTCCAAACTGCATAGATGTTTTGCTTATATGTAGTTAATTTTCTTTTTAACATTTGTTAGATATCTGTTTGTAATTAGATTTTTTATTTAAATTAATCTGATACACTACTTGTACACAAAACCGTCTGATACCGAAATCTACCACTTTCTAGCGGACATACGGCCGCTTGGACCTTTATATTGTTTTTTACATGTTTTTAAAGAAGGAATAACTAAACAATAATTTCCATCACAAATAAAAAAAAGTCCGAGTGGCAAGATGTCCTCTAGAAATAGGTAGATTTCGAGATCAGACAGTTTTGTGTACAAGTAGAATATGATGTATCACATTAGTTCAAACAAAACAAACTAATTACAAACAGATATCGAAGAAATTTTAAAAAGAAAATTAGCTACATATAAGCAAAACTACATCTATCCAATTTTGCAACAAACAAATATCAAATCTACCACAGAACACGTGTGTGACAATTTATGACACTGTATGAAAAACACACGGCAAACCTACTCTACATCATATGTCGTGCAATTACTGCAAAATATCAAAATAGTTTATTTCAAAGAAAAAAAAATTTATTTCTTCTATTCAAATCTTTTTATTTTTTTTTTTCATTTACTGTTATAAGGTTTTTGTAAATTGTTGTTGTAGTTATGGAATGTTGCAAACTTTTTTGTTGAAGACGAAAAGTCAAAAACTTCTAACTGCAGAGGTTTATATTTATAACAGATTATAAATTTATGAAGTTATCAAAAATATTAGATTTAAAAAACCAATTTTTTTTTCAAGAATAAAGCTTCTAGTTTCTTAACCATGTGTTGGATTTTGCTGGTTTACGAACTTGCCCAAGATATTAATAAAGGACACATTTTTAAAAAAAGATTTTTGATCTGGCTTCCCAAATGCGACCGTGAGACCGGTTGATTCAAACGCATTTTGAGTTTTACAAGCTCAGAATGAGTGAGCGGCTCCAACTGCAGAGGTCTATTTTTTGAAAACAAATTGATTAAAAAGGTTTCAAAAATTCTAAATTTATGAAGTTTTTAAAAATATTAATATCCAAACGGCCGTTATAACGGATCCAAAAAACAGACTTTTTTCTAGTATAAAGCCTCTAGTTTCTAAACCATGTATCGGATTTGGCTTATTTACGAACTTGTTCAAGACATTAATAAAAAACACATTTTTAGAAAAGGTTTTTTGATCTGGCTTTACAAATGCGACCGTGAGAGTGCCGGTTGTTTCATAAAAAAATTTATTTGCAAACATTTTTGTTGGAGCCGCTCACTCAGGAACCTCTAACTGCAGAGGTCTATTTTTAGAATAAATTGATAAAAAAGATTCCAATAATTCTAAATTTGTTATTTTTTTAAAAATATTAATAGCCAAACGGCCGTTATAACGGTTTTGTTACTCTATATATATATATTTCAGCAGCTTGATAGGCCATCTTCTGGAGTATTAGTGGAGGCCATCTTCTGGAATAATATTCCAGATGGCCATCCACTGGTGTAATACCATAGTAAAATTGCTATATGCAAATTCAAAACCCCCAACACTCATAGCCCTCTTGATTCACGCCATAAGCAAAAAACAATAAAAATTGCCATACGCAAAAAAATGTTTAAGTATTTTTGATTGGATCCCGAGCAGATATTAGTTAGGGAAAACCTTAATACAGTCAGGGCATGATCGGGTTCTGGTCAGTCTTACAAGGGCAATCCCTATTAGGGCAATCTGATGTGGGCCTGTTCCGGGCCTGATTTAGAATACCCGTTTAGGGTTAACCTTATTTGAATATATACGGCCCTGATCAGGTTTTTCGAATTTGACCCCTACCTGAAATTTCAATTGGTTAAAATTCGCTAGAGTATTATTCATTTATATATATAGTTAAAATCGTTTCATGTATGTTTTAGTTATATCTTCTCGGCTGAAAGACTAGTGATAAGAGATAAAAATAGTGATTAAGGTGGTATGTATGTTTTAATTTTTTCCATTGTAAATTTTTTGTGTTAATTTAATTAATTTATGTATATAATATATAAATATGTATCAGGATCTGGTCCGGATATCCCAATCAGGGCCGATCCGATTATCCCAATCAGGGTCTGATCCGGGGTCTGAATTCCAAGCAGGACCTGATGGGGAAAAAGCGTTACACTCATGATCAGTGCCTAATCAGGCTGCCCTACCAATGCCTGATCCGGATTAGGGCGAACCTGATCAGCAGCCAAATTCTGTAATTGTGAAGCGGTGAAGTGATAAGTTTTTTAATGAAAAGAAGCGAAGAAATTTTTATCACTTCACCGCTTCACAGTTACAGAATTTGGCTGCAGAACCTTACTTGAGCTCTGACAAATTTCTGCTTGGGACGTTTCAAATTTTTTTTATATGAAGTTTTATTTTGCAAGATGGCGTTAAATATTTTTAAATTTTTTTATATAGAGTTTTAATTTCAAAATGACGCTACAAGTTCACGATTTTTTCTGTGCTAAATAACAAGAGGGCTTACAATATCGGGGGTTTTGGTAAACTTATAAAAAAATTATTTTCTTTTTTTTAAAATTTATTATTTAAGATGTTTGCGTAAAGTAACAAGATATTGACATTATGTTAGATAAAAAGCATATTTGCAGGAGCTAAACTAAAATGAGGCCGCCAATAATGCATTTCAAACATTTATATTGGCTTACATACAAAACACAATGGTAATCATTTAAAAAATTCTCTCTGAAATTTCTCATGTTTTTGCTTTAAACGATTTAAGTATGTTTGTGAAGTATATTATTTACTATAAATCAAGCATAATATATAGCATGTTTTTACCTATATAAGTTCAAAAGCAAAATTAAAACATATTACATATATTGTGACTAATTAAATTGAAAAAAACAGATTTAATTAAAACAACAACAAAAACTATAAATAGCTATTAAAAAAATCCCCTGAATGTATTCTAAATTTTATTAAAACAATAACAAAAACTAAAAATAACTAAAAAAATCTTCGTAATGACGTCACACGATCTTTTATGATAAACCTGTTATCTCATATTGCAAAAGAAATACTCAAATAGTATTTTTTGTTTTTCTTTATTATATTTCACAGGAATAAAACTATAAAAAATAATGATCAAAAACCACTATTATATGATTTTTAGCACTGCGTGTCAAAATTGATTAATTTTCTTAATATTGAAATGATAATAATTTGCACGAAAGAAGAAAAGACAGTAGCAATAACTTTAAAAAACTACATTCGGTCAATTTAAAATTCGTAAAACAAAATTTTTATGATTATTATGTATTTATAAATAAAAAAACAATAATTTTAATTTTAAAAAATCCCATATAACGTAAAAACATTTCCATAATATGGAGTCTAATGACAGTGGAAAAATTCAACTTAAGTAAAATAAATAAGTGATGAAGAAGTTGCAACTTTGAAATTGTCATCGCCTCAACGGCGTAATCGATAGCGTGTCTGCCCACGGATTCGAGCCGGGCACTGACGAAGGTAGGTTCGAATCCCATCCGAAACACGAAAAATGTGAATTGGAGTTTTTTCTGAAAAACTTCAAACCATACCTTTGAATTGAAAAGATTCCAATTACTTCTTCACTTACTTGAGTTTAATTGATCTCAAAAATCTAAAATAATTTTAATGTTATTTAAAAAAAATGAAAAAACAAAAAAAAAAATGTACTACGTCATCAGCGTTACGACCCTACAGACTATAGAGGGATAGACTCACGGCTATTATATTATAAATTAACAAATTTTATAACATATACATACTTATATACTAAATCTACTTCTATTAAATACATTTATGAATTATTTAGATGATGTTGGTGAGGATAATAATTGCTATGATATTCTCAATATACAGTATGATATTGAAATCAATTCTAAACTATTTAAAAAAAATGATTTGGTTATTTTTTATGCGAATATCAGAAGTCTTAGAAGAAATTTTGTTAAATTAATTAATAAAATTGAAACATTCGATACTTTAGTTCACATTATTGCATTGAGTGAGATATGGGCTTATTCGGAAGAGAACGATAAATTTCAAATTAAAGACTAAGTGCCGTATTTTTGTAATGATGATTCGTATAAAAGCGGTGGAACAGTTATATATGTTCATATTTCAATTCAATCAGATTTTATCGCTGCAGTTTGTGTTGATAATAATAGTTTTGTAAAAGTTCGTTTCTTAAAATTAAAATTGGATATTATATTCATTATAAAAAACACGATTCAAACGTACCCATTTTTATCAGTCAAATGGAAGGTCTAATTTCTTTTGGTGCTAAATGATTGTGGTAGGAGATTTTAATATCAACCTTCTTAATGATGATGAAATTGCATGATTTCCAATGGATTTTCAATTGTAAATAAAATTTCAGTCAAATGGAAGGTCTAATTTCTTTTGGTACTAAAATGATTGTGGTAGGAGATTTTTATATCAATATAAAAATTGCATTGCAAATAAAATAAAATTTGCTCCAACTACGCAACAATAATTGGAAACGGAGTTCGTACAATAATTGACCATGTTTGGACAAATACTTTTGATCATTCTTTTTCATGTAATTTATTGGAAAAGGATCTGTCTGATCATAAAAACATTTTTTTAAGTATTAAAATTAATGGTGACTTAGAATCTAATGTTGTATTTGAAAAAACTATTTTGAATTATGAAGCAATTAGAGTCTGGAGTGCTAGACAACATGCATGAATATGAGGATGTTTATAAATTTATACATTTTATTTCAAACCTGATTTCGGTAAATAAAATTACATACACTTATAGAAACAAAATGAACACCAAACCATGGGAATTCTAAAAAGATAAAAGAACTTAGGAAAATTAAAAATAAACTAGTGGGATGGAGGTGTGACCATAGGGGCCACGCCAAGAAACAGTGAGATTAAAAACTAACCAGTTACTGGATAAGGTATACTAAAGTAACAAACATAAAAAAATTGTACAATATAATTTAACTCCAATAAAAGGTAGAAACACAACACGGACGATAAAAAAACGTCTAAAATTTCGCTGTTGTAACCACAACAAAGGCGTCAGCGTGAAAAGCTGTCAAAAATAAAATTGCATAAACTAAAATACTTTGTTTTTTGTCAAAATGAATTTCACAAATTTCAATTTTAAAAATAACTAATTTTTACTAATAAATAAATAATAATAATTTTTCTACTAATAACTAATTTTAAAAATAAAATACAATATACAAATTATGAAAATATATAAATGAATAAAACCGAACTTTGAACATAAACTGAAAATTCAGTTGACAACTCAAAACAAAACGATTACAACTAGTGATTGTAAATTTCATGAAATTTATATTTTTGAAATAATTCATGAAATGTTTTATGAAATATTTCAAAAAGTTTTGTATAGGTTTTATTTTGGATTGCCAGAAACTCGAAATAAGTAAAAACTTATTCGAAACTCGAAATAATAAATATAAAAACAAATTATTCGAGGTAGTGTAGAATAAATTAAATTTGAACAAGGTTGATCTTCAATGGAAGGGAAGGCGCCTAATTTTGAGAGTAAAGTTGTGCTTAATGTTAAATCTGAGTAAAGTAAATTTGAACAAGGTTGATCTTCAATGGAAGGCGCTTAATTTTGAGAGTAAAATTGTGCTTAATGTTTGAATAAATAAATAACCAGTTAAAATGGCTCTCTTTATTGAAATTTAAAGATTTTAATTAACACAGTGTATGTTTTATATATATTCATAGATATATTGTTCAATTTTTACTAGGGATTGCCATCCCGGGCTTTTTTGCTTCCGAATCACGGGATCCCCGGATTCATCAAGTAAAAAATCCCGGGATTGCAATCTCTAATTTTGACATATGTAATATTACTAAAGTATCCTTTTCTTAATTATAGAGAAAAATTAATGAAACTACAAAACAGTATTTTTTGAAATATTTCAAGCATGAAATATATTTTGTTGAAATATTTCAGAGATGAAACATTTCAAATGAAATGTTTCAGTGAAATGTTTCTTTTATTTAATCACTAATTACAACCTCAGAAACGCGAAAAACATCAGAAAATCATATTTTTCAGTTGGCGGCACTGTCACAATAAAAGCCATGCCACATGCAAAGTATAAACGAACGAATTCGGTCGTTTTAAGTAAAATATGCCACATGAACAAAACATTTATCGGCGATATTTACAACAACAACTACACTAAAAATGACAGTTTGCAAAATAAAATATGAATTGTTATATTGAATTTGAAATGAAAATATTTATTATGAATGTTATTATATTTCTAAAATTTTAATTTAAAACAAACTCAACGTAAATTATAAACAATCACAAAAACATAAACTTTCAAAATGAAAAATACTACGATGTCAGGTTAAATCCGAACGATAAAAAAAATCGGTCATAATTCTACAAAAATCGTTCATAATTCTCCAAAAAATCAGTGGAGATTTATGAACGATTTTTTATTTCTATCGGCGGTAGAAATCGTGCAAAATGATTTTTGGAAAAATCATCTATTAAAATTAATTTAATAATAAGCTTTGTTTATTTCAATCGATAGGTATTTTAATTTACCATACATTTGGCATAATATCCAAATAAAGCATGTTTTCGATTAATCAAAAATTAGAAAATAAATCGTTGCTAGCAATCCGGCAAAGATTTTTGTCATGTGGCAACGACTTAACATTAAAAATTACCCTTGCAGCCAAATAAAAATAAAATTGATATCTGGCAATAATCATCGCCGACGATAAATTAGAAATAGAATCTAAAATTTCTCCGACGAAAAAAACTTTTTCGTTTATCGCTGTAGTTGTGTTTGAAATGTATGTATCCTGTGTATTCTAATGTTACTAACGTCGTCGTCGGACGATTTCGCCCGTGCTGTGTTTCTAGCTAAATACAATTAAAAAAACGAAAAATTACAAAATAAATATTAAAACAAATTTGAAAAAAAAGTCAACAAAAAGTGAATATTAGCTCAATGAGGGTTTTTAAAGCCTTAAATACGCAAAATTAAGATTTATTTATTATACGACACATCAATTGTAATAATTTTTTAAATAGAATTTGAATGTGTACGTGCAGTGTGTAATCATATTTAAATTTAATAACATACTAACACTCAATCTGCAAACTAAAATAAGTGGTCTAGACCGATTCAGAAGGTATTGAAAGGTAAAGATATCATTAAAATGATCAATATCAAAAATGATCTCCAACACAACAACCAAACCTTATGGTAAGATAAAAGGTCAGCATTTGTTTGATGAACGGCAACCACTATATACAAGATACCTCAAAAGCAAATTTGTTCTATCTCATGTTAACTAAAAAGTTTTACCAAACCTTCGGCAAAAACACTTAATAACTGTGGCTGTTGTTGTGACATATTTAAAAGAATAAGATAAAGTTTTTAACCGAAAGTGACAAGCTGCAAAACTACTATAAACATTACAAAAACCTTATGCTCTAAGTTTCAACAAAATTAAACGCCAGGACTGAGCGTTATTGAAGTTGAAACAGTTGTTCAACGAACCACAGACATCCTCCCCGACTCCTTTGCCAAATTTTGAAAATAGCTGATTCACAATAGCATATTTTCCCTATTCAAATAAACCCGGATGCGTTTGTAGCTCATTTTAGTTCAAAAGTTTCATCAAGTTCTCATAAGTTTGCGTAATGAAAATAACACCTATTTTTCAAATTTTCTTAGAAAACTCAAAAAGTAAGATAGCAATTGTTTATACAAATGTCATTATAAATGTCTGACATGATGGCAATCAAAATGGGAGGTAAATGGTCTTGATAGCATTATTTATTCTCTTAATATTTGCAAGAGAAGATTTTCTGTTTTTTGGAAACCCCTAAAAAATAAATGAACTGATTTCATTAGAAAAGGACTGGGCTGTAAGTTACGCCAGGATATATCAATTGTGATCATTCAAGTTGAAATCGGATCATCCGTTGTTGAGAAAGCGTTGGACAAATTTTTGTCCACATACGACGATACACACGCACATACCCACACACACATACACACTGGCAGCTAAAAATAGCCTAAACAGCTTCAGGAGGTCTTGAAACGTAAAGATATTATAAAAATTTCGATTTTGAAAATCGACCCAAAAACAATAACTTCTTATATCGGGAAGTCAATAAACAGTTGACCAAGAAATCTACTCTCAAACCTCTGACCTTTTTGTCAAATTTAGAAAAAAAAACTCAGGTTTTTGATATTCAAGTAAACCCGGATGCGTTTGCAGCTCATTTACATACCAAAGTTTCATCCAGATATCATGCGTTTGCATAAAGAAAATAACACGTAGTTTTTTCACATTTTGTTAAAAATCTCAAAAACTAAGATAGCAATTGTTTATACAAATATCATTATAAATGTCTGACATGATGAAAAACAATATGGAAACTCCATGGCCTTGATAGCATTGTTTAATCTCATGATATTTGCAAGAGATGATTTTCAGTTTTTTGGAAACCACTAAAAAACACATGATTTAATTTCGCTAGAAAAGAACTGGGCTCTAAGTTACGACGAGATACATTGATTGCGACAATTTTTGTTAAAATCGACCAATTCGTTGTTGAGAAAGCGTTGGGCAAAAATTCTCCACACAGCGATATACACACACATACACACACACATACAGACTGCCAGCTAAAATAGTCTAAACAGCTTCAGGAGGTCATGAAACATAAAGATATCATAAAAATTCCGATTTCGAAAATCGACCCAAAAACAATAACTTCCCATATTGGGAAGTTAATTATATAAACAAAGTAAAAAATATCCAACCACACAGGTTTTTAAGGAAGAACTCAAACACTACATGACGTTAATTGAGAAGCAGAATTTAAATGATAAAGCTGAATACTTTAAAAGTAAGTTTAAAGAAAATCGAAATAATCCATATAAGTTTTGGTCTCTTATCAAATCTCTCATAGTCAAAAACAAACCAACTAACAGGAATATTTCTCTTTTAATCAATAATGTTATGCTTCAAGATCAACAGCAAATATCTGAATTGTTTTAATGAATATTTTTGTAATGTTGCAAAGGAAATTCATTGTGACATTCCAAAATTACCATATGAAAGCACTGTGCAGTATGAAATACGCATTCCTTTTAAATTAAGACTGGTGTCTATGGAAGATATTAAAAGGATTACAGCAGATCTTAACCAAAATGCTGCTGTGGGAGCTGACGGAATTTCAACTAAATTCTGTTCAAAATTTATTGATAAATTGGCACCAATGCTTACTGAACAATAACATGTTAACGCTGTATTATTAACAGGTGAGTTTCCTGATTGTTTAAAAATTGCAGTCTCACCTCTATACAAATCTCTAAGTACTCATTCTGTTTCAAGTTATAGACCAGTGTCAGTTCTTTCTAGTATATCTAAAATTTTTGAAACCGTTATATCGGAACAACTCAAGGAATTTTTAAAGTTGAATAACATTATTAATGAGAAGCAATTTGGTTTTACAGAACAAGCAAGTACGTTAGCAGCAGTAATGCACTTAATGAACTTTATCCAAGTTAAAAGAGATAACGGACTAGTTGTAACAATTTTATTTATCGATTTACGAAAGGCTTTTGATACAATTTTTGATAGAATTTTAATACATAAACTAAAAAGTATGGGTTTTCAAGGTGTAATAATTAAGATATTTGAATCATACCTCAAAAACCGGAAACAATTTGTCCAATCAGGCAACACACAATCAAACCTTGGAAATATAGAATTTGGCGTTCCACAAGGTTCTATTTTGGGTCCCACTCTATTTATTTTGTATGTCAATGATGCGTTTTTGATTGAAATGAAAGGAAATTTAACAATGTATGCTGACGATATGGCGGTGCTGTATTGTGGTCAAGATGTCTTTGAATTATTAGCTGATGTAAGAATTGATATTTTTAACATATCTAAATGGTTATCCAAAAATAAATTGGCCATGAACTTAGATAAAACCGCAGTTACATTGTATTTGATAAGCTAATGAATCAATTTATTGCATATGGGAGACTTAGTATTTGAAAATAAAATCATACAACGAGTAGACTCTGCTAAATATCTCGGTTTAATTTTGGATGACAAATTATCTTGGGAACCTCACATTAAAAAGGTGAAGAAACAAATGGCAACAACGTTGTTTTATATTCGGAGAATCAAAAATATTGTTCCTACCAATGCATTATGGCTAATCTATAATTCGAACATTTTATCTCATTTAATGTATCTAAATCCAATCTGGAATGTGGCTACTCAGGATAAAATACATGGAATTGGAGTTCTTCAAAATAAATTTATAAAGGCAATTAGAAACCTTCATTATCGTCACCCAACATATCAGTTATACAATGAAAATCTTCTACCTTTTCATTTAATATCAGAATATGAAACCATTTTATTGATTTATAAAATTAAAAAAGGATTAATAAAAAACGGATTTATTTTAAAACAATGATCTACACAATTATAACACTAGGCAAAACACAAACTATTATGTAGACTTTAGAAATACTAATTTTGGTCAGAGAACGCTGATGTTTTATGGACTAGTTCTTTTCAATTCTCTTCCGAATGCTCTAAAAGTTATGGATAAAATAACAACCTTTAAACGTGATCTTAAAAAATTTTTATATAGAAAATATTAGTAATATCTATAGAATTTTTATTCCATCATCATCTTACTTTAATTTTTATTTTAAATATTATTATATTATTATTTAAATAGAAACACCATATTTTGTTTTTATTTAATTTATTTTTTCTCTCATTGTTAAACATTGTTTTAAATTACTTTGGCTGTTTTGTAATTAATTTATGAAATTTATTTGTAACGATCTACGCTTAAAAATTTAATTTTTCTGTAGATTTTTAATAAACTATAAATAAACTAAAAATTAAAAAAAAATAAAAAATAAAAAATGTATGCAATTGGCAAATGTAAAATGTCGCTTTAATTGGTATTAGTGAAGGGGACTTGCTCTGAAGGGTAAATCTTGCCAAAATTTCAGATTTGAAAAAAAGACTTGGAAAAAAATCGATTTGTTTTTTATTCGACTTACCAAACAAAAACCACATTAATTTCAAAAAACATAGAACTTTAGAAGTCAGTAAATTAGCAATCGTTATCTTAGTGTTAGTTTAATTTCATTAAAAATATGTTTATATGGGTAGTTCTACACACGAAGGAAGAAAATGGAGCTAATTACGGCACGACATGTTTTTTGCGTATTAGTTCTGGCAACTAGTTTTAGTTAAAGTTGATGACGTTTTTTCAACTTTTCTGAATATAGTCAGTCAAAAAAAAAAAGAAACAAAAAAAAATACGTGTCAAAATTAAAAAATATCCTCTTTACTCCTAAATTGACTCAAAATTATCTCAATATTATCTCAAAATACGAAATAAACTTTTATCTAAGTCTACCCGTTTTTAAATCTTCCAGGGGACTGAGAATTTATCAGTATTTCGCTTAAAAATGACAAAATTACGTCTAAAAAAAAAATAAACGGATTCTATACCAAGGCAATACATATTCACGACGTATAAAACTACAAAATTACCTGTAATTAAAATACTTTTTACGAAAATACTTGCCAGGGGACTGATAATTTGACTGGGCAAAACACGATCTTGCTAGTAATGATGACTGTTGTGATTGATAAAACCTCGGACTAAGTAAAACACTGGCAATATTATATTTATTGAACTTTAATTAATTCCTGTGACGAGCGATAACTTGATAGAAATATGAATTACCAATATTTTCAATGTATTTTGATTGGGCAATAGAATAATAACACATTCGTGGCACAAACTTTAATAGGATATATCTTATATGAAATATAGAGTAATGTTCTGATTATTTACACATTATTAAAGCATCATTATTCAAAATTATTACTGCAGTGTAAATTTGTCCCTAGACACTTAGAATTATTGATTATTTAGTTTACCAGCTTTGACTTTCAAGGTGGGACACGCCAGGGGACTGAGAATTTGACGTTTTGAATAATTTTTTTTCTAAGAAATATATTTCGAAACGGATTTATTTTGGGTTACCAGCTAGACATAGTTAAGGTTTACAAATTTCATTTGAAAAAAAATTTTATTTTTCATATTAATATACGAAATAAGCAGAGCCGTCCAAAGTTCCTATGTTTGTAGAACTATCCAAATATCAAATTCTCAAGATTTGATGAAATATTAACAAGCGCGCGGTTTTTAATATTCATCAATTTGATTATATGTAATCCTCGAATGATTATTGGTGAGAGAGTGAGATTGTTTATAATTCGTATTTAATAAGTATTTAAATTAAAATACACAACCTTTGCAAACTTGTTTAATCTTTACAGAGTATTTATGTATACTACATGGAAAACGAACCATGGAAGGGATACTTCTAGACAACCTTAGGTCAGAAAGACCTTAGGTCATTTTCTTGTTTTAAAGATGATAAACATTTGACCCACTTTATGAAATTTGGATGAAGATGAAGATGAAGAATGAATAAGATGAAGAAACGCGAAACGCTTTATTTGAGAACGCGTTTTTACTTATCTTCTTTTTTAAGGTTTTTTATAGTTGACACGTGAATCTATACTTGAAATTGAGTTTCATCTCAACTTCACATGCCTTCACATGCGTACATGCCTTCTGTATGATGAGAGGATTGTCATTCTTGTTCGTCTCAAGCAAGACTCAAATACTTAAGTTCGAATTCTATCTGATCAGATGATTATTAACAAGACGTTTTTGATTCCAAGCGAATTTTCTTAGTTGTGTAAACATTAACATTACTTATCTAACGAAACAGTGCTGCAAAAGTAGAGAATTCACTTATCCCATCCACTATATCAATCATAAACTATAAATTTCATAATCAATAAAAAACCATTATTTGAGATAAATCTGCATCTGTTTTACATAAAGCTTAGTAAAGTCTATCTGTTAATTTATATTATTTTCAACGTTCCAGTATCTCCGAATTAAATAGTAATATTCCAAAAAAGTGAAAGGGGTTGATAACTTCAATATTCATCTTTTGTTACATTGAATATTAGTTTTCATTAAACTTTAAATACGTAAAAAACATAAATTATAAATTTCTACAAAATGAAATTGATCTTTTTCAATAGTTTGTTATCGTAAATTATCGGTTGTAATACCACGAGTCATTGAAATTTTTTCGAAAATTTTTTGATTTTACGAATTAAATTATTTAGTAACACTGCGAATCAAAGCGCACAATAAACCACGAGTCCGAAGGACGAGTGGTTTAAGTAGTGGTTTGATTGAGCAGTGTTGCTTAAAAATAATTTAATGAGTAAAATTGAAAAATTTTCGAAAAAATTTCAATGAAGAGTGGTATTTAATGAGATAATTTTTTTTTAATTATAATTTTGTTTAAAATATAATTATTAGTTTCTAAATAAAATTTTTTCTACAAATTATTCAATAATACAAAATTATGTAAAAATACAATTCACAAATAATAAAAATGGCCGTTTTCATTCACAAATGGTTGCATGTTTATGTTTATTTATCAAAAATAAATTACAAATTTATAGCATTTATGCGCCTACTAAGATAAAATTATATTTCATTTTGTTAGAAGAAAAAATGACAACAAAGAATTTTCATAACGACAAAGCAAAATTATCGACGACAAGAAGAATTGCCGACAGTAAAAACAAAGCCTACTGTTTAAATATCATAGTTTGTATGAATGAAAAATACAATTTCTGACAGCAAAAAAAAATTATCAGAATAATAGAACTACTATGTCACTAGTTTCTTTCGCGTGACTTTTCAGTTTTTTTTTGGGGTAATTTTAATTTGGTTAAGTAGATATTTTTCTAAATAATTTGGGTAGTTTATTGATTGTGGAATATTTTTAATACAAATGTGTTTTGTTTATTAAATTGATTAAACAATGAATATATTCTGGGAACTGGTTAAATGATGAAAGTCAATTATTCAAAATCGTTGAAAAACTTACAATTTTAACACGACATCAATGATCCAGAGAAACAAGAAACAAATTAGCTGCTACTGATTGAAAATGAATTTGTTAAGGACCGGGGTGTATATAATGATGACAGACGATAAAAGCAATAAAAACATTTCAATTTGCAACAATATAGTCCCAAAATAACAATAAAATAATAAAATAATAAAACAACAAAACATAAAAAATCTTAAAGAACTTGTGAGCATAAAACAACAAACTTAAATTCCTGCAAAGAAAAGAAAATTAAAATTTCTTTTGTTTTATCATATTTAAGTGTTGCTTAGCCGACTAATTTACATAAACAATCCAAAAAAATTACACGTTTAAGTATTAGTTAGATATCAAGAAATTGGAAAGATTTTCATGTTCTTCTGCTTGTTGTTGTTGTACGATTTAATGTTTATCATCGTCGTACCAAACGTAGTATAACATTCAAATTGGAACGTGTTGTTTGGTTTTTGTTTAAGATATTGTTTTAACTTTTAAAGATCATCGAAAGAAGAAGAATATAAATAAATTCAAGTAAAATAAAGATCAATCGATTGGTATTCGCGAATAGATTTTTATTCGAAATAATTATGTAGTTTTGTAATACTAAACCGGCTAACATAAAATGTCGACTGAATTTATTGATATTAGAATTAGTGTAAATAATCTTAATCACGAATCATAGAACTTGTACTAGATAATTAGCAGTGGCGAAGCGTTGGTATAGACACACTAGACAGTGTCTACCCAAACATAATATAAATATGAAACTTTATTTCATATTGTTCGCATAATGTCAACTTAATACTATTTTGTCCAACGTTTAAAGAAAATCATTAAGTTTTAATACAATAATTAGAACAAAAACAATTCAGCTATGTTCTTTAATACAAACGTTTCCCAGTTTCATACAAACAACAACAACAAATTTTCAACTTTTGTTCCTTCTTGAATAGACAGTTTTGTTTGTGTCTATTTTTGTTTATATATTTTGTTTCCAAATTAGTTGAGAAACATCAGTAGACGTTTCAAATTATGACTACCAAAATAAGCAATAGCAACAACAATAAATTTTCAACTTTTGTTCCTTTTTGGATAGACAGTTTTGTTTGTGTCTATTTTTGTTTATATATTTTGTTCACAAATTAGATGAGAAACATCAGTAGACGTTTCAAATTATGACTACCAAAATAAGCAATAGCAACAACAACAAATTTTCAACTTTTGTTCCTTCTTGGATAGACAGTTTTGTTTATGTCTATTTTTATTTATATATTTTGTTTCCAAATTTTTTGAGAAACATATTATGGAAAACATTTTTGACAAAAATTGTAACTATTAGTTAGATGTTTCTTGAGCAATTTTTGTGTGATTCCAGATTCGATTCCACGACTTCTGAATAACAGGAACAGTTGGAAAATAAATTTGGATCTTTGGTTTTGGATTAATTTTTGGAATATTTTTAGAATTTTGAAAAAAGTTTCAATCTTTGTTATAATTTTTGCAATATTTTTGGCATTTTGGGAAAAGTTTGAGTTTTTAATTTTGTTATAATTATTGCAATATTTTAAGAGTTCAAGGAAAAGTTTGAATTTTTGATTTTGTTATATTTCTTGCATTAATTTTGGAATTTTGAAAACAGTTTCAATTTTTGATTTTTTAATAATTTTTAGAAAATTTTTGGCATGTTGAAAAAGTTT
The DNA here is from genome assembly GCA_963693315.1 of Diogma glabrata. Taxonomy (NCBI): domain Eukaryota; kingdom Metazoa; phylum Arthropoda; class Insecta; order Diptera; family Cylindrotomidae; genus Diogma; species Diogma glabrata. Next base: position 235,344,666 of record OY856187.1, read on the forward strand.
AAATTTTGGATTTTATTATAATTTTTAGAATATTTTTAGAATTTTGAAAAAGTTTATTTGTTTTTTCAAACAATTTTGGTGAACATCCCAAATAATTTTGTTTATATTAGTTTATTATTATTTTATTTATATTTAAATTAAATTTATTAGTTTTTATTTATAATTTTTATTTATATTAGTTTTGGATGCGTTCGGTTCTTAAATTTTCTGTTTTTTTATTATATCAATTACAAAATACAAAATATTTTTTCACCTACATTTTCAAACTTGAACTAATATTTAGATCATGATTTGTGATCCAAAAACAAAGTTGGATCTCAATTTGCATGTAAAATTTAAGCAGATCCGGATCACATGGTTTCATGAAATGCAGCTAATATCCTTTATCTTTTGTACAAAATATTTTTATTTCCTAATTTTTAAAATTTTGTATTTTGATTTAGATTGAACAATCTTTTTTAAATATTTTGCTTGCGGCGAATAAAAATATAGTATATGATGCACGGACGTAAGTCATTTTAAACTTAATGTGGGTGCAAATCTCGGTTGGCGCTTCTACTCGCAAACTCCACATACGTCCAAAAACCTTAGCTTTCTGTCCTTTCATCTCAATGTACTATAATTAGTTTCAACTGGCATATTAATAAAGCTTTTGAATATGTATATAGTGTCTACCCTAGTTTCAGAGCCACGCTTCGCCACTGATAATTAGAGACAAAAACAAATGTACATATATGCTTATGAAAATAGTTTTTTCTACACCCGTACTATAAAAGTTCACTTATATGACCAAAATCCGTTTTATAATGATATTCATTTCGATACAGATTTTTAATCAATAGAAAGAAACGATGGATTTGATGTTTGTTGAAATTTTCGTATGGGAAAAAAAATTAAACTTTGAAATTTGAAATTTGAAAATTGAAATTTTCGTTGTAATTTTCGTTCTTCGTTATTTACCGGGTGTAGAAAAAATAGCGTATGCCACTTTCATGTAATGGTTATTAATACACTCGCATATACCATACGAAACTCGCCTACGGCTCGTTTCGTATCCCGGTTAATGCTCGTGTATTAATAACCGTCATTACATGATCGTAGCATAATATACTAGTTTTATTGAATTACTGATCAAATCAGTTATTTTCATTGTTGTTTCCTGGATGGTTGTTGGCCATTTGGAGTGTTTTTTTTTTGTTTTTTATCGTCACTGATATTAATCTTTATAAAAATACAAATAATAAAGTTTTTCGTCAAGTGACGTATTTATTAATGCCATATTTATTAATAAATACGTCATTTGACGAAAAACTTTAATATTTGTATTTTTATAAAAACAGTTATTTTTAAACGTTAACATGGTTTGATTATTTCTTGGATTTTAAAATAATTTTATTGTTTGCGTTATTTGGATTAAATTCTCTAAATGTGAATGTTTTGAACACTTTTTACGGTAAATTGTTTTAGTTAATTTATGAGATTTTAAGACAATGGCTAAAAGATGTCAAAGGACCGAGATTCAATATGTTTCTTAGACTGGACCTAACTCTTTTGTTGCGGATGGGACTACTATATCCTATAATCCATGGAACTGAAAAATGACCATTATTCTCTTATACAGATATTGGTAAACAAGTTACCAATATGACTAAGAAGCAACCAGTGTCATTTTAAAAAGATAATCAAATACAAAATCCCTAAGAGAAGTAGATGTAAATTTTACATTTTTTTTATTTTGTGTGATGTTGCTAATGTAGTTCTTAAATCCTGTACTCGGTATATAAACTTCTTGTTCTCTTTTAATTTTGTCTAGAGCATACACATGCTTTTGTTTAGTTTTTCCAGCCATCTATATGTTACATCTAGATACATTGAAATTGTTCCGCTCCGTTTTAATGTATAAGCTATTTTTGTAATATCGGTTTGGTGGAATTGTGATTAGAGGAAGGTTTTATTTTGAGCATATGAAAATATATTTGCCCTGTTCGTTATAAACTCCCATCTTTCTTTTACCATCTAGCCAAAGGACATTTAAAGGTTATTTAAACCCAAAATATTCCTAGCCTATTTCTCGGCTGAAATTGAACTTGATTCTGAAAATAATTCAATTTACTCTGCTTTCTGCTAATAGTAAATTTTGATAGCAGTGATGTAATTCGAATAACATTTGTTTTCCAATAATTTGTTTTGCATTATTTCATTTCTGTGCAAGAAAACAAAGAAATATTGCCCTCGACATTAAGCCCATGAATTAAACAGTTGTCAGAGAAAACCACTCATATAGATACTTTTTTGTTTTCTCCGTAAATCAACCTGTTCGATAATCACAGCCATTCTTCCACGTGTTGCCGTAAAAAAGATAGCAGGAAGCAGAAGTTTTCCTTATGCTTCTTATCTGTGGTAAGAATTTGTTACAAAGCAGTTCTTTCCGAAATACTTGCATCCCCATTGAAATGGTATTTACCGATTTAATGTTGTCGATACACTATTTTATCGTTCTGCCTCTTCATGATTAACTTAAAACTGAATATAAAATAAAAATATAAACATTTTTTTCTTACAAAATTAACTAGTGTTATAATTAAAATCTATTTCGAATAATAAATTTTTTTTCATTCGCCTACATATTAAAGTGGTACTTTATTACTGTGATTTGCGGTCGTAAGTGTCACTTTTTAACCATAAATTTTGTTGTCATAGTTACGTCCAAAAAAGTAAAAAACATTTGCATTTGTATAAATTCTATAAAAAATGGAAATTTTTATCAAAGCAACCTTTAAGTTCAAAATCTCACAATCCAATTAAAATTATTGTTATTATTTTGTTGCCATAGTTATACAATTATTTTGAAAAAAATAACAAATATTTTGTCAAAGGTTCTTGTTCAACGTATTATAATTTTAAAATTTATGCAAAATTATAATTTGATTTAGAATAAACAATTTTTTTTAAATATTTTGCTAGCGGTGAATAAAAAATAGTATATGACGCACGGACGTAAGCTATTTTGGACTTAATGTGGGTGCAAATCTCGGCTGTTCTTTACTCATTTTAATCTGTCTTCTTGGGAAACTTTTGCGTGGTAATCAGCATTTGTACTGGGCTGGGGAATAATATCGAATTCACAGACTGAAGCTATAGTTGGAATCACCTCAAGGCACGCAATTCCTTTAAAGTTCTAGATAATGATTCCACTATTGAAATTGGACTTGGACTTTTATGAAACAAATACAGAAACCCTGACCCTGGAAATCTCTTATTTATCGCAGAAATATATATCAACTATGTAATAAATACATGATAAAAATAATTTAACAGAACAAAAATAAATTAACAGAAATTATATAAATTAAAAAACATAAGCTAACATTAAGTATAATATGATGTTGATCCACTTGAAATCCATAACGATGGTTAGCATCTCCAGTAAACATAAGCAGATGAACGACTGGATGCAGAACTCTTTAAATATATTTCGCATACAACACACACTCAAAGCCACCAGCCATTATTATTTCATCGATTTTAATTAATGAAATGGTTTATTCTGAAGCAAAAGTTTAAAATTTGAGCGAGAATTTTAATTTGCGAGAAAATAAAATTCATTAAACACGAATCGATTACAATATTTTATTCTCTGACAAAGAATTGTGTATTATAAAAAATAAAAACATTTTCTTCAAACAAAACAATAAATCTTTATTGTTTTAATTGATAAATCAAATTTCTTATTAAAAAAACCCTGATGATAAAAAACCCCCATCTCATATAATCAACCAAGTTCAACTAAACGAAATAAGAGAATTTAACTTAAAATTTGATTTTTGAACAAAACTTATCAAAGCAATTGTGATTATAATTTGAAAATAATTTTAATGAAATCAAAACAATTTGACCAATTGGAATCATACCAATTGAATAATGATAATTTTGTTATAGAAAAATTTTCATTTGACAATAGGTTAAGTTCATTAGGCTATATGTTAGAAAACAATACAATAATAAATACTGTTATTATCGAAAAAACAAACAAATAAAGCTGATATAATTAAATGGAAGAGAATAAAAGTATTTTATTTTCCTTATCTTGATGTGCGAAAGCTAATACCAAACGTAATTTGTCATCCAATTCCATTGGATATAACTACGAATATATATATCCAGTATTAAATCCATTAAAACAGACTTGATCTCATATGCAATCAACCAACATGATCAAGTTTTTTGAAGTTATACTTCTTTGCGCTCGTTGTAAATATTTTGATGGGGTGTTAATCGAGAAACCGCGTCACGCTGTTTGAAGTTATATTTTAACCTTTATGCTATATGGTAATAAAGACGAAATTAGTAAATCAACCTTATGCTGTATGGTAATAAAGACGAAATTACTAAATCAATCATATTTTATAATAATAAAACATTATTCGCTTAGTTATCTTTGATCAATTTTTTATTTCACTTTTCGGAATTATCATTAAAATGAATAGTTAATGTATGATGTGACAAACAAATATGTACATTTATATGAAAATTATGTTAAATTATTTTTTAACAAATACATATTTCTAATTTACGAACATATTTGTTGTTCTTATGGGTTGCAATAATATAAAATATGTACATATTTCTATGCATTAGCACCAATACGATACATATAAGCATTGCTTATATATGATTAAACAAACCTGCTTGCATTAGCAGAACTGCCCTCACATGTTTCAAAAATTGGAAATTGACGTTTCTTTTCCTCTTCTTAGAAACATTGATGAACCAAGAATTCGTATTGGAACCTTAGTACCGAAGAAAAAGATTATGAACAATATCAAAGTTACAGATTTAAAGTGTTTTACTTATTGAGTGAAATATGCTTCTCCATTACTTTCAAAACTATTATTGTTATTGCAAGGGATTTATAAAATATATGCAAATATGTTAACATATGTTGTTATTTGACTGTTTTAATAATAATATATAAGTCTGAATTTACAAATGAAATTAGTCTTATTATTATTTTTTCCAATTTTTGTTTTAAGTTGTGGGAAGGAATAAGAACGAAATAAGACGATGACCATAAAGCAATAAAACCCATTAAACGAAAATATTCACTAAAAATGGTGGTATTTTTTTAATCAGCCGGCGTATGCATCAATGCAGTAGAGTATTGCAGACAATCGATAAAATATATTTGAAAATTGCAATACGATCCTCTTCAGAACAGCAATATTTCTGGATTGATAAATGATTATAAGTCTACATGAAATAGGACGCTAAGCCAATAGCAATGAACCAGTGTACCTATTTTGTATGACGAGTACGGTGGTTTCGGAGTAAGTAATTGACAATTGTGACATCCAATAAACAAATATATTTACGCTCACCTAATTGTTCGTGACACATTGAATTATTTGAATTAAATCTTTGGAATAAAATTTTAACTTTTTTCTAACCCTAATCTTTTGCCATCTACATTTATAAAAATTATTTAATTATTATTTATCTGTCAATGTGTTTTAATTTTAGCATACATTTAATATGTAAATTTATCTATTGCTTTAGAGACATTTACTTAATGGCTTTTGCTGACTGCAAAATGATACTATTACATTTTTTTCAAACTTTTTATATTTTACTAATAAAATAAGTGAATTTACTCAAAAAAAAGCAGTTTTCAACCACTTTATCTGGGAAGCGCGGGCATCACCTTGCGGGTGTACCTTCTAGTAATTAATAACTATACGTTCTTATACTTTTTGAATAATAATTTTTTTTTTTAATAATATTTTTTTTTATTTATATTTTGAATAATATGTTTCTTTTTTTTATATTTTTTTTTTTTGAATAATATTTTTTTTTTTGTATATTTTTTTCTTTTGAATAATATTTTTTTTCTGGAAGAACATTTTTTTTTTGAATAATATTTTTGTTTTTTTTTTAGTTATTTTTTTTAATGTATCCTATCTGTCTGCCTGTGTGCGTGTGTGTGAGCGAATGGGCAAAGAAGTATAACTTCCACCGTCTGGTCCGACGCATACCCTACTTTTTTTCTACCATATCCATATATTTTATATTGTTACGATTACAAAAAAATCTAGACGATTACAGAAAAATCTAGACGATTACGGTCACTTCTAGGAAAATCAAATCAACAAAATACTACAACAAATTAATGAAATGAATAGTGTTGTTGTTGTACTTCTTAGAACTTGGGTCGACAAAATAAATAAAATTGAATGATTTTATGAATCAACTTAGCATAACGTAAATTAATAGAATATTCTACTATTTTCTCAAGGTTTCTAAAAAGTGACGTCGAATGATCTAGATAACGAAAAATCGTATATAAAAGAGGATATCTTGCAAGACAGGATTAGTGTTATTTTATAAAAGTGATATTTATAAAAGTAGTAATAGTAAGTAATTTATAATTATAAAAGTGATATTTAAAATTAGTTTTTGTAAATAAAGTTTAAAGTGTTATTAAGTAGAAATAATTTGTGTATTATTCTAAACGTTGTATTACTGGATATTGCTACAATCAACCGTTGGAGTTTCTGAAGCTGTTGAAAGAATATTAACCTGGTGTTTGTGCTTACTAATCAGTGATCGAACTCTGAAGAGATTTGGGAATTGCGTTTATCGAATTGTGAGTTAGGCCAATTCGAAGGAAGTTTGGAAAAACGTAACAATATTGAAAATTTCTTCAAATAATACTCCCCACTTCAAAATAAACGGCTCATAAATGTCGAGTTTAGGCTTTATTGTAATGAAAATAGAACCATTACAGTATTATAATTAAAAATAAATTCACCGGATTTTGTAGAAAGCTGTGTTTTATTATCTTAAATTCACTTTGAATGATTAACAACACAACACATCATTTAACAGTTCATTACTTTTATTTTCATTTAAAATTTACAAAATTTTGCTAAACTTATTTTTGTTTTCAACTTTAATTTTAAAAAAATACAATAATTATCAATAAAACAAACTATAATTAAACTTTTACCACAAAATCATCAATTTGAATTAAATTTACAAACATACATACTTTGATCCCTGGATCAAAAACGATCGAGAATATATAGTAAGTATTTCAGTTTTTTGTTTCTTTTTTATTGTCTCTTTCATCGTATAAAAAATTATAGGAAAATTATTATATTTCTATGCAGGGTGAGTTTTTTAAAAATGTCAGGCTTTTATCTCGAGAACCATGCTATATGGGACAAAATAACCCAGGGTGATATTTGTTAAGGGTCGAGGGGGACGTCTAGTGGTAATATTGAATGACCTTAAAACTCATAAGTATTGGAGATATATGTTAAGGTAAGGTTTTTTTAGATTAGAACCCATATATTTAAGGGTCTTTTTAAATTGAGTAAATCAAACTACACACTTTTTGCTTACAAAATTTTTTTGTAAAGTGTACGATTTTGTAGATATGATGAAAATTGATTTGCACTAAAGCAAACGTGTCTTCGCTAAGTTCTTCAGTAAAAAAATAAAATTTCAATAAATTAAAAAAAAAGCGAAGACACGTTTGCTTTAGTGCAAATCAATGTTAATCATATCTACTAAATCGTACACTTTACAAAAAAAATTTGTAAGCAAAAAGTGTGTAGTTTGATTTACTTAATTAAAAAAAAACCTTAAACGTATAGGTTCTAATTTAAAAAAAACCTATTTTGGCATATATCTCCAATACTTATGAGTTTCAAGGTCATTCAACATTACCACTAGACGTCCCCCTTGACCCTTAACAAATATTACCTAGGGTTACTTTGTCCCATCTAGCATTGTTCTCGAGATAAAAGCCTGACCTTTTTTAAAAAACTCACCCTGTATATCATTCGATCAAACAACTTTTCTAAAACTCAATAAATTTGAACAGCTGTATTACATTTACAGGTAATACTATGAATAAGCCTACATAGCAAAACCCTTTATACAGACACAAACAAGTTTTATTAATTAGTATTGAGTACAATTAACTAAAAAAATGCTTTTATATCTGTTTTATTCTAAAAACGCCGGAATTGAAACAAACTGGCAAATTATTAGCGAATTGTTTTATATATGAATATTCTGACTTTTGGAGAAATATTCGAAATAGTCAGACGTTACACTATCAGGAGTGGACAGTGTTCATAACAGATTAAATTTTATAAAATGTATAAAATATGTGTATTAAAAATTAAAATGGGTGCGAAAACAACACAAAAAATCCTTTTAAGACCTAGGTAGGTTCCACAACAACATGCGTCCAAAAGTGTTTATGCGCGTAAATTTTTTGTTTGTTTTATCTTTATTTTTTAAAGAATAGTGTCATTATTTTTGATCATGTAATGCAAGGCCTCCTTCAATGATTAAATTCCCCATATAGAGTTATATGGAACCTTAATTTTTGAAGAAAGCGATAGCTACAGTTGACTGAATAGAATATATCCGTCAGCACCCTTAAGACATCACTTAGACTAGTGATATCTCAGTGCTATTGTCAGTGGTGTGTGATATCTCAAGTTACTCTTATATCAATAGCAAATAATGCTGAACGCAGGGTTATCACACCTGTAGATCGAAAATACAGAAATTAACAAATCAACAAAAACTGATCAATGCGTACTGATCACTCCTTGCTTATTTGTTTACTTTCCCTTTCTCATTTATACTTTTGACTTAAACCGATACAATAGCATCAGAAGCCTGCTTCTTTGAAGAGTTACCAACCGCCAGTTTAACGAAAAAAACAGATTTCCTTATTTCTATTCTGACGAATATCAATCATTTTAGAAATTAAAATTTATCTGTAAAATTTGTTGCAGATTTGTAAAATCTGTAAAAATATTACTCTTTAGTATATTGCTACAATTCATTTTCAATATTTATGCTGCAATTATTCGTATACTGTAATTGGCAATTGTTGAACAGAGCTCAAGTACCTGGAGTTCACCAGTAGTTCTTGTTCTTAAAAAGCCAGAAAGATGTTGCTTGTTTTTTGTTTAAACGCTTGCGACTGATTGATTTTAACTTGGGAAACAAAACTAGTTCTATATATCCTGATAGATAGTTTACCCTTATACAGTATCAAAACTACTAAACACGATTTTAGTGTTATAGTGCTGTTCTTATAACAAGGTGAATTCTATTAAATGATGTAGAGTAATTGTGATAAACAACTGATGTGATGTGCTCTAGCAGAAATTAGTTAGGCAAAGCTTAAATGCAGTCAAGGCGTAATCAGGAGTAGATTCGTTCATAAATGAAAAGTCCTATTAAAACAATCTGATGTGGGTCTGTTCTGGGCCGATTTAGAATACCCTTTTAGTGTTAACCTTATATTTGATCCCTATTTGGTCAATCTGGTTAGGGTCCAGTTTATCCTATTTGATTGTATTTGGCCCCTTTCAGAAGTCATATATTATTTCCCTATAAGAGTCTGCGTTATTTATCCTGATCTAAGCGATTAGTCTAGATTGATATATAAAATCTAAGCGATCTTGATAGTGATTAAGATGGTATATATTTTAAATCTTTTTATCGGAATTTATTTTCTATTTTAATCTTTTTTTAATTAGATTTATTTTATATTTTAATTATATTTGGTATTTACTTTATTTAAGTCCGACTATCCCAATCAGGAAGTGATCAGGTTATCTTAATCAGAGGCTAGTGAAAAGCGTTACAATCATTACCAGGGCCCAACGAAGCTGCCCTTTCAATGCCTGAACTAGGGCAAACCTGATCAGGCCCTATTTAAGTGCTGACAAATTTCTGCTCGGGTGGTTTTAGTCTCATTTTATTTAGTCCAGTTTTAATTTTATATTTTAGATGAATGTCAATTTTCTTTAATTGTTTTCTTATATTTGCCAATTTAAACTTTCTGTATCTCTTAAATGAACGAAAAATTAATTATTAACATTTAATTTTAAAAACAAAGAAAATATAATAAAAATACTAACCAAATGTTTCAGCAGTTCAGTTGTTAATTTTTGGTTGACTAAAGTAAAAAAGTATTATCAAATCCTTACTTTATTTCACGTTTCTTTAAAAGTTTCAAAAAATTTACTAACTTCATTCAAAACAAACTTTCCTAATGTTTCCTAATGTATAATCTTATTCACATTTTACTCATCAGTTGGTTAGTGGAAATAATCAAACTGTCAAATCTCCACTGTAATACTGACCCAATACGTTTTTTTTTTTTTTTAAGGCGTTCATGCTCCATGTAGGAGCGTTGCCAGGCTGATCAGCTTTGAATATTCACCACGGTCATTCGCAACAGCGACATAATTACCATGGCAGCCGATTTTTTTAAGGTCGTTTATTACGTCAGTCTCCCATTGTAGTCGTGGTCTACCTCGCGGTCGCCTACTCCCTGGGGCACTAACGTACATTTTTCTAATCATTCCAGACTGTGAATCGGCTCGTAGAACATGCCCAAACCAAGCAATCCTATTAGAACGGATACAACCTATTATATCAGGACCCTGAAGAAGGTCTTTGATCTCAGAGTTATGCCGGGTTCTATACTCTCCATCGTCTGTCTTAAGTGGACCAAAAATGTAGCGTAGGATCTTACGTTCAAATACAGATAAATGCGATTCGTTATTTTGTGTAAGGGTCCACGTTTGTGACCCATACATCACAACCGGTCTAATCAATGTCTTGTATAACTTGAGCTTGGTGTTAGTTGATACATACGGTGATCCAAGGAGAGGCTTAATTGAGTAGAAAGTTCGATTACTTGCAGCGATTCGAGCTTTTATATCTGTAAATATGCTGTTGTTTGAGTCAAGCATTGATCCCAAATATTTAAAAGATTCAACTCCCTCAATTCGTTCATCGCCGCACATCAAATCTTTCTTCTCAGCCTCCTTTGAAACATTCATATGTTTGGTTTTATTGTAGTTAATTGCAGACCAATTTTTCTAGCACCACTCTCAAGCGACTTGAAAGTCTCACTCATAACAGCTTCACTTCGGCCGAGGATGACAACATCATCAGCGTAAGCAATCATCTGTACTGAGTTTATTGACAAGATATTGTTATTAGTCGGTAGTTTCTTTTGACGGCACACATATTCCAAGGCTAAATTAAAAAGTATAGGAGAGATAGCATCACCTTGTCTTAAACCGGAGTCGACTCTAAAACACTTTGATATTTCGTTCTCTATCGTACACAGCATTCAGAGTTCTGTACTGTCATTTTGCATAGTGATACCAGTTTACCAGGAATTCCCATTGACACCAGACCAGACCATAGAGTCTCTCGTTCGAGAGAGTCGTAAGCCTGCCTGAAATCAATGAAAAGTTGGTGCACAGGTATGTTGAACTCTCGACACTTTTCCAAAATCATCCTTATCGAGAAAAGTGCATCGGTGGTACCTCGGCCCCGTCGGAAACCACACTGATATTCTCCAAACAGTTGTTCAGCAAAAGAATTGATTTTGGATAGCAAAATGTAAGAAAAGATTTTATAGGCTGTGCAAAGGAGAGCGATTCCTCTGTAGTTTGCACATTGTAGGCGATTACCTTTTTTATGGATTGGTATCAGCATAGCTGTGTTTCAGTCCTGTGGCATGGTTTCAGTCCTCCAGATCATTTGAACAAGTTCAAACAATCTTAAGGATAGAGTTTCGCTACCATGTACAATCATTTCGGATGTTATATCGTCGATACCAGGTGCTTTATTGCGTTTTAATTTAGACAGCGCCGCTTCGAATTCCTCTTTGGTTGGTTCGTCTACATGTACCTTTGACGCACGAATAAGCTTTGCTCGTCGCCCGACTTGTTGCTGGTCACTTAAGTTGAAAGAGATTCTCAAAATAAGCGGCCCAAGTATCTAAAATATTTTTAAAGTCTACTTGTAGCTCCCCATCTTCGTTTTAAATAGCACTCGATCTAGTTTGAGGTTCCTTCTTTAAGGTTTTAACCTGTTGAAAGAAGTTACGCGATTGATGTTCCTTATTGAAGCTTTTAATCTCCTCACACTGTCTCTTCCACCATTCTCTCTTGGTTCGTCTACATAGCTTTGTAACGGCTTGTTTTGCCAGTTTATAGTTCTCCTTCGTGGACCTGGTGTTGCGTCCTTGTAGACACTTCAGATAGCAATCTCCTTTGTATTGAATAGCATCAAGGCAGGCTTGATTCATCCATGGCTTCTGGGAGTGGTTCTGTGGTCATCCAAGTATTCTCTCAGCAGCGCTTAAAACAGCATCTTTGAGCAAATACTATGACTTATCGACGTCTCCATTAATGGTTTCTGATTTCTCCAATGTTGCGGCAATATGGATTTGATATCTCTCTTCTGTTTCAGCATTCTTTAATGATGAGATGTTAAAACGTTTCCGTTGATTGAATTTTGGAATGCCTAGATTTGGGAAGTGGAACCTTATCGTTGCCAATACAAGGAAGTGGTCACTTCCAATGTATGCACCTCTAAAGGATCGCACATCCAGAACGCTCGAAAAGAAAAGTGCTGTTACTAGAACGTGATCAATTTGATTTCGAGTATTTCCATTCGGTGAGACCCAAGTCTGCTTATGAATCGATCGATGCGGAAAGAACGTACTGGCAATTCTCAAATTATTTGATAATGCAAACTCAGTCATTCTCTCACCATTATCATCCGAATTCAAATGCAAGCTCTTGGGACCCACCAAATTTCCATAAGAGATATCTCTTCCAGCCTGTCCATTAAAGTCACCAAGAACCATAATGAAGTCGCGTATTGGTGTTTGTTTCATAACCTCTTCCAGTGCTATGTAGAAATTATCCTTCTCGTTGACGGTCTTAGCTTCAGTTGGTGCATGCACGGCAATAAGAGAAATATTGTTATATGTACCGCGTACACGTAGGTAGCAGATCCTCTCACTGACCGGGATGAATTTCATCACGGCTTCTTGAATGCGTGCACCAACAAGAAAGCTAGTTCCAAATTCTCTTCGAGAAGGATGACCACTACAGTATAGAGAGTGACTATCCAAATCTTGTTTTCCGATTATCGACTGTCTAATTTCTTGTAGAGCAATAATATCCATCCTATACCTCTCAGCCTCTGTTTCTAGACTTATAAGAGCATCAGGAGCGCTCAGGCTGCGCACGTTCCACGTTCCGATTCGGTAGTCTGGTCCTTTTTCACGTCCAGGTAAAATTCTGTTGTTGTATCCGGGTCTGTTTTTCTCTTAACCAAATTTAACATATTAGTTTTTTTCCGGGGTTAGGGTGTTAACCTTAGGCCCAACCCAAATTGTCGTGAATGGGTCCGTTCTGCATATTAAGGTCACCAGAAACAACCTTTTTTACACGTTTATATAGCGAGCCGCTTGATTCAAGACAGACGCCCGCTCCAAGCCGCCCCTGACATGGAGAACAGATGCTTGAGTCGCATTGGTTGTTGAGCGCCAATTCGCCGTGATGTAGCGTCATTGACTAAGCAGTTTTTACTCTGCTTGTCTCCAATACACCAACCTAATTCTGTCAGCATTACCCAGGCAGCACGGCGTGGACGTCGAATTTCGGATTTCACTACCCGCGACCGCGACCCAATACATACAAACTTCATTAATGGAATGATTGATTGGAACGAATAGTTTTGGATGACTTCAAGAATATTGGTCTAATGTGGTGCAAAAGTATTGTAAGCACTTCCTATAGTAATTATAAGAATAAATAAAAAGTGCTTTGCTTATCTCCCAATTAGCTCGTTATTTGATAGAATAAGTTACACATATGAAAAACACAAATTTCGTAATTCAAATTTTTATAAATATTCCTTTAAAAAAGTCTAACAACATTATATAAATCAAATCGACGGACCTACAAAATTAAGAAAAAAATCAGATTGTACACAAGATGTTTAATTTCAATTTTTTATGTTTTTCATCCCCTAAAAAACAGCAGCCCAAAACAAAAAAAAACCAAAAGAAATCTGCGTGAGAAAATTTTGACGAAAAAAATTTACAATCGAAGACGAATATTATAAAAACTAATGTATGGTAAAAAAATACGTATGGGTACCGTTTCGTTTGTGACCCCTTAAAAAATAAAAGGACAAAAAATTGAATTTGTATTTTTTAAGACATATTTTTTGTTGTATAGATTTTTGATATTTTCTACATATGTACAGACCAAAACGATTAGAATTGGAAGTCAAACATATGAAATTCTAAAGGAAAAACATCTCATTATTACGGTTATGCTATTATACAAAAACATGTATTTTGCGTTTATATTTCCTATATATAAAAATATAGTATGAATTCAAAACAAATTTACCACAAACCACAATATATCCACTTCTTCAACAATTCCATTTCAGATTATATAAAAAAACCTGTCCAAAACTAATCAAAGAATCCGTGCATCCTTTATTCTCCAACAAACAAAACCAAAATACAAAAATCAACCGTTACATTAGCTAACATATGTGAAATCAATACTTTTTAATTTAGTTTAAATTCTATTTTCCTAAACTTTTTCTTCTGATCCTTTTCTTCAAATTACAAACAAATCAAAAGAAATTTTAATCAAAACATTGAATATAAAGAAAAAAAAATCATAATCATCGTCATCATTTTATTATTATTATTATCACTTTTCATATTCACCGTTTCGGGTTTCCTTAAAGTTTTACACGGGTAAAAAAAATTGATAAATTAAGAAAAGGACGAATTATAATAGAAGCAACCTGATCTTATTTTTGATCAATTTTTTTTAGTTAGTTTCGATCAAACCTTCTATCACGGCTACTTTTTTTATTTATTTCAACGGAATATATATTTACAATTATTCGACCATCTGTGGCTATTATTCTTTGGTTTTTGAATTGAATTAAAGATTACGGTGAATTTTTTGAGAACAAAACAGAAACGATTCTATTATGGTAAAGGAAGAATGTGAAAAAGGTTTTAAAGAAAGGAATGTATTGTGTGATCGCGTTTTTTTATATTGTGAAGCACAACATTTCAATTAAAATTTACAGTTATTCTTTGACCTAAATTGTTGTTTAGATCAGTTTTTCTCAACTGATTTCATGCAACGGACCAATAAATATATTAAGATTCTATTGCGGATCTAGGGAAATATTTCATGTTAGATTGGTGCAAGTGCAGGTTATATATTGCTCATACTTACATACATAATGTAATTTAAAAGAACGATGAACGAAATAAAAACATATCGTTCCTACTCTTAATTCGAAATTGTAATAGTAATTTATTGTGTAACTGTTTAATGGTATATATTTTTTTCGAGCAAGAGCTTACAAATTGACGAGAGAATAAAATTCATTAAACACGAAGACAATACAACTTTTTAACCTTTCGACAGAGTGATATGTATTAATTTAAATTGAATTATTTTAAAATTCATTGATAAGTAAAACGAATAAAAAAAACAATGAATTCTATTTTTTTTTTTGCATAATTAACTCCAAACAATTAAATAAATTTTATTCAATTTTGATACCTTTGTAATTGTTTTGTATTTTAAGACAATTCATTCCTAGACCTACACTACACTTAGACCTAAGACCTACAATGATATACATCAAAGTTCTAACTACTAATAGTAATGAGAATTGAGAAACCAAAAAACAGTAATAAAAAATACTAATTTTTTTCACAATGGAAATTTAATTCAATATAATAGAGAGAGGGACATGCGATTCGAGAGAGGGACATGCGCATTAGTTCGAATTTTTTGTTTAACGTAATCAGAACGAAAGTAGTTATGTTGATTTTTAATAGAATACAGTAAAATTATTTTTCTTTAAATTATTATCAGTAAAATTATTTATAAAATGCGATCAAAATAAATTATTTTAGAGTTCAATATAATCAAGTAAATTGTTTTATCCTTCCGGCAACTATAAATATAGGTTTTTTAGGTTTATTTTAGAACCACAATTGTTAACAATATTAATCTTAAAAAAAGAAAAATATTTTCATTTGACTCCTAGTTCTAATTTGATGCTTCGTTTTTCCAATAAAATAAACTTTTTTGCTTGTATTCTATAAATAACTTGATAGTATTTTATAAACAAATTAACAATAGTATACTATTTAATTAAAAACCGAAGTGCTACTTTTTGTAGATTTAATTAGAAGCTAAAGTGCTCCTTTTTGTCACTTAAGATCCGAATTAAATTCACTATATTTTCAGCAAACGTTTAAATTTTTTATAAATATGAAATTAATACATAAATATTGTTATAAATATGATTTATTACCGTCATAATTACGTCCAAAAAGTGAACAACATTTAAATTTGTATTAATAAAATTTTTTATCAAACCAAGCTTCAATTCAAAATTTCATAACCCAATCAAATTATTTGATATCTTTTGTTGTCATAGTTATACCATAATTCAAAATTTTATAATCCAATCAAATTATTTCTTATTTTTTGTTGTCATAGTTATACAATTTGTAGAAAAAATAACACTTACTTGAGTTTAATTGATCTCAAAAATCCTCAACAAATTTAAATGCCCTTAATGTAGTCTAATATAAATACATATAGGACTACAAATTGACAAAGCGTCAGCCATTGGAAACAATCAATAATGACTATAGAATCGTGACTTAGGATGTTAATTAGAACAAAAATAATCCCCATTCTATAAATTCCCACAAAGTGTTGTCTAGGAATTTAATGCAAAAAATCCCATATATGTAATGTAATAGTAGATTCTTGTATGAGCTTAAAATGAAGGCAATTCTTAACGAGGATGAAGTTTCCCGAAACGACGTAGCGAGTGGAGGGAATCATCCGAGTGAAGAATTGCCATCATCCTAAGTGAATACAAGATGCTATTTTATCCACGACTGTAAAATAATTCGTTTAATTTCCAGTTTTCATGCAAAAACTTGTATCGCCATATTGAAATAAATACATCAAAGATAGCGAAAAACAAACCAAGTTTGTTGTTTAATTTGTAAAGGGTTAAGGGAATATTTAATAAACTATAGAACTGTTAAAGAATTTTAATCAAATTCACTAGTTGTGGAATGAATACAATTACAATGGAAGACATACGCATGGAAAGCATATACTCTTTAGTAGTCGTGGATAAAAACATTTCCATAAAATGGAGTTTTTTTCTGAGAAACTTCTAACGATACCTTTGAATTGAAAAAATTCCGATTACTTCTTTACTTACTTGAGTTTAATTGATCTAAAAAATCCCCGACAAATAGTTATTTTTAAAAGTAACTGTACTGCCGCCGTAAAAAATAGAAAGAAATGGCCTTACTTTACAGCCGCTTTGATTATAGGCAAAAAATGTAAGACTTTAATCTTCTCTCAAGTGGCTGTAAAATTCAATTTTACAGCCGTTTGGTGAAAAAATTAATTTCTCTATGATGTTTCTCTCGCGAATATTGAAGAAGGCAAAGGCTACTACGGTTAAATTGAATTGAATTTCCATTGTGAAATAAATTAGTTTTTTATGATTGTTGTTGGTTTTTCCATTTTTATTAGTATTACTAGTTAGAACTTTGGTGTTTTTCATTGTTTTCAAAATGCCAAACAATTAAATAGCTATCGAAATTGAATCAAATTTAATTAATTGTTATGAATTAATTATACAAACAAAATATAATAAAATCGTTTTACTTGTTTTATCAACGAATTTTAAAATATTTTAATTTAAATCAAAACCTGTTACTCTTTCGGAAGGATAAAACGTTGTATTGAGTTCGTGTTGAATGAATTTTATTCTTCTGCAAATTTGCAATTTTGTAAACTTTTGCTAGAAAAATAAAATATATCATTAAACACTGACCCAATAATATACTAATATTGTGTTCCACAGCAATCACGCAAAAGAATAAAATTAAAAGCTGCTTATTTTATTCTATTAATACTAATGACGCATACAATTGTGGTAGTATAAAAACCAAAATAACCCTTTATTTGTAGTTGCCAGAGAAACAATTTTTTTTTAAATACACACACATTTAGTTTTGTTTCAAATTTGATGCTTTTCGTTTAATTAAAACTAAAAATAGATTATTATTTTGAATGGTTTTATGCAAGGATTATTATTAAAATAATTAAAAAATAAAAAGGACCAGGAAAGTGTATTAATTTTCTGTTTCTGCATACGGAATGAAAGAAAATAATAAAATCAACTGCAAAGCAGTAAAATAAAAAAACTTTAAATTTAACTCTTACGAGTAAGAACGATATTTAAAATATTTAGTACATTTTGCTGTTTTTTCGTGGTTTTTTCGTTGTTCACGTATATGTAAAACGTTTTCATCTCGCGTAGGAAATGCATTTTTTTCTACGACAGGAAATATATAAACGATATTTATTATAAATTATTATATTAGAAATCAACAATATAGCCTTTGTTACACGCGACTGGCTTCTCACACCTTGCTATCACGGGATAGCTTCAGTTTCCAGGATTAATACATGTTATTATAGCCTGGTCACAGCAAAAGAATATTTGTATGAGATTAAAAATTTTATAATTTTTTATAAAAACTAG
Source organism: Diogma glabrata (assembly GCA_963693315.1). Lineage (NCBI taxonomy): Eukaryota > Metazoa > Arthropoda > Insecta > Diptera > Cylindrotomidae > Diogma > Diogma glabrata. Next base: position 235,363,164 of record OY856187.1, read on the forward strand.
GACATTTTACAAAACTATGGGAACCATCACACGAAGATTGAACTAGACCTCTCTCACGTCTTGATCACAACTGAATTATTTAGTGCATCATGGAAGCCATGCCTTTATTATCTTTCATTATTTTATTCTACGATGTAACATTTATAAGTAGAATTAATTAAACAAAAAAAAACTTACAAATTATCCAGATTAATTCTTTAGCGATAGCAAATTATAGCAACAATACGACTCAAATAACTCTTCTCAGGTACTTGTATTAACAAACAAACAACAAAAATGAATAACAACATTGATCAGTAATCATCCTTTCTACAGCTGCGGCACTATGTTGACTCCATTAATTCCTTACAAATACGGACACTGATCAAAACAACCAGTCATCATGGACCGCTACGATTATTAAAAAGTTATTTTCCACCTGCCACAACACTCAATTCTAAGTTGAATCGAATATTTCGTCTCAAGCAATTGCATTAAAAACAAGAACGATGATGAGTGACAGCAATGATTCTCAACAACCACTCTAACATCGGCAACAGTACACAAATTTATAATAAAAAAAACCACCAAACTCATCCCAAGTGTCAGCATCAACTTTAATAATGATGAAGTATAGCGATAATTAACACCAACATCTAGTTTCGCATTAGCGATAATACTTTTAAATTTGTGTTGAAGCAAATATCATCAATTTATTTGGACAACACTCAAAATAGCAATCATCATGTTGTTTTCTTCATGGCGGCTGTGATAAGGGTGCTGTCACTAATCTGGATAAAACATTAACACCTTCTAAATTTCAGTAAAAATAACTCAATCTCCTTTAAGAGCTAGACACACATTAGATTTTTATTACATCCATTCTGTCATGAACCTTATCTCGTCGTACATTCTTGCTATCTCTTCATCCGGTAAAAATTCGACCATTCAACAGAATTTTTTTCCCGATAGATGACTTATTATTTTGGAAAGTTCACTAGTCCAACAATAGATGTAGTAAAATCACGGTCCACCATAACATCTGTCAACAAACGTCATTGTTTACATCAAAAAGTGACAGTGAATATATTTTTAGGTAAGTTTTTCTTTCTTTCTTAAACAATTTATATTCTAAATTTCCAATATTCTTCCTCAACTAATTAATATTTATATTTGTTTTTTCACATGCAATAATTCTTATGCAAATCAGTTACAAGAAGGTGACATTATTTTAATTAAGCTTTAGATCATCAAAGAAAACTCTTCAACAGCCCAGAATATTTCAGCTTAAGCAAAATCAAAATCATTGAATTTGTTTGCCAACAAAAAAATTAAGGCTGATGCACGTATAAAGCTTACGGTAAGTGTTTGTTTACAATCAAATAATAAATCTATATGAATACTAAATCTCTTTTTTTTAGGAAAAGGTGCATCTCAATTCTGTAACACCTTCAAAATTCTTATTCTATTTTTGCATGGTTGCTTTGATTTAAAAACTTTAAAAAATACATGAAAAATATGAAGGGGCTGAAATCTCAAGCTCTGAGATATCAAGACTTCGGTCTGGGTTAAGGATTTTGATATAGTTTTCGGCAAAAAACTTTTATGAGGACATGGTTTTGGTTTTGGGCAGCGATGTATATCAAACATAACTTTTTGTTAAAGTACATGTATTTTTTATCTCTGTTTAGATATGTATTACAAAACTAACACGAAACATCAATACGTTGTTGGAAAATTATAACAGATCATATATTAACTAATTTAGTGAAAAGATTATACAATCAGCAAACTACTCAAAACACTCTCCATTAAGCATTTCGAGAAAATATTTCAAAATCATAAATGCATATTTCTTTCAAAATTCCAAAAATATTGTAAAATAAAAAATTCAAACTTTTTTCAAACAAAATTCTAAAAATATTTTAAAAATTATTACAAAATCACAGATTAAAACTTTTTCCAAAAATTCTAAAGATATTGCAAAAATTAGTATAAAATCAAAAATGTAAACTTTTTCTATATTCTAATATTATTCCAAAAATTCTTAAAAATTCAAAAATTGAAACTTTTTTCAAAATTCTAAAAATATGTATATAAAATTAAAAAATGTTTTTTTCAAAATTCTAAAAATATTCCGAAAATTGGAATAAAATCAAATATTTAATCTTTTTCTATATTCTAATAATATTCCAAAAATTCTTAAAAATTCAAACATGCCAACTCTAAAAATATTGCAAAAATTATAACAGTATCAAAAATTATAATAAAATCAAACTTTTTTCAAAATTCTAAAAATATTCCAAAAATTATTACAAAACCATAAATTAAAACTTTTTTCAAAATTCCAAAAATATTACAAAAATTATTACAAAATCAAATATACAACCTTTTTCAAAATTCCAAAAATATTTCAAAAACTATAACAAATTCAAAAATTTCCATGTCCAATTTCATTTTCAATTACATTTACACAGCTGCATTTTTACTTCCAAAAAATTGGCTAAAATAATAAATAAAATCATTTTTTGACACGCTTACATTATTTATTTGACAAACTTATAATGCCATAATTCTCTATAATAATAATAAATTTTCATGTCATACAAATTATTCATTTTATTTTTTTCCAAAAAATTGGGTAAAAAACAAATAAAAATCTTTCTTTTGACACACTTGACAACATTTTTTGACAAACTTATAATGCCATAATTCTCAATAATAATAATAAAATTTCATTGCAAACAAATAATTAATTTTATTTCTTTCCAAAAATTGGGTAAAAAAATAAATAGAAATCTTTCTTTTAAAACACTTGTCAACATTTTTTCGACAAACTTATAATGCCATAATTCTCAATAATAATAATAAGATTTCATTTCAAACAAAATTTTAATTTAATTTTTTACCAAAAAATTGGGTAAAAAAATAAATAAAAATCTTTCTTTTGAAACACTTGACAAATTTTTTTTGACAAACTTGTAATGCAATAATCTAGATTTTGGGTTCATACCGATCCCGACCATCAAGATTTCTTCAAATTCCATGTTCCTACTGGTAATCACTTAAAATGAAAGTTTTTTAAGCAAAAAATAGGCAAATTTCCTTGTTTTGACAAACTTAACGATTTTTTTGACACACTTCCGGGACAGTTATCGAACACATCGTCCTTTCGGCTTTTCCCATTGGGAAAACCTATTTTTATAAAAAAAAAATTTCAAATCCGTCCAGCGGTTTTCTAGATTTCGTCGGTTGTGACGGCCGGCCGGCAGACTTACATTTTTTTTTTGCTTTTTTAGAATCAGTAGGTCCTAAAACGTTGAGAAATGCCAAAAAAGTGGGGGTAAGAATTTCACTTTGAGCTCATGAATGTAATACTTTCAGACCGAAGTAATATCATATTGTAACAACAATTTGTTATGTAGCGAAAATGATTTTACAATAGTGGAATAAAACATTAAGCCCGCATCAAAATAAAATTTGTATATGCTATCGTAGAAAAACATTTAAGTATATGAAATAGTGTTCACATTTGAGGAGTGATAAAACTTCTGAGTGATAAAATAAAATTGTAACTGGTAATAAATATAAAGAAATTCACTAATGGCCCGCGGCTCTGAATAAATTCCATAAATAAATTCTTTTACAAAAAACATATAAAAAATAAACAAAAAAACAAATAAAAGATTATCCATTTCTTGTTTCTCTTTAATTATACTCTTCATTGCACAAAACTGTATAATTGTTCCATATCTCTCCACAAAAAATACTCATTTCCAAACATCATCTCAATAAACAACTTTCCTACAACGACATAAATTTGAACAATCGTATAACATCTACATGTAATACTACTATGACTAAGCAAAAGATGTAACGACGGCCTATTTCGAATGTTACCCTAAAACAATAATATTCATATTTAATGAAAATTTCTAATTATGTGTCAATTTTTAATGGCTAATTCTAACACACTTTAAAAACAATGTGTGAAAAGTCAGCAGTTGTATGGTGGCCTGGAAAAGATAAATGATCCATTTTTGGGACACACGCGCGAGGTCCACCATGACTTTCACCATTTGTTTTTAAAGTTTGTTGGGAGCATTCAGACTTCGTTCCTTAGTCAATTTTGATGAAACTTTGACAAAAGATAGAGATTTAAATGACAAAGAACTGATTAGTTTTTGGACGTTATTGGAATAAGTGGTTGAAGCCTCCTGAGTACATGTTTATTTGAAACATCAATAACATCAGTTCGTGATAATTGATTTCCATTAAACTTGGTTTATGTGCTTAGACTATGATTTGTAACAGCTCTGCATTTCAACTTCCGGTTTATCACTTTTGGGAAATTTTTTTTTATCTATTCGGACAACAGAATTTATGTCTGTTGGGATACTACAGTTTTCTTTAATGTTTTCACAATTAGACCTACGCGGAATTTATACCTTCCGTTAATATTTTGTTTCCACAATTGTTAGGAAATTAGCCTATGCATTAGCGTTGCAATATTTTATTCTTGGTTATTATTATTATTCGTGGAACATGCGGCTGACATTTGTGTGCATATGTGTGCTAAGACGTTGTACGACATGTGCACGGTATGCTTGGTGTACATCATGTGCATAAAAGTGTTATGGGCAATTTTGTGTATGGGGATTTTGTACAATGCACAGTTAGTGCACATTTCATGGATTTTTTTCAAAATTGTTTTACGGGTATGTAGGCTGTTTTTTAAAAAAGCATAATGGATCAAGGTAGTGAAGCGTACAATATCGCATTGCGCATCTTAAAAGCATTTTTTTGAATCAGGCATGGAATTTTGATAAAAAAAATTGTAGCGTTCGATGTTCGTTACCAATTTATGATGCTAGCTCAATATTTTATGACCGATACATTTTAGTCTTAACAGATAGCTAGAGTTTATTAGACGTTTCTTTCGGGGAATTAATGAAAGCATTAATGACACATATTTTTGACACATATTGTAATGTCTACTCAAAAACCATTAAAAAATATGAACCTCACAATTTTTTTACCATTTTGTTGCAATTTCACTACATACAGCGATTATTGTTGTATAGGAGGGTATTGTAACTCTCCTATCTGCTTATTAACTGTGTTAAGAATCTTCAACATACATTTTTGTTCTGTCGATGAACCTTAACTCTGTAAAATCTTAACTTTCATTTAAACCTTTTTTAGGGGCCTGAGTCACAATAGTCGACAGTATGTATAATTGGGGGAATATTTTTTGTCTGCAAAAGACTAGCGCTCGCGAGCAATAAAATTTTTAACATTAAGTCAAATTAAATAATTACTGTTTAACAGAATCAGGACACATCTAAATATTCGAAATAATTCATATATCAATCTAACACGCCAATACTTTATTTGCTATTGATTTTAATCTTTATGTTTACTTCCTGGTTGCTTTGAAAAATTATCATCTGTTAGTATGAAAAATATATTACATATAAATACCATTGCCGTTAGAACATAAAACAAATCTGTGGGAAAACAATTTCTTTTATTCACTTTACAAACAAGGTCCATTCGAATTACATAATTTGTTTTTCAATATAACAAAACAGAATTAATAAAAAATTGCAAAATTTTTTGTCATACAAATTAATATTATCCAGGTAGTATGACGAAAAAAATCTATCAAGACCCCTAATCTTAAGGGTAATTCAAATTTGGACGGAACGTAAAAAAATGCTTATCTATCCGCAGATCAAATATTCAAGTATATTTCAAGATTTTTTTTATTACCATCCCGGAAGATCTTCGTATAAATATGTATGCAGTAATAATAAAAAAACTTAAGGGGTAGTTTTGTTTTTCTTGTTGTATATTTTTTAGAATTTCACATAAATCTTATTATTCGATTTGATTCTTTTATGATAGACGAAGACAAAGAAATCAAAATAAAAAACAAAAAATTCACCAGGGTTGTTTTTTTTATTCTTCCTAATAAATTTCATGATCATAATGATGATCGCAATATTGTCGATTACGAGTGCAAGATTGAGGGGATATACGAAAAAAAATATTAAAAAATATATATAGAAAGAAAGGTGCATCTGTTTTTTATAAAGAGGACAAGATTTTTTTTTTATAAAATTTAGAAGGGGTCATATAAAGGTCTTGAGATAGTTTTTTATTCTTTGTTTGAGACGATTTCTATAAAAAAAAATTAGATTTGAGATTTAATTCAAATGAATGATCATCCTATTGATATTTTTGTATTTTCATTTTCTTAAGGGATGTTGATTAAAAATTTCAATCATTATTTGTTTGATGACCGTTATGTACGGTAATATTTTTAGGGTTTGGTGGGCCATAATACAAAGAATGAAATCTAATTATTAAAAAAAACTGTACATCAAACAGTCTGGGAGAGATTTTTGGATTTTTTATTTGAAAAGACATGTTTTTGCGTGATATATGATGCTAGTTTACTGTGGGAAAATTTGTTTAGATCATTTATTTTGGCAATGAAATGTTTAGAGATTTGGTTTTACTTGCTGGATTGTTTTTTGAATTGGAATTATTTATGTGTATTGATCGATATACTGAAGAAGTACGAATAAAGTATAGAAGAATGAACACAGAATTGAGAAAGGAAACTGACAGAGCAAGAGAGGCATGGTTTAATAATGACTGTAAAGAAATTGAAGAAATGGTTAAATCTGGAATACATGATCTGGTATATAACAAAGTGAGAGAGCTAACAACGACCAAAGACAGGAACAGAGTATAATGTATAGAAGTGGAGAGTCAGGAGGGTGTAATTTTGAAAAAAGAAAAACTAATTTTGCTAAGATGGAAAGAATATATGGAGGAGCTCTATAAGGCAAAGGAAAAACCTAAGGTTCCAAACGTAGAGAGAGAAGAGGAAGTACCAAAAGATAACATCGGCCCAAGTATTATACTGGATGAGGTGAGAGCAGCAATGAAAGATATGAAAAGTGGCAGCAGGAATTAATGCAAGGCAGCAGGAATTGATGAAATACCAGTGGAAGTGTTGAGGTGTCTGCAAGAGGAAGGCATGATAGAGTTTACATCAAGGTGCAACGAGATTTATGAAAGTGGGGAGTGGTCTGAGGACTTCTTGAGATCCGAAATGATGCCACTGGCTAAGAAAAAGGGAACGAAGAAGTGTGAAGAACACAGAACCATCAGTCTAGGTGTGCATGCTGCTAAAATCTTGTTGAGAGTAATAAATAGGCGTATGACAAGAGTGATGGAGGAGAGCGTGGACGAGGAGTACTTCGGTTTTAGAAAGGGTATGGGTACAAGGGATGCACTTGAAGTCGTAAGGTCCATTGTCGAGCGTTATACAGAAAGGGACAGGGAGGATTACCTTTGCTTTGTAAGCTTGGAAAAAGCCTTCGAATCAAAGAGTAACTTTACGGGTTGGTACTAGCAGGACATACTGGTTTGAGATTGGAATAAGAGTGAAACAAGGATGTTGTTTATCTCCTACTCTTTTTAACATTTACCTGGACGAAATGGTGTAGGAATGCTGGAGGAGCGATAAAAGAGTGAGTATAGGAGGAAGGGAAGTTGCGTGCGTTCGATTTGCAGATGATATGGTGATCTTTGCAAAAAGTGAAGGAGAACTGAACAGAATGTTGAAACATCTAAAGGATATGGAAAGTGTGTTTAGAATTAATATGCGAAAGTCAAAGATAATGAAAATAGGAAAGAAAGAAATGTTAAACATCATTGTAGGTGAAGAAAGGCTAGAACAGGTGGTAAGGTTCAAATATCTGGGAACTGACGTGACGGAAGACTGGAGTGGAATAAGAGAAATAAAAGCAAGGATTGGTATGGCAAAGCAGGCTTTTAGAGCGAAGAGGATACTACTAAACAGTAAAATAGACATGGTATCGAAGAAAAGAATGATAAAGTGCTTTGTGTGGAGCGTTCTCTTGTACGGATGTGAAACGTGGTCCCTATCAAAAAAGGAAATTAGTAAGTTAGAGAGTTTTGAAATGTGGATTTGGAGACGAGTTTTTAAGATCAAGTGGATAAACAGGGTGAGAAATGAGGAAGTTCTAAGAAGAGTGGGAGAGGAACGTATAGTCTAGTAAAGATAATAGAGGAAAGAAAAAGGAATTGGATCGGACACGTACTAAGAAGGCAATGTTTGTTTAATTAAAGGGTTTGAATTTTGATTGTTTTATAAGGCATGTTATACTATTATTGATAAGTATGTAGGTTTGACAACAAAATTTAAATCACGAAAACTAGCAGAATTGCCAAATAAATCATTTTTTCTAGAGTTTCTAGAGTTGTGTGTCATCAGGTCTCGTGCATAAGCGTTCGAATTGACTTAAGTAACTGAATAATCTGAAAAATTGTATGCAATTATTGTTGTTTTTTCAGTTTATTCAGCTGGTTCAGTCAACTCGAAAGAAACTATAGTCACACTATTACATGAAAATTTTGTGTGAAAAATAATTAATTCCGGCTTCCTATTTTAAATTTTAAATTTATTTTGAATATTATCTAGTTTATATTTAGTAGTTTGTGTGATGATTTTCATTTAAATATTTAAATTATTGTTCAGCCACAGGTTAACGTTAAAAGTCGCATATCTTAATCAATATAAATTCTAAATGCTATTCTATTAACTCACTCAATTCTATGTTCTAGTTCTAATCAACTCAACCAACTTTCAACTTTTTTTCTCGTGCTTAATTTTTCTCTAAACATATTCGTGATCACTTAAAATAAAATGAAATATAGGACTTTTGAAATCATGTGCATTAACAATATGATTATAAAAATATATGTTCATCTTCACATAACATCTTTTTAATATCTTGTATTTTTAATCTAATGTTCCCGTTTTGATTTAAAGAAGGCAAATCCTCGGTGGTTGTGGTATTGATCGTTTGTCGTCTTTATAATGAATTTTTCTTTCAGCATCCTGGTACATTTCTCTGATTATATCAATTATTTTCTTCGAGGTGCCTAATTTTCGAAGCATATATAGCGTCTCTGTTGATGGAATCAAATGAGCGCTCGAAGTCCACGAAGAGGAAATACAGTGGTGAGTTCCATTCATTTGATTGTTCTAAAATGATACGGATTATGGTGCTATGATCAGTACAGCTTCTACCTGATCTAAAGCCAACTTGTTGATTTTTTAATTTTTTGTTCATTGCAGGAGATATTCTTTCAAGAATGATGATGACTAATGCTTTCGTGGTATTAAATAGGATAATACCTCTCAAGTTTTTACAGTTTCTTAGATTATCTTTCTTTGGAAATGTGATGGCTAGACCCTCTTTCCATTTAGATGATATTTTTACATGTTCCATAGGCTCTGCTAATACTGGTGTTGATATTTCTGCTGTTATAGCTGCATCTGCCTTGAATACTTCTGCTGGTATGCTGTTGATATCATCTGCTTTATTGTACTTCAGTTTCTGTATGGCAATTCTAACTTCCCACTCTGTAGGCGGATTGATGATAGTTTCGTAATAGTTGTCGTCCGGAAACTGCAAGTTTTCATCATTTTCTTGGCAGCTGTCATTAAAGTATGCTTTCTTTCTAGTAGTTGCTGTGGTTGTAAGTATGAATTGCAATTCCAGGATCATTAAGCCCGGAATCCCAGGATCCCTACTCATTTTATGATTTCGAATCACCTGGACTAATAAAATAAAATCCCGGGATTACGGGATTGTCATATTTGCTGGAACTAATAAGTTACTTATTTAAAATAAGTAATATAAAGTTTGCATCAGTTTTTGTTGATATTGTTAGGGTTATAACAAAATCATATCGAAATACAACGTAGAACTAACTCAATTCAATTCAACGTAAATGGAACTCCCTATCGCATCTTCATAACGCTGATCATTGATTGATGATCAACAAAATACAACAACAAGCGAATGAAATGAATATAAATTGTTGTTGTACTAACAGTTAAGGGACAGTAAAAAATTATTTCTTATTTTGTCATTGGAACGTTCCGGACTAAAGATGTTAGATTTTTCTAGATTGTACGGAATTTAATATTTAAGCAGGTAGATTAGGCAGAATGGAATGAATTTTAAACGAAACGTTGTACAGTGCATGTAAAATTGTATAAATAAAATTTAAATAAGTTTTTGTAAATAACGTTTTAAGTGTTATTAAGTAGAAATATTTTGTGTTTTATTTTGGAAGCTGTGTACTGGAAATTTCTACAATAAACCGATGGAGTTTCAGAAGCTACTGAAGAATATTCTAGTTAGGAATGTTGTTTGCTGTTTGGTTTTCCTATTGTTGGGTAACAATTAAGGTGTTGAATGCTTAATAAAACCGGGTGTGTTTGCTTACTATTTAGTAATAAAGCTCGGAAGAGATTTATGAATTGCGTTGATCGAATTGAAAGTTGATCGAATTGAAAGTAAGGCCAATGGTTGGATGGTTAGAAAAACTTAACAATATGTAATTACGGTTTGGTGTATACGGTTCGGTGGACGGGTTTGAGAACCATTCTATCATAAAATATTAGACTATGACTATCAGAAAAAGTCTAAATATTGTAAACACTAAACGCTGTTATTGTACATCAATCAAATATACTAACTGTTCCAAGTCAAAGCTGCAAAAAAGTTTTTACTAACGTTTATTTAACGTTACATGAAGCAGGGAATATGAGACGGATGATCGAACTTCTCACACTGCATCATCATCAAGCACTAATTATAACGAAAATGCAACTGAGGATGTAGTTCCGGTCAGTTTAGTAGAGAAATACAAAACCTTTTCAGTCAAAATACAACAACAGAAAATATTAAACATGACCGCCACAATTGGAAGAGACATGAAAATATTTCGGTAAATAGCCCAGTTAATCACATGAACGTCATCTATATATGTGATGAAGTTGTTATGTAACACTCGTCATGACAATAACATTTCGAGCAGAAATTTTTTAGTGCTCAAATATGGTCCAGCAGCCAAATTCTATAACTGTGAAGTGGTGAAGTGTTAAACATTTCTTCGTTTCGATTTTATCATTAATTTTTTATCATTTTACCATTTTTGCGATTCTATGCGATTTGAGTGTTAAAAAATCTAATAACAAGCCCCGAACTGTCAAACGACAAAAATACATAAAATAAACATTCATATTTTAACTTTTAACAGAATTTAAACGTAAATTTTTACAAATTTAAATATATATATAAATATTTTAGAAATTAAATTTGAAAAATTAATCTGTATTTAATTTAGAAATGCAATTTTAAAAAATCAAATCGCATTGACATTATGGTGTTTTTTGACATAACAACAAAAAAAAGGATTTCATTTTATTGCCAAATAAAAAGTCAGTGTTAACTTTATAGTTTTAAAACTTCACTCACTTAGATATTTTTGCGATGAAGTTATAAAAAACTTATCACTTCACCGCTTCACAGCTACAGATTTTGGCTGCTGATCAGGTTTGCCCTACTCCGGCTCAGGTATTGGTAGTGCCGCCTGATTAGGCCCTGTTCATGAGTGTAACGCTTTTTCCCTATCAGGTCCTGATTGGGATTGCCGGATCAGCAGCCAAATTCTGTAATTGTGAAGCGGTGAAGTGATAAGTTTTTTAATGAAAAGAAACGAAGAAATTTTTATCACTTCACCGCTTCACAGTTACAGAATTTGGCTGCAGCAGCCAAATTCTGTAACTGTGAAGCGGTGAAGTGATAAAAATTTCTTCGTTTCTTTTCATTAAAAAACTTATCACTTCACCGCTTCACAATTACAGAATTTGGCTGCTGCAGCCAAATTCTGTAATTGTGAAGCGGTGAAGTGATAAAAATTTCTTCGTTTCTTTTCATTCAAAAACTTATCACTTCACCGCTTCACAAATACAGAATTTGGCTGCTGATCCTAATTGGGATATTTGGATCAGACTCTGATTGGAATAAAAGGATCAGATCCTGATTGGGATATCTGGATCAGACCCTGATATATATTTATATATTATATACATAAATTAATTAAAATAAAATAAAAAATTAAAACGGAAAAAATAAAAGCGATAGCTAAAACATACATGAAACGATTTCAACTATATATTTCTGAAATAAATTATACTCTAGTAAATTTTAACCAAATGAAATTTCAGTTAGGGGTTAGATACGAAAAACCAAATCAGGGCCTGATATATTCAAATAAGGTTAACCCTAAAAGGGTATTGTAAATCAGGCCCAGAACAGGCCCACATCAGATTGCCCTAATAAGGCTTGTCTTTTCTGAACTGACCAGGCCCTGATCACGCCCTGACTGTATTCAGGCTTTCCCTAACAAATTTCTACTCGGGATGGTATCATTTATATGATGCTTTCGTGACATCATACATGATCTTATATTTTACTTTGATATGATGTCATAATTTGGACTTAAGTATATTACTTTAATATGAGTTAGTTAAATTTCACTAGAGGTATATCCATTTTAAATATATATAATTTCTAAATATTTTGCGTATATTAATTGCGGGTAAGTAATGAGTAATGAATGACTAACATGTAAGTTTTTTCGTCAGTTTTACCCTATATTTACATCACAGTCACAGAAAAATTTTTATATTACCATGATATCAATCTTATATCATAACAAAGTCACGAATATCACCACAGACATTACATATATATGTCATAGTTATATCATTATTTGTATGTCATGTCCTTACGTAAAAAAGTGTGAAATAATGACATACATATGACCCAGATCTTACATAAGATATGACTTAGCGTGATGTAATGTTGATGTCACGATGACGTAAATATGATTTTTGGCAGAGGACCCCATTTGCAGCGCATGTATAATGTTGTATTGACTATTCCGTAAAGAAGTGTGTTTTTATTCGAAAATTGTGTTTTTATTAATTGTGGTTATTGTCATACAAGTTTAAAATCGCGGGATTTAAAATTTATGAATCCCGTAGTCTCGGAATTTTTGATCAAGCCTGGTTGTGGTTTCATTTTTAAGTAGGTTGAACCCAAGCGATTCTTTGAAGATGCGTATTGTATTTTTGTCACCCAATCTGTTTATTTAAAATATCCTCCGGTTTAACTTGTCGTTAAGTTTTACAGCAACTAGTTTGATTTTGAATGTGGCCAGTTGGTGGTCGCTGAGTATGTCTGCACCACGTTTTGCTCTTATGTCTGGTGAGGAGGCATAAAAACGCGATAGTTAAAAATATTGTTACTGGAGTGAATTGCTGTTGTGAACAAACAATATTTTTCCATAGTTAGCAAAATCTACAGCTTTACTTATATTACTTCGCTCTGAAAGACCTAAGTATTACATTCATGAGCCAAAATTGAAATTCTTACCCCCACTTTATTTGCATTTCTCGACGTTTAAGGGCCCACCGATACTAAAAAAGCAAAAAAAAAATGTATGTCTCTTGGCCGGCCGTCACAACCGACGAAATCTAGAAAACGGCTGAAGTGATTTTAAAAATTTTGGTTTCTAAAAATAGGTACACTCAAGGCTAAGAGCGAGCCGAAAGGACGATGTGTTCGATAACTGTACTGGAAGTGAGTAAAATATCGTCAAGTGTGTCAAAAAAAGTAAATTTGTATATTTTTGGCTTAAAAAACGTTCATTTTTGGTGATAATGAGTAGGATTAAAGAAGGATTGTCAAGTGTGTCGAAAGAAAGATTTAATTTATTATTTTACCCAATTTTTTGGAAAAAATCAAATTAATTATTTGATGACATGAAATTTTAATATTATTACTGAGATTTATGGCATTATAAATTTGTCAAAAAAATGTTGTCAAGTGTGTCAAAAGAATGATTTTCATTAATTTTTTAGAAAAAAAATAAATTAGTTATTTGTATGAAAAGAAATGTATAATGAACATGAAATTATTATTATTGAGAATTTTACTGCATTATAAGTTTGTCAAAAAATATGTCAAGTGTGTCAAGAAAATGATTTCATTTATTTTTTTAACCATTTTTTTGGGAAAAAAAATTTAGGTTTTTGAATGACGTAAATTACGAAAAAAGTTTGTATATTTGATTTTGTAATAATTTTTGCAATATGTTTAGCATTTTGGAAAAAATTTTAATTTTTGATTTTGTTATAATTTTGGCAATATTTTTAGAATTTTGAAACAAAATAGAATTTTTGAATTTTATATATAGTTTTAGAATTTTGAAAAAAGTTTCAGTTTTTGATTTTGTAAGAATTTTTGGAATATTTTTAGAATTTTGAAAAATTTTAAATTTTATTATAACTTTTATAATTTTGGAAAAAGTTTCTATTTTTGATATTGTTATAATTTAGCAATATTTTTAGAATTTTGGAAAAAGTTTGAATTTTTGAATTTTTAAGAATTTTTCGAATATTATTAGAATTTAGAAGTAGTTTAAATATTTGATTTTATTCTACTTTTTGGAATATTTTTGGAATTTTGAAAAAGTTACAATTTTTGATTTTGTTTTAATTTTTGCAATATTTTTAGAATATTTGAAAAAAGTTTTAATCTTTGATTTTGTAATAATTTTTGGAATACTTTTAGAATTTTGTTTGAAAAAAGTTTGCATTTTTGATTTTATTTAATCTTTACAATTTACAATATTTTTGGAATTTGAAAGAAATATGAATTTGTGATTCTATAAAATTTTCTCGAAACGCTTAATGGAGAGGGTTTTGAGTAATCTTTTCACTAAATTATGTCAATAAATGATCTGTTATAATTTTCCGACAACGTATTGATGTTTCGTGTTAATTTTGTAATACATATCTAAACAGAGATAAAAAATTCATGTCCTTTAACAAAAAGCTATGTTTGATATACATCGCTGCCCAAAACTAAAAACCATGTCCTCATAAAAGTTTTTTGCCGAAAACTATATCAAAATCCTTAACCCAGACCGAAGTCTTGATATCTCAGAGCCTTGAGATTTCCGCCCCTCCATATTTTTCGCATTGAATTCCCGAAAATTAAAAACAAAAGTTATGGTTTACTCTATTTTCTATACAAAGAAACTCAGACTCAAAAATATGACATCAGCGTGGTTGATTAGTAATATCTCAAAAACTGCTTTTTTAATTTGAGTTATAGGATAGGGCTGATTAGGGAAACTGAAATAAAAGTAATTGGCTAAACCTCGTTAAATTTAAAAATCAAACAACAACAAAAAAACTGGTGCCTTCACTAGTTTAGTTGTTCTACAGTTTTTGTGAAAAAATTCTTGAATCCACCTGAGGTTTCAAATTACTTACGAATTAAGTATTTTACTACGGTCTGAAAGATTCATGAGCCAAAATTAAAATCCTTATTCTCACTTTTTTTGACATTTCTCGACGTTTTAGGACCTACTGATTCTAAAAAAGCAAAAAATAAAAAAATTAATATCTGTCTGCCGGCCGTCACAACCGACAAAATCTATTTTTGAAAAAAGTTTTAATCTTTGATTTTGTAATAATTTTTAAAATATTTTTAGAATTTTGTTTGAAAAAGTTTGAATATTTGATTTTATTTAATTTTTACAATATTTTTGGAATTTTGAAAGAAATATGAATTTGTGGTTTTGTTAATATTTTCTCGAAACGCTAAATGGAGTGGTTTTTGAGTAGTTTGCTGATTGTATAATCTTTTAACTAAATTATGTTAATTTATGATCTGTTATAATTTTCCGACAACGTATTGATGTTTCGTGTTAGTTTTGTTATACATATCTAAACAGAGATAAAAATACATGTACTTTAACAAAAAGTTATGTTTAATATACATCGCTGCCCAAAACTAAAAACCATATCCTCATAAAAGTTTTTTGCCGAAAACTATATCAAAATCCTTAACCCAGACCGAAGTTTTGATATCTCAGAGCCTTGAGATTTCAGCCTCTCCATATTTTATTTATATTTTAAGGCTGAACAGTTATTTTTATCGAATTAAGATGCCAATTCGTAGCAATATTGTATTGTATATATTGAGATGTTTGCCTGCCCAACTAGCAAAAATAGTTCTCTATTTTGAGTTATATCAGCTTACGTTTCAATAAACCTTCTAAGTAGAATCTAGTTAAATTTTGCTTTTAAAGAGCTTTTAAAATAATTCTATATATAATATTAGAAGCTTTACCAAACATGTCTAAACAATTCTCGATAAAGCTTCCGAAACAAGGTGATAGAAGTTATTGCTGTCAATATAGAATTGTTGAAGTGTTCAGGTGTAGCTGTTTAAAGTTCTTCTAGATGCCTATACAGCTGTCATTGTATAAAAATAGCTTCAATACCAAGACTTTAAAAGTTTTACTGAGTCGGTTTTGCGAAAATGACGGATGTTAAGCTGACGGAAATAATTGCTGTTATTATTTCAACTATAGATGAGAATTTAAGTGAGAATTTAAATTAATTATGTTTCTTTTTTTGGATTGTATCCTTTTATTTCACTCAAAATAAAAATTTAATTATTAAAAAAAAACTATTATAATTTATTTAAAAAATTCAAACTTTATTAATTACAACATGTTTCGGAATACAATATTCCATCTACTGGTATTTTTATACAATTGAAACATGTTGTAATTAATAAAGTTTGAATTTTTAAAATAAATTATAATAGTTTTTTTTAAATAATTAAATTTTTATTTTGAGTGAAATAAAAGGATACAACCCAAAAAAGAAATATAATGATTTTTAGATATTCTATAAATACATTTCGGTTTGTTAGACTATCATCAGGAGTATCTTGTGTTTTTTTATCAATTAACTTTTAAGTTATTCTGCGTAAAGTAACAAGTACTATATACATAATATTATTTGAATACTTACGCCAAGTGCCAACGGCAAGAAGTGTAAATTATTTTAAATAATTCATTAAAAAAAACAGCCGAATGCACAATGCTGTTTTAAACAATACATATAAATTATTAAGAGTTTTGAAATAGTCGAAAAATGCATTAAACTAGAATTTGGAATGGAGAAAATTCAAAGATTGTTTGGTTAAGTTTTATAGATACTGATATACGAATTTTCTTTACATTTCTGAGAGTTAAATTTGTCAGGAAGAACTAAGGGGGTATAGAGTTTTATAATTTATTCAGTTATTAAAATAATTTACAGCAAACGGATGTGATATATCATTGCTTGCATTTTTACAGCTTTATATTTAAACAACATTCTTCAAAAAAGTGCGTTCATCAGTACTAGAGCATTCAGTTATTCGACATTTTGATTTATCCGAATATCGAATAACTTTTTCTTTAAATATCCGAATATTCGGTTAGTATTCGAATAGTAAAAGAAGTACTAAGAACTATGAATAAAATTAAACAGGTTTAACATATTATGCATTTTATTTTATTTATTTTCTTGAATATGTTTAAATATGTTTAAATTTTAGGCTACTTCTTATTTTAGTTATATCGCCGTAGAGAAAACCCTTTCAGTTTTTGTTGAAGTGGGGCTGATTGTCAAGAGAGTATTATACAAATTGTTTAATTTATCTGTTATTTTTTTGAACGAATTTAAACAACAAAAATGTTTTTTTTAAACTATTACCCGCGTAGGTAATGAACCACTATTACTGTATCCCGTGTCATGGAATCGGTAATTGAGCTAATCGCTAGTTGCAGCTCTTGTTGCAATATATTTTTACTTTGATTGTTGACTGCAAGTGCGTCATTTATATTACAAGAAACCTGCAACTGGGTTGTCACTGTTTTTATCGCTAGGATCTGGTATATCTTTGAAGCAGTTCACAGCAGCTTTTTCGTTGCGTGATCAAAATATTCGTTCGATTGTGGTGTAACTCCAGTCTCATAACTATAATCGAATACTCGAATATTCGGATTTGAATGCTCTAATCAGTACCTTAATACGCATATTTATATGACACCTATTGGAATTGTAAAACACATTTTTTATTTAAAAAAAATAAATTGTTCAAACAAAGCTGAAGGTACGCTAAAAGTTAATGATTAAAAATATAAACCCTTAATGTTGCTATATAAATCCTTTGAATCAATAAAACAAATAACAAGAGCATTTGTCAATATTCTTTTACAAAACGTTTATAAAAAGATACAAAATCTTTTAAGAACGTTGATCTCAGATTATGATTTCATGCGTTAAAATACCCATTGAAGTAATTAAAAAACTAAATGTTATGGAAGTCTCAAAAAGCCATTGTTATTGTAACTGCTATCTAACATATTAAGTTTAATTTTAACGTTCAACTAACCGATTGAATAGCGTCCAGGACAAACGATCTAAGGATCAGAGTTCGAATCTTGATGCGGCCGTAAGCAAAAGTTTTAATTAGCACACTAATAATAAAATAACCAATAACAATAATGACGTTAAAAAAGTGTAGAAATACCAAAAATATTGAAATGTATAAATCACATTTTTTAATAGCTTCGATAAGACTTCTAAAGATTGCTTAAAACAGAAAGTTCTCTAAATGGCCTTTATTGAAACCATTTAGAAGCTTTAATAGTTTAATGAAACTGTGAAGTTGGGCCATCTAGTTTCGGTCACACTGCTTAGTGTTTTAAAATAAGATAGAATGCAAGTTGGAAAGTGCCCTAAGGGCTGGGCTGAAATTAAATTCAGAGAAGTTGGAATCGATGCCCTTTAAAGTGAAAGTTTTATTTTTAGATACTTAAGTATCAGTAAACTGGTTGTTTAATTAATTGAAATTCAGCTAATATTATTTATAAATTCTTTAGACACAAATTGTAAAATTTTAAAAATATTATGATCTGTCCTTAGTTGGACAACCAAATATTTTAGTTCTTTAAACAAAGTAATAATTACTTCTAAGTCACCTTTTGATAAAACATTTTAATTAATAAATTCATACAGCTTTATTTTATAAGTGTTTCCAAGAAAAGATTTCTTTTCAGAATTAAATAAATACAAATATATCTAATTCACCTTTCTCCAATCCCTAAATAATAATCACACTTTGATGGCATAATGATTATAATTATATCAATTTTTTTTCTAATTTTATTTATGTGAAAAATTTGTTTGTTTGTTTTATATTTTCCGCATAACGTACTCGTATGATGATGAATGGCTTGTGATTATTGTGAAATTGTTCAATTGAAATAAGAGTTTTGTTTGTTTTTGACTTCAGAAATTTTTATATTTCTTATTACATTTAATTGTATATAATCGTTCTATTTTGTATCAAAAATACCGACAGACGATACGTGACTGAAGAACACATATTTTGTGTGCTTTCTCCCAAATTATATTTTTAATCCCGCTTACGATTTTTAATTTACTCGGAAAAAACCTTTAGTTATTTAGTAATTATAATTTGATTTGTTGCAAAATCACATTTGGCAGAATATTTTCAGTTGGACTGTTTACACCTTGACATGCTTCGCTTTTCCAGACACAAGCATAGTTAAAAAATCATTTTACAGGATGTACTTAATTATTGTATTTTGGTAATCACACTTTTCTATTTTTCTACATTTTCTGTTCTGTATCTTGTTCTTTAAAATCGAGAGTAGCCAAAACAACTGGTTAGAATACATTGATTTAAAGATCTAGAAACTATAAACATACAGCTTTCTTACATTTGATTAATTTTGTTTTTACACACAGATATATTTCAAAACGTCAATACTGAAAAAAAATTAAGTTCTCATTTCAAATTTAGTAAATAGTTGATTATGTTAACATAGAAAAAATACTTTCCAACCGTCATATTGACGGTGATTGGGATGAACAACTACCATTTAATATTTTTCTGACAACAGAATTTGTTTATTCAAAACATAAATTGTTACGTGCAATATAACAGGACTTATATAAAGTTAATATTTAATAAATATTTCCATGAGAAACATTTACTTTGCTCTTATATCATGAATTTTTCAGTTTTACATAAACATAACGTACAGTTGTCTCAACTACACCATACTGCACCTGTACAGCTGTTCTGTACCTGAATCTATTTTGGATTCGCCAAAGCCGCTTTGGCCATGAGGTTGAGACAACTGCACTTCGATTCGAAATAGAACATGTTTTTCAGAAAACTCAATTCGTCTCAATGATTTTAAACATTTATTTAAATTATACCAACATTTTCGAAATTTAGTAGTTAACAATTGTCTTAAAAGCAGCATTCTTAGAGTCCGAAAAGTTTAGGGTAATTTTGCTAAAGTTTTAAAGTGTACAAGGCGGCTTGTTTAGTAGCTTGTACTCACTTTAAGTTGTTTATTCAAGAAATTAAAAAAATTTTCGTTACTCTTCACAACACATCCATATTTTAGCTTGTTTGTAGCATAATCCATTTTTCTACGACAAAATTATAAATTCTCACTTATGATACAGTTTTTAGTAATTTAATGTAGGACATTCAAATGTTTATTTATTGTGATAAAATCACCCAACTAGCATATATTTATTACGCACTAGTGCGTAATGAAATAATAAACAATTCAAATTTAAAACAATTCATAATTCTTGCTACGCTCGTGTTTTAAACCCTTATACTTGTAAAGTGCATATTGTTACGTCTTTCTACACGGATAATAATAAAGCTATGATTGCAGGTTACAAGTTTTGTATAAGATAATTATAAATGTTTATTCCTGATAAGCACTTTCTATATTGTTGCAATATCCATAACTTTGAGGCATACATTTTTATGAATTTTTAGTTATGGAATATAAAACGCTGGCATAAAATGATAATTAATTGATAATTGATAATAATTGATCCCTAATAATTTTGGATGATAATTGATAATTTTGATAATTTTGATAATTTTCATCCCTAATAAACTGAAAATAGATTTTGAAGGCATAACTAGAGTTTGCACGGTTCGGTTAACCGAAAACCGAAACCGCGGTTTCCAGCTTATCAAATTGTAACCGTAAGCCGCTGCTAAAAATCGCGGTTTACGGTTTGCAACAAATTTTAAATTTTAATTGTCATCGAAAATTTATTTTCTATATTTTCTGTCTAAATTTAATTTATGTGTTGTCTACTGATTCAAAGAGGATGCTAGTAGTAATTGGTTTAAGGGTTAAGCTATAACAACTAAGTAATAATTTATAATAGCTACTTTAATTTTGAATTAAAGTAGTAATTCATTTGTGATCCTCATTTCGTTTCATATTGAGCCAAACACAAAATGAACAAAAAAAATAACTTTGTTTATCGCTAAATTTGAATTTGTTGATTGGGTTTACTAATAATATAAGTGTAAGTAATATACTGTAAAAACAATAGGTAATTAATAAACTGTTGTTAATAATAACGAAAAAATATTAAATAATTTACTTTTACACTTCACACTATTCGCAGTTGAAATTGCAAAGCAACAATATTCCAAAAAAAAAATATGTCATCATCATCAACAGCAGTTTGGGAATATTTTACAAAAATTTCATCTACGAACCATGCCAACAATAGAGCTAAATTTAAGAAAAGTGGATCAGATGCGTGAACAATTCTAAGGGTTCTACGTCTGCAATGATCAACCACATGCAAAATGTTCATAAAATTTTTTGTAAGAGACCACACGATTCTGACACAAATGCTGCTTCAACAAATCTAATTAGAAACTCACACAAAAAACATTAGTTTATTTTATGAACATAGCTTCTCTAGATTGTTGGAGAATTGGCCACAAAAGACGGTTTTTCTATTAGAGGTATAACAAGGTCAAATTTCATAAGAAAGGCAATTTTTGATAAAGGTGTAATCCTCCCACCGAATCTGAACGCGTTGTTTCGGTTTCAGATAATATTAGTCGTAAATTAAGATCTCGCCTTTGCGATCATTCACTTAAAACTAGTAATATTTGATACAAGAAGAAATATATTCATTCAAATAAATATCTTTGCATTGAATTGAGCATATTATAATAAAAACCAAAAACCGAACCGTAACCGCAGGTTTCTACAAATTGAAAACCTGATACCGCGGTTTATAAAAATCCGTTTTTTTGCAAACTCTAGGCATAGCATTTTTCGACAGTAAAAATAATTTAAAAAATAATAGAAAAAAATTTTTTTTATAATTTACTAGACCTTTTTGTGGAATGTGAGTTGTTTATATACAAACTTTGTATTTACCATTCGAATAATCTTGTGGAATAATCTTGAAGCAGGCATTAGAATTCTTGAATCAACTTCTGACTTCAAGAGGAAATGCTTGCTTCATTTCTCCTCATGTTAAGGGTTTGGTCATTGCACAGAAGTAATAATCAATAAGTTTAGGCTTTTTGAACTCAAATTACTATTTATTAAAGAAAGCAGTTCATTAATGTCACCAGATTGATTTTGTAACATTTTCAATAATTCTTTATTTTCACAATTATTTAATTCTTTTTTTTTTTTTTTAATTCATCAATGAATAATTAATATTTTAATATTAAACTTAGTTCACGATAAACTTAGGTTTAAAAAGGATTTCCTTATGTGAAACTACACTGTATTAATAAATAAATAAAATAAATAATAAAAATAAATGATAGATATATATAAACATAAGAAATATGAACATAAGATATGATTATAACTTAAGACATATCATGACCATGAGGTTTATTCGGTACCTGGACATTGCATTAAATGCTAGGAATATAAAATGCCTGGTTCCATGATTTATTATTCCTCTCTCTCTCTCTGGCGTTTACATCCCATGGAGGGATTTTGCCGTCTGTGCCACCAGCTTCCAATCATCTCGTTCCATGACCATTTGACCCCAGTTTCGACATCCTATATCACGAAGGTCTTGGATGATGTCATCACGCCAGCGTTGTCTAGGTCTTCCTCTTCGACGAACACCAGCTGGTTGTTGTTGGGACGCTTTTTTTATCATTCTATCCAAGGGAGCCCTTTCTACATGACCAAACCATCTAATCCGGTTGGATTTAATGAATCCGATTACATCGCAGCCTCCAAGAAGCTGTCTGATTTCATGATTCATTCGGATTCTATACTTATTTTCAGCAACTTTGCATGGACCATAAATTGTTCGTATGACCTTCCTCTCGAATGTTGATAAAATTCTACAATCGAAGGAAGTCAGTGTCCAGCTTTCACTTCCAAATGTAAGCACAGGTCGAATTAATGCTTTGTAAAGTGTGAGTTTACACGACCGCGAAAGATGTTTTGATCGCAGAAGTTTTGAGTATGCGTAGAAAACTCTGTATGCGGCAGAGACACGGGCTTTGATATCTGCCTGCATGTCATTTGACGATGTTATTACAGACAGAGGCGTAGCTAGGGGGGGCGGGGGGGGCGGCCGTCACCCGTTTTGGGGTGACACCCGAACGTAAAAAACTTAAACAAACCATCACAATGTTTTCAACGATAAATCACTTCGAAACCGTTTTGGGGTGACACCCGAACGTAAAAAACATAAACAAACCATCACAATGTTTGCAACGATAAATCACTTCGAAACCGTTTTGGGGTGACACCCGAACGTAAACAACTTAAACAAACCATCACAATGTTTTCAATGATAAATCACTTCGAAACCGTTTTGGGGTGACACCCGAACGTAAAAAACTAAAACAAACCATCACAATGTTTTCAACGATAAATCACTTCGAAACCGTTTTGGGGTGACACCCGAACGTAAAAAACTTAAACATACCATCACATGTTTTCAACGATAAATCACTTCGAAACCATTTTAACCAGGTTATCCATATAATTTTAATTTATAAATTGTGATAACTTATAAATGTGTCCTATAAATGTGTTATTGGTTCAAAAAGAATCTATTCTACTTTTTAAAATTTTTGAGTTATTACGTGAAATAAAATTTTAACAATATTAATCGAATCAACATGTTGAGCATTGAATCCCATCACTACAATTACTCAATAGCTTTGAATATTCCTAAAGATACCATATTGACCGTTTTTTACGATATATTATTTAGTATGCAAGCATGATTATTTAATGACCAGGTCTGAAAACACATATGCTGAATAATGTATAGGAAAAGTGGTTTACGTCGATAATGTGGCACCCTTTGTCGATAGGGTGGCACCCTTGAGTTACAATATCTCTATTCCAAAATTATTTCTAAAATATCCGCTTAACCTTACTACCTAATATATGTTTTACATTTCAAACAAATTAATTGCAAACACCTACGTAAACTAACAAACAATCAAATTACCGTGTTTGTAAATGATCTCAAAATAATTTTTTTTCCTTTATCTTGAAACTCAAAGAATAAATTGAAATAGATCGTTTTTCAATGGACACAAAAATAATTACTGTAGAATAAAATGGCAGTTATGCAATTACTGCAGTTTTGCAAATTTTTGTAGGTTGATACATACTCATACTGTTTGTTTTCAGTTTTATATATTTATATATTTGAATTAAATGAAAGTTTATCATTTAAAATTGCATTTTGTTGGGTTTTAAATCCCTTGGAAATTTCAAACTCATCAAGTGATTCTTTTAAAGATCCTTGGCTACATAAATGTAAAGCCTTCAATTTTTTTTTAAAAGTGGTGTAGCTATTGTTATTAACTATGTAAATGGTTTGCAAAAATAAACTTTAAATTTTGTTTATTTTTCTTCTTAGGCAGGTATTCCTTAAATCAGTCTTTAAAACATTTTCCGGTTTTCCCGTTGTAAAATTTTTCACAAAAATCACATTCAATTTTGTAAATTATTGAGCGTGATTCTAATTGGATATTTAATTTTGGTTTCAATTCTTTATATAAAATATCTTTTAGGATTTCATACTTATATTTTTTTAAATAGTTCTTTATAATATTAGGCTATGATTTGTATATTCCATTTTATCAAATATTATTTAATATAAGTTGTTACAAGGCAATTTAAATAAATTAATTTTCTTGGCGGTGTATTTAGTCGTTAACACAGTGTACTTATTATGAACTATGTACCTATTATGTATCCTTCAAATATATTTAGAATTAATGCTTTGCTGATACCTATACTATAATTAAAAATATTTTTTTAGATTTCGTTTAGCAAATATCCCAAAAAATAAATATGCCACTATTTGTGTTCATACTATTTAAAGAAAAAGTTGGTTAAAGCAGATAAAGACCAAATCTATAAATATGTTACAAAACCCGATGATATCCAAGGTTCATCAAAAGAAACTGATTATCACGTTGATGCAACGAATGTTTCAGAGAATATTGGCTCATCTTCGGAAAGTAACAGCAACAATACAGAATTAATAATGATAACCTATGATGACGAATTAGACAGGAATAATGAAAATGACAGTGATAATGCCGCTAATGCTTCTACTATCGAAGACAGTATTTGCATGGGTGAATCACTTCAGGACTTAAGAGATGTATCACATTGGAATATACTCGTCTCTGGTAATGTTCGCATTGAAATCATAAAAAAAGAAAGTGAACATTTTCAAAATAGAGAAGGGTCGTTTGTTACTGTATCTAGACACGGGTTAGACATAAAAGGTGATGTTCGCCATCTTTCTAAAGAATGGTTTTATAAAATGATGAATAATGGTGAAAAAATTCTACGGCCATGGATTGTTTATTCTCCTGTAAATAATAACTTGCGTCCTGTATTGCTTCTGTTGTCGTGTATTTGCTGTCACCAATAATAATAATACAAAATCAACATTTACTACTGGATATCAGAAGCGGTGGAAACTAAATCCTAAAGTGGCCGACCATGAAACTTCAAATGAACATCTGGAGAATTTTGAAAAGTGGAAAACTTTGGAAATGAGGTTAAAAATTCATAAAACGATACGAGACGCAGCCTTGCAATTAATATATAATAAAAAACAGAAGTGGAAGCATCTTTTATCAAGATTATTGGATATAACTTCGTTTTTATCTAAACAAAACCCAGCATTTCATGGACATGATGAAGGACAAAGTTCTTCAAATAAAGGCAATTTCTTAGAACTAACCAAACTATTGTCAAAGCATGATGTAGTGTTAACAGAACACATTTTGAATTTGGAGCATGGTAAATCACCAAAAGTATCATATTTGTCACCAGATATACAAAATGAGTTCATAAATGTTTTTATTCTCTTCCATTTAATTATATCAGCTTTATTTGTATGTTTTTTCGATAATAATAGTATGTATTATTGTATTGTTTTTAACCTATAGCCTAATGAACTTAACCTATTGCCTAATGAAAATTTTCCTATAAAAAAATTATCATTATTCAATTGGTATGATTCCAATTGGTCAAATTGTTTTGATTTCTTTAAAATTATTTTCAAATTATAATCACATTTGCTTTGATAAGTTTTGTTCAAAAATCAAATTTTGAGTAATTCTCTTATTTCGTTTAGTTGAACTTGGTTGATTGTATGAGAAGGGCGTTTTTTATCATCAGGGTTTTTTTATTAAGAAATTTGATTTATCAATTAAAACAATAAAGATTTATTGTTTTAATTGAAGAAAATGTTTTTATTTTTTATAATACAATTTTTATAACTTTGTCAGAGAATAAAGTATTGTAATCGATTCGTGAATAATGAATTTTATTCTCTCGCAAATTAAAATTCTCGCTCGTACCTCGCTCGAATTTTAAACTTTTGCTTGAGAATAAACTACTTCATTATTCACTCATTGATTAAACTACTATAGCGATCCACGTAAAGTTTAAGCTTGTCAACGAAATTAAATCGGTTAAATATTTTGGAATTATGTTTGATAGCACACCTGACATTTCACATATTGATCAAATGTCAGAAGTGATTCGTTATGTGAAAATTGATGGTAGTAAAGTGGAAATCAAGGAAGTATTCCTTGGATTTTTTCCTTTACGTGGAAAAAAGCTGCTGGTTTAAGCGATGAAATTCTTACACTGAAAAAAAAATTGAAGTAATGATAACCTCATCTCGAAGATTTGTTATTCATGTTTATTATTCATGCAAAGAAAAGATATTTACAAACAATTTCACCGTGATTGGGACAACTACTCAGTACTCAGTAACATTTTCCTGATAACAGAATGAGGTGTAATTAAAATATAAAGTGCTATCCAATATAACAGTAGTTTAATAAAGTTAATAACTATTTCCATGAAAACATATTTCTTTGGCCTTATATCATGAATTTTTCATTTTAAAATTTAAGTATTTGAGATTAATTGAACTGTATTTTATTTTCACATAAATATTTCATGTGATTGTCTCAACTGCATCGGCTTATCATTAATTCGAGGTTGTGCACACAAACACTTAGTTTTTGGCGAACAGTGAAGAGTTAAAATTATCGGTATCAAAATTTACTGGTTTTTATGATGCGGTATTGGCAACAGAACTCCTCATAGAGATACAAAGGGTGAGGAGGCATTTAAAAGCGGCCAATGTTACAGTTTTTAACTGGCTGTACCTAGAATTTTTGAAATTCATCGTAGAATGGGATTTTTTAGAATTTCTTCCGAATCTTACGGTCGCACTAAAGTTATTTATTATTTGCGTATTAGTGGCTTCGTGTGAGAGGAGTTTCAGCAAATTAAAATTAGTTAAAAATTACTTGCGGGCTTATAATAATAATGCTCATTTGTATTAATTAAAAAAATTATAAATTACGTTTATCGGCTTTTTATTATTATTGACAGTTTTTATTTTTGGGGTGACACCACAATATCCGCCCCGGGTGCCACCCATGCTAGCTACGCCACTGATTACAGACCCGAGGTATTTGAAGTTTTCCACGCGTTCCACTTCATAGTCGCCAGTATCCAGATTTCCAGGAGGTATGGTTCTTAGATGTTGTTAACACTTTAGTTTTGCCGGTGTTGATGCATAATCCAAGCCGTTTAGCATTTCTTTCAAGCTGAGAGAGACTATCCTTAATATCGCTTGTTCTACGTCCGAGAAGCACAATATCATCTGCGTAGCCAAGAACTTGACTAGATTTGTTATATATGCAGTTTTGTGTCTCAATTCGGCTTTTTCTTATCACGTACTCCAGCGCCAAATTAAATAGTACGGGCGCGAGTGCATCACCTTGTCGAACACCTGATGTTATATCGAAAGGATCAGAAACTGACCCTTCGATTACTATTCTACAATTTGATCCCGATGTTGTGAGTTTGCACAGAGAAACAAGTTTCTCTGGGATACCAAGGCATATGAGTGCGGACCAGAGGTTGTCGCGGATGATACTATCATATGCTTGCCTGAAATCAACGTAGAGCTGGTGAATGCTGATGTTGTACTCCCAACATTTTTCCAGAATCATCCTTAATGTAAAACATTGATCTGTGGTTGAGCGGTTGGGACGAAAACCACACTGATAGTCACCGATGATAGATTCGGCGAACGGGATGAGTCGAGCGAGTACGACATTAGCTAGTATTTTGTATGCAGTATTCAACAGTGCGATGCCACGATAATTTGCACACTTTAGACGGTCACCTTTCTTATGTAGCGGAACAATGAGAGCTGTTTTCCATTCAGCAGGTAGTTCTTCTTGGTCCCAGATTGCAAGAATCAGATCGTATATACGTGAGACCAGAGCTGCTCCTCCATTTTTCAGAAGTTCTGCGGGAATTCCATCGAAACCTGGTGATTTGCCATTTTTCAGTTTTTTAATGGCAGCTTCCACTTCTTCTATTGCTGGGTAAGGGACACAAATCTCCTCAGTTGATGGAGCAATTGCTCGAATATGATGAAC
This sequence comes from Diogma glabrata, assembly GCA_963693315.1. Taxonomy (NCBI): domain Eukaryota; kingdom Metazoa; phylum Arthropoda; class Insecta; order Diptera; family Cylindrotomidae; genus Diogma; species Diogma glabrata. The sequence goes on from OY856187.1 coordinate 235,391,783, forward strand.
TTCATTCGTCCTATTCAGTAGGTCTTGAAAGTGGGATCGCCACACTGCCAGCACATCACGTTCACTTGTTGTGAGTTCATTATTTTCATTTTTGATGGCTGTAGATCTTGGGTGGAAATCTTTTGTCAGATTCCGTGCATTGGCAAAGCACTCTTTTGAATTTCCGTTGGCCGCTTGTTGGTTGATGATGTTGATTTATTATTCCTAAGCGCCATAATTTTATAAATAAGAGGCATGGAATTTTGCGAAAAATATCCTTCCTTATAGTCATATTTCGTTATCTAATAAGTATATAATATTCTTTCAACAATGTTATTTCTCTGTTCCTAATTAGTCGTGCTACATACCCTATATTTATAAAATTCATTGAATAATGTTCATAATAAGCTCCTTAGTGATTTTTTGAACAAGTATTCCTTATAGGTATATAATACACCTGGCTTATTCACGGTTGAAAATCAACGTAATTTAAGCATAAAATATACCTTTTTAAGCATAAAAAAACCTAGATTTCTTTCTGTGTAACCTTACTTCGAATTGACCTTACTCTTAATTCGATAAACGCAATTCCCAATCTCCTTCTGAGTTCGATCATTGATTAGTAAGCAAACACACCAGGTTTTATTAAATATTCAACACCTAAATTGTTCCAAAACAACAGAAAACAATACAGCAAACAATATTCTTAGAACTAGAATATTCTTCCAACAGCTTCGAAACTGTAACGGTTTATTGTAGAAATTTCCAGTACACAGCGTCCAAAATAATACACTAAATATTTCTCCTTAATAACACTTAAAACTTTATTTACAAAAACTAATTTGAAAGTAACTTCTTCTATGTATACGATACAGCGTTTCGATTACAATTAATTTACATTCCACTTATTCCACCATTTCTACTATCGCAGCTTTACATTAACGCGGTCTATAATAAAACTACATATCTTAATTTTGCAATTAGTTCTTCCTTATATACGATTCCGCATAATTCGATAAATCTCGATTATTCGAGGTCACTTTTTAGAAACTTTGAGAAAATATTAGAATATTGAATTATTTTACGTTATGTTGATTTGATTCATAAATTAATCCATGTTGTTGTTGTTTTCCTTTAACCTTTTTTTTAACTTAGAGAATAATGTAACCTTGAAATATTATTTGAACGTATGAAATAGGGGAAATAGAAGTTCAATAGAACTTTGTTGCGTTTTTCATTACATTTATGTAAAATCGTAACAATATCAATTTGTGCTTGTAATGCAACATTATATTATCCTTACGACAAATGTAAATATAGGTTTATTTTTGTTTTTTATACCAGCACAATTGTGTGTTTTACTGTCTTAACAGTACAAAATAAACAGCCAATTTTATTCTGTTGCGCGAATTAGCACAACACAACAAACATTTTATTTGATATTCGTTTGGCACCAACATTTTTCCGAAATTCCGAGATGAGGCACATTGCAATAGGTAGATTTTTATATGAAACCTACCTAAAAGCTTTCGAAGGGAAGAAATGGAAGGGAGGAACCGAAAAGTAATGCGCAATTATCACATTGGATGTTAAAATTGCATTTAATTCTGCCAGATGACCACGAATCATGGAAGCACTTGACCTAGTAAAAGTTCCAGGGTATCTAAAAAAATAGTAGTGAATTACTTCAATAACAGAATCATGAAATACGACACCGATGATGGGGAAAAATCGTAGGACTTATTCTGTGGAATCTGAAGGACGATGAGGTTTTCAGGCTCAACATACCATGATGATGCAAGGATTGTTGGTTTTGCGGATGATATCGCTTTGGTTTTGATAGAAAAATAACCAGAGGAGGTAGAGTGTAAATGTGGCATATCCATAGATCTAATAAGAAAATGGCTTTCTACAGCAGGTCTGCAATTAACAGAGCATAAAAAAGAGGCTGGGCTTATAACTAGTAGGAAAAAACGTGAAACCATAACATAACGTTAAATCTCGGTGTGCAAAAAATTGTTTCAAAGCCATCAATTAAATACATGGGGATAATGATACATACTAGATTATCGTTCACAGAACACTTAAAATAGTTGGATCCAAGGCATTTAAAGTTCACACAATTCTTTAGCAAATCTTGCCGAATACTGGAAGAGCAAGACAGAGTTACTCCCAGAATCAAGTTTATAACCCCGCTGTTATAAATATATACAACTAATTTTAACATTTTAAGTTTTACGTATAAAGTGCACTAAAAATTAAACAACAGACCTGTATCTGGCTTAAATAACGAAACAAAATTCAATAGTTTTGCGTTTTAGATTCGTTTCAATTAATTTTTTCTGCGATTTTTTTATAAACGGATTTTCTTATAAACATTAAAAACGAAATATTTGATATTTTATCTTTAGGCAATTTTCCGACGTTAAATTTAACATGTCCGATAACACATAACTATAATTTCACAGATAACCATAAAAACTTTATTAAATAGTTGAAATATCAACCTACATCAAACACTAACAAAGTTCACTCACGGAAACAATGTGTTTACTTCTCTTGTAGCAAAATACACTATTTTCCGTATTTTCTTATGGATACATACTCTATTTTTACTTAAAATACTTCTTATACAAACGACAGCACGACAAGAATATTTTGACACAATGAAGGCTTCCATGTGTCAAAATGTGATCAATTATTGATTACGCGAGTGCAAATATTGATTACGCAACAACAACAAAACAATTTTTATATTGGAGGTAGTAATCGATTACTTTCGTGATCAATAGAATGTATAAAAAATGCATTACTTTGGGTTTTTAGCGTAATCGATCACGTTTGTGCTAGCTGGGTTGTTGCGTTTTTCATTACGTTTATGTAAAATCGTAACAATATCAATCTGTGCTTGTAATGCAACATTATATTATCCTTACGACAAATGTAAATAAAGGTTTATTTTTGTTTTTTTATACCAGCATAATTGTGTGTTTTACTGTCTTAACAGCATAAAATAAACAGCCAATTTTATTCTGTTGCGCGAATTAGCACAACACAACAAACATTTTATTTGATTGTATTGATAAATTTTGTTTGATTGGAATTTATAAATAATTTGATTGTGTTTTATTAAAAAACCTCTTTTCAAAAGTTATATAAAAACAATTCAAACTAATGCGCGTGTTCCGCTCTCGTATAATAATCAAAAGTTTGGTTTCAATTGAATTAAATTTCCAATGTGTAAACATTAGATTTTTATATGATTGTTTTTCATTAGTATAAAATTGTATGTTCTTCATTGTAGGTCATTTCATTTTTAAAATTCCAAACCAGCAAATAGTGTTTGAATTTGAATTAAGTCAATTAATTATTTAAAATTAAATGGTACAAAAATACAAAATAAATTTCATTGTTTTTTCTGCTATTCGATTATTTTATCAAAGAATATTTCAATTTTAATCTATAATTCAATTTAAATCAATATATTATGTCACTCTATCGAGAAAAAAAGTTGTCATTATTTTAATCGCAAATTTGAAATGTCCGCTCATGCCTCGTACGCAGTGCACATTTGCTCTTGAGTAAAATATAGCATTAAACACTTACACAATATATTGCTATTAATATTCTCAACTACATGGTCGATAACTTCTAAGATCTATGTTGCTAAAAATTATGACTTTATTTATGACACTCCCCTCGATTGCGTCCACCAAACAAATTTTTCGGCTCTTCTCACTCTCTGATTTGTAAGTATAGAGTTCCAAAACTAAGCACCTTACTTACAATATGAAGTGAAACTTCTTTTTATAACTAAAAAGTATTACTTAAAAGATGACAGTGTAGTAGCAAATTTTACCCTATTTGACATATAATAAAACATTTTATAAACATGGGTTTATTATAGATTTTTGATGAAGTTTAATGATAAACACTCCGGAATATGTTCCGTTAAAGGAAAAATTGATATATTTAGTAGGGAACCACCTTAAATTTCTTTGGTAGTATCCTCCACCTCATCATTTAATTTTCTTTTCATTATCCAGTGACGTTCCATTTGAACTTAGCATGTGCTAATCAAAAATCGTATTCTTTTCTAAACAAACAAATGTTTCAAAAGTAAAATAACTCAAACAGTCGATCATAAAAGGTAGTTATATAATAGGAGTGCATCCTCTTTATTTTGATTCTAACAGTGTATACATTATTTTATTACTTTCAGCACTTCGAATATTTCCCATAGCGTTTGAATAAAAACAACAAACTTATTTCACTCCTTTCGATAAATATTTTATTTTAAAGAAGACCTAACACGATTTTTTAACACACTTGTTCGTTTTATTAAAAATAATTACTTTCGAAAGTACAATCGTAATGAGACATAAAGTTAACATTACAAAATCAAAATTAAATTAAATCGATTAAGGGAGTGGAGGAGGAACAAAATCAATCAAACAACAAACAACACAAATAATTATGATCAATAAATTGCATTTAGATGTAAATGTTTTATTGTTCTCGCATTTCAGGTTATAGAAAGATCAACTGATCTTACCGCTTTGTAATTAGAATAAATTTGGATTACAATCACACATGATTTTTTGGTTTTTATTTTTATTTCATATATACGGGCGCATAAAAGCAATCAGAGAAAGTTCAATTCAGAGATGTAACCAAAAAACGTTTATAATTATAAATTTAGATTTGTCATACAAAGTTTTTCTTAAATCATTTTCTTAAAGAAAAGTAAAAGAAGATGACATTTTTTGTTTGTTTTTCTGTTCTTTTTTATTCGATTTTAATTTTTCGTCAAAAGAAAGAAAAATAATGATCACGATCTATGGAATAGCAGGAATTATTGTTGGTTAATGTAATTTGAAATTGGCGCCTTTTGAAAAGGTTTTTTCTTTTTTTGGAATAATAAGATAAGTACAATTTTTATTTTGAAAGTTTTGTCTTATTTTGAATCTTATAATTGTGAAATATATGATTTTATTATGAGAAAATTTCAAATTATTTTTTTAAACTTTCATTTTATTGTTTTATAATGAGGTAATAGTTGTTTGTTTAAAGCAGTTTTTTTGTAACAATCTTTATTTTTAATATGCTATAAAAATTATTACTTGATTGAATCTCGTAAAAGCCTTCGTTCTTTTGAACTTAAAAAAAATGCTCACAAATCTTCAAATTCGTTTTTCCACCAACAAAAGACTGTTCTAACTGAAATAATTAAACAATTTGTGGGAACAATGGAACATGTTACGTTAAGTTATCACATTTTTTATTAAAATGTTACAGTGTAACAAATGATCTAGAAATAATAGACCATAACAGGTTTATACAGCACAGATTGAGAAGTCAAGTGTGCAATGCTTTTTAAACAGATTTTGCAAGCTCAATACTGATTTAAGAACAGTAAAGCTAAAAAACTGAATATCATATTTTTTCTATTTTGGACCATCCTTTATCTAAATAGCAATAAAAATTGTGCATGTCTGTGGGTGGGTGACATTAAGGGATAGGATCTTAATTAAACTTTGGTAAATGATCCAAGTTAACTTGAAAATGGAAGATCTGGATTCATTTAAAAATTGGACAAAATTGTGGGCGTCTCCCGCACACCCGCAATTTTGAATCTTCAATAAATTCCATTCCTGACTTTCAATCTCATTGAGACTATAATATATTTTAGACTTATTATATTGGTATATTTTAGTACTGTTTAAAATATTTATGCTTATCGACCTTCAGTTTGTATGCGCAACTTCCGATTAAAAAGTTTGTTTTGAAGTGTTTATTCCTACTGTAGCCTACAGTTACAAATCGATTTCCATCAAACGTTGGTAAAAGGTTTCAATGCATATAAGAAAGATTTCATTAGCTTTTATAGTACATTCGACTAAGGAGTGGAGGCGTTCACAATACAACAGATGATTTTTTCCACTCTTTTTATGTTTGTTCGTTCGTTAATGAAATTTGATGACACTTTAAAAAAAGTTGCAAATATGTATGACACGGGGCTGATTAGTTTTTGAGCGATAGGGAACAAAGTGGTGGGAAATCCCTCGAGCACCTGTTTTGTTGAGAGCTCAAAAACATCTGTCTGAAACTTGATACATAAGCACTTAGTAAGGTTCACAACAGTCTGCAACCCGTCTTCCGGTTTTTCACTTCCGGCAAACATTTTTTTTGGAAGTTTATGCATTTTTAGTTGTCTCTCTATTCACAATATTATATGTTCTAGTATTTTAAAATAATTTACAGTGCTTGCCGTTGGTATATAAGATTTGTAAATGTTGAAAATTGTTCGTTTGGCAATAAATAAAATTTTGTCTCATCATGAGAGTTTATAGCCAAACCTGAAGTTCGTAAATTACTACGCCTATAACTCGGAGACTTCGGGTAAAACCAGTGAGGTGGACACCCTATTTAAAACCTTGTGTAAAGTTTTCAAATTAATCTATGAAAATTGTTTCGTTATAATTTGTTTCGTTCAAATTCAGTTCATATTAAAAATGTATTCTATAAATTTTATTCTAAAACGATACATATTCTGGTTGTTTTCTACTTTTCACCCTTTAAACTAATTGAATTGCTAAAAACATACAGAATCCTCGGTTTGTTTGTAAATGAAAATTAAATCAAACATCCGGACCGAGTACCCGGCCAAGTATTGTGAAATATAAGCCAGGTACTCGATAACCGGCTTTATGTATTTTTAGAAACCGGTGCATCACTACTATAGATATAAATTATCCATATTTTAGTGGTCATATATTTTTAACAGGATCCAGAGTTACTGTGGGAAGTGTCAGGAATTAGTCAGTTTCAGCCCGAAGGATCTAGTGACAGAGTCAAAGATTCTTTGAATAATTACATAATTTAAACCATTCAAGGCAGCTAATCATGATAAAGATATAAGGTCGTTCAATAAGTCCGTAGGATAAGTAAGAAAAAAACAACATTTTGACAAAACTCGATTTTTTTATTCAACATAGTTGCCTTCGAGGGCGATACAACGAGTATAGCGATTTTCCAACTTTTCTATACCACTTTTATAGTACGATTTCTCTTTCTCGTCAAAATAGGCCTCAGTTTCAGCGATTACTTTATCATTGGACTTAAATTTCTTTCCAGCAAGCATTCTCTTGAGATCTGAAAACAGGAAAAAGTCGCTGGGGGCTAAATCTGGAGAATATGGTGGGTGGGTAAGCAATTCAAAGCCCAATTCATTCAATTTTGCCATCGTTTTCATCGATCTGTGACACGGTGCATTATCTTGGTGAAACAACACTTTTTTCTTTTGCAAATGTGGCCGTTTCTTTGCGATTTCAGCCTTCAATCGATCCAAAAGTTCACAGTAATACTCGCTGTTGATGATGGTTCCTTTTTGGAGATAGTCGATGAATATTATTCCGTTCGTATCCCAAAATACAGACGCCATCACCTTACCGGCCGACTGTTGCGTCTTTGCTCGCTTTGGATTCGGTTCGTCGACTGCTGTCCACTCAGCTAACTGTCTTTTGGATTCTGGTGTGTAATTGTGAAGCCATGTCTCATCCATTGTCACATATCTACGATAGAATTCCCTTTTATTGCGGTTTAACAGTGCCAAAGACTCCTCCGAAGCATCGATTCGTTGTTGTTTTTGGTCGACTGTGAGCTCACGTGGCACCCAATTTGCACAGAGCTTTCGCATACCCAAATGTTCATGTAAAATGGTAAAAACACTACCATCTGCTACCTTTACAATGTCAGCTATTTCGTGCACCTTCAATTTGCGATCGTTCATAACCAATTTGTGGATTTTTTTTATGTTTTCTGGAATAACAGCCTCATTTGGGCGTCCACTGCGCTCTGCATCTTTTGTGCTGGTACGACCACATTTAAATTCAGCCATCCACTTCTCTATCATTTGTCTCGATGGAGCAGAGTTTGGATAATGTTTATCAAGCCATTGTTTGGTTTCCACTGTATTTTTTTTCATCAAAAAGCAATGCTTTATTAAAATTCGAAATTCACTTTTTTCCATTTTTTTTCAAAAACAAAAGTTGCTTCACACAAAATGCTATAACTCACGAATAAATAGTCAGATTGCTGTCAAATTTATACACGTATCGTTTGAAGGTTAGTACTAAATAAAAATCATATGGAAAAAATTCTAGTAACGCCATCTATGTGTCATCCTACGGACTTATTGAATGACCTAGTAGTCACTGAACAACAGAATATCGATTAGTTGAAAACAATATGTATAAATGTTTATGTAAACGTAGCTTTCATAACTAAAACGTAGCAAACCCCCCCACTGGCACCCCAAAGTCATTAGTCTCATAAGTCTATCATCGTCAAAACATTGACTCAAACAAACTGTGAACAATACAATGGGTGTATTAAAATCTGTGGAAACAAAAATACTGTATTAATTAATACTGCAATAAATAGAACCAGTTATTTTTACCAGAAAATATAAGATCCTTAATATTGGTTTCATAACCTTGGAGAGGTGTGGTCATTAAAAGCAAATTGGTGGCGGTAATGATAGACCCTTTGATCCCTTTCTTTTTTTTGGTAAAGTGTTGAACGAACTAACCTACGAATTTGTGTGAAGAGATAATGTTGGTTATACCAACCGCTGCTTGTTTCTGTTTCCGACCTGTTCTACTTTATTTATTCTTGGTTTTTTCCATCATACTTTATAATTCCTCATGTGTAAAAGGGAAGTATCGATTGAGACCAAAGCCTCACACCTGACTCAAATGATAGGTACAAGTGGAGATTGAAAAATTAAATAAGTTTTATGGTAATGAAGGATAAAAATATTAACCATCACGACTATGAAATGAAGTACCATACTTGGGAACCCTGCATAGTAATTCTATGAGGAACTAATGGCATATTTGAGTCATAATCTCCTTCTACGCTCACCAGGTTCCCCGAAAGAAATAAAGAGAAACTACCTAGCACTAGACAGTGCCCTCAAATACCAAAATTCAAATTCAGATACATAAACAATCAATATTTGCTATTGGTGACGATGAGGACTTGATGAGACTAAAATGTCTCATACACTTTTAATTTTAATAAATAAAAGAAATAATTCTTGTTAACGATTTATTTTTTGTTTTATTATTAAAGTACTTTTATATATTTGAATACAGTAAAGCAATTATACAAATTAATTTCGATTTGATATTTTATTCGGTCCGTACGAGCTTAAGATTGGTTTTTATTAAATTAATGCTAGTTGTACAAGATTTATTTTTGGTTGCAAAATTAATTTGACTTCCGTTAGTGCATTTATAAAATTTGATTTCGCCGAGTGTTATCTTTGTAATTTGTTTTTATTTGCCAAGTGTTGCCACTACATATACTCCCCCACCAGATCAAAAATTATGGATTTTAGATCGATTAGTTAAAATGGACATGTTTTTCTTTTCGTGTGTGCTAACTTTGTTTGTTGACAAGATGCTGTAGGCTGGTTTTAATCTGTCGATGCCAATCGCTGTGTTCTTCTCGTTAATGTTCACGACGAAAAATTTACGCAGTTTGCGTACGACTGGAAACGGCCCTTCGTAAGGTGTACTAAGGGGTCTTTTTACTTTGTCCATTCGAATAAAAACGTGTGTGCAGTTGTTGAGATCTTTCGGTATGACGATGTCGTTCTGATTGGGTAGCCTAGGTGAAGTATGAATTAAGGTCTACATATTGTTTCGCAATTTCTCAATAAACTCAGAAGTATCGGAATTGTTCGCCATATACTAGTTCTGCAGGTATGCAGTTGAGGTCTTACTTGAAAGAAGTTCTTATGCCAGAAGTTCTTGCTCCAATGAACGGTATTGCATCTTGCTTTCAACGATGCTTTAAGTTGACGATGGAAGCGTTCGATTATAGGCGGTTGTGCGGATTCGATGAGATCCTAGAAGCTTTGTGAGCTCGGTGAACAGATTTGAATTGTCCGCCACAATCTGTCGTTATAACCGGAGGAATACCAAATCTAGAAATGTATTTTGTAACAGTGTTGAAGCAGCAATGGTATTTGCTGTCATGTCTTTTATGGCGTATGCTTCAGCTCAACGTGTGAAGCGGTCTACTGTTGCAAGTATGTAACTGTACACGTTTGATTGTGGTAATGGTCCAACTATATCGATGTAGATATGGTTAAATCAGCAATTCGGTAATTCAAATTTACCAATCGGAGATTTTGTGTGCCTGTGGATTTTTAATCGTTGACACAATTCACAAGATTTAGCCCATATCCCTGTGTCTACATTCGTTCGTGGCCAAAAATAATTGGATGTAATTAATTTTCGCGTTGCACGTATACCAGGATGTAATAAACCGTGTTAGTTATCGAAAATCGTTCTTCTGATGCTGTGTGGGACGTATGGTCGATTATTACCAGATGATGTCTCGCACCAGATGTTGTCCTTGTTGCCTGATGATTGTATGAACCTAAGTTTAACTTTTGATGACCTTGACGGTTTGTCAGGATCAATCAATATCTTAAGTTCATCGTCTTCCTGTTGCAATTTTAATAAGTCTTTCAAGTTGAAAGTAGAAGTGTAGATTTCTATAGAAGACTTTTCACCAGAGCGTGATAAGAAATCACTGACGACGTTGTCTTTACCTTTGATGTGTCGCAAGTCTATAGTGAACTGTGCGATGAAATCTAGATGACGTAGTTGTGATCAGAGGGTTATGATTAGTGTATACTGAGAAATTTTGACCTTCGACATAATAGCGAAAATGTTTAAAAAAGAGATAGATTGCTAATAGCTCACTATCAAACGCGGAATATTTTGCTTCAGTAGGAGTGACTTTCCCGGAGTAAAATGCAAGTGGCTCCCAACATCCATTGTTGTACTGTTGTAGTACAGCAGTGCAGTGTTCTAAGCGTCTGATGTTATTTTGAACTGTGTGTTGTCCAACGGATGTGCTAAAAGAGTAGCAGCGGCAAGAGATTCTTTGACCTTCATGAAAGTCTCGTTACAGTTTTCTGGCCAAGAAAGATTCGATTTGTTCTTGCCTTTTTTAATCAATGATGCCAAATGCCCGTGTAATTAGGTAAACTTTTATTAACATTTAACAATCAATGAAAACAATTTTATTAATTAAATAGTCATTTAAATTAAATATTAATTAAATAATACTCCACTCTAAAAAATCCAAAAGTAAAAATGAGGATAAAGTCTGATTTCTTCTATTTTTTTATTAATCTTGTGCTACAATAACTAAAACTTTAAAATAAAATAAACCAATTCTATTACCAGCTATCATCAATATTGATGAGTGCAGAAGTGTTAAACTAAATATAAATAAAACGATTTATTTTGTATAATAATATTACGAGGATCATGAAAGATCATATCAAATTGTATTGGAAATTGTTTAATTATGATTTGACGATGATCTTAAGTTAAATAAAGTTAAGAAAAGCAATGAACAGGATCATTAATTTAGTTAAATGAATCGGTAATGTTGAGTTAGTGTCTATATTTTAAAACGTATTCAGTACGAGTATCTTTTAAGTGAGTTGTACAGATTTTGATCGAGATCATGATCGTGATTGGTTTTCATTTTTTTTCTCATTTAATTTTTCTATTTAGTTCTGAGTATAATATTTGCATTTTCTGATCATTCAATTAAAATTGAAAATATTTAAATTATTTCGATTGATGAATATTTTATTTGAAAAAGATTAAATGAATTTAATTGAAGATCACCTATGATCTTCGATTTATAATTGTTGTAAATGTTTTCAACAGTGTTATGTTTCTGATAATAAAAAACTTATAGAAAATTGTAAGAATATTTTAATTTACTGAGTTCATGATTCAATCAAACTGTTTATCTTCAATATTTTTCATTTCTTTTCAATTATTTTCTATTTTCTTTTTGTTTTTTTTTTATAAAGTTCTAACAAAACAACTAAAGTGGTTAAATAAAAATAAGATAGAAGAAGTACAGCCAAAGGAATAATTTGATTTCGCCTACCACAAAGATTAATTGGATGATCACGAAGGTGATGATTGTTATTAAGATGATCATCGAAAAAATGTTTATTAAACAGAAAGAAAAATGTCGTTAAAAAATTATTTTAAATTATACAGAAATAGTTTTTATAATAAGAATAGAAAATGGTGATTGAATATTAGTGGTTTAATTGTGTTTATTTTGCTGGTGAGAAAAATAATCTCAAACTTTAAACCACATTGTTAAAATATTTATTTGAATCAAAACTATTGCTTGCGGTTAGTTAAACTCTAAATGAAATTTGTTCGAGCTTTAAACGAAAACAAATGATGATAAATAGGCAAGTGGTTTATATTTTGGAACGTTACCAATACTCTGCTGGACTAAACATATTCTTCAGATGCCACAATTTTTATCTAAATATTTAGATCCTTAGATGAACAGACAGAAAGAAGATCGAATACGTGAAAATTTACGCTGTTTTTTGGAATCCATGGCTGCGCAGTTCGTGATAATGCAAACAAACATAGCAGTCTGTCTTATTATGTGATAAAATAGTACATTATGATGCAAGGACGTAAAGCTAAAGATTTTGGACGTATGTGGAGAATAATGCCTTTTTTAAAAAAGATGTCCTCGGGTTAGAGAGCCAAAAAATCAAAAGTGTTTTGGAGAGAAGAAATTAATAAATTTTAATATTATGTCTTTGTCCATTATGTCTTTTGTTTTAAACCAAAAGTCAACTTTCTCTTTTAACCTGACATGATAGAAAACATTATTTTCTATGACAGTCGTTAAAAAAAATCTTGCATGCAATTCGGGCATATAAGGTATCTTTTTTGCTTTCGAGTGATTAAACTCTCAACCGGAAAAGACATACTTTACGCCCTTAATACATAAATAGCTATTTTTAGATTACGTCCAGGCAATAGTGACAGAAAACAAAGTTGGTACCCAATATTTCTTCGCTTAATGAACTTTATGGAAGCGATGTCGGCAAGCTTCAAATCATATTCACTCGTCATACTTCTTTTGTTTTCGCTTCATTTATAGGAACACTGCCGAATTAATGCCAGTTTCGATGATTCACCATGGTAGTATTACAATACAAGCCAACTTTTTAAGATTATTCATTACATTTTTGTTCCACTGTACTCTACCTCTTATTTGTTATATCAGGACCTTCAATAAGTTTCCTAATTGCAATGTAGTACACTGAAAAGTTTTATAAAAAAAGTGTTGATTCAATTTGTTAAGTTGAAAAACTTTCTTGCGAGATTGAACTTGGAGAAGAGTTTCCTTAAAAATCGTTTATTTGAAAATTTAATAACTTCAAGTCATGTCGTTTGATTTTGATGAAACCCGGTATATAAGCTTTTAGTATGGTTTTCATAGATCTGAAATCTTTTTGACGAATATGATTCCATTATTAAACCGGAATTGACCTTCCGAGCCAAAGTTTCTTTGAAACTTCAACAAGTTTAAGTTTACTCATTCGATTTTGATGAAACTTGGACCAACATTGTGCAAAGTGAGAGCGTTTGATAAACAACTAATTATCTTCTTCCCTCAATATTTGTCTGTCTGTCCCGACGAATGCTCAAAAATTATTGAATCTTTTTCAAAAGTTTTTATTTTTAAAATTTTTTTGTATAAAAAGTGTTGTGCAATTGGAATTACAAAAGTATCATAACAACATATCTTTTCTAACCTAGCTCTCATAAAACATGCATTTTGGGGGGTTAGTGACGCCTGTTTTAAACCGTTGTGTATTGAAGTCGCCAGAGACCATTCTTCCAACATATTATAACGGGAGAAGAGTCAGGTCGATTGTGTGACGTGGAAAGCGAAAAAAAGTTGAACTCGACCACCGAATTGAAAGTGGGCCAACAAAATCATTAAGTTTTTTTTGTTTATAAAACGTTTGGTTTATGTGATAATAAATTGTACCTTCAAAAGTAGGACCGTGTTGATGGTTTTTGGCTATAAATAACACTAGGAGCATGATCACTAAACTGTAAGCTTGCAAAAAAATCTCAGAGAGTCAAAAGAATAATTCTCATATATTTTGCTACCCAATTTTTCGACAATCGTTTGTTCTGAATATCATCCAGGCAGATTTGACACATTCAGGGTTTTTAAAACGGTTTTCTGGGCCTTGCAGTATTTAGTCAGCATTGTTTGAAAAACGTTTGTGATGCCATGACGTTTTGACGTCTCCAGAAGCAGTTACTGATAACTCTCTTCATTTTTTAGTATTCTTCAGCAACGATTTGATAAATTTTTTATGATAAATAAATATTGGAATACTTGGATTTGGAAAGTGAAACCTCAGTTTAGCATAAACAAGAGAGTGGTCACTAGCAATGTATGTTTTTTTACTGTGGAGTCTTGAAGCTGAACTATTTAGTTAGCATAGTTCGAGTAGCACTGCGATCTAAAGATCTATTGTGCTTAACCCTGATCTTGTTATACTGCTGATGATGTCGATCTCAGTGTAGAATCTGCAGTGTGATTTTTTTGTCCGTACATCGTACAAGTGGAATGCTTTTCCCAAATCTATAGTTTTGGGGGCGTTCAATCCACAAAGGTTTAAAAAAAGCACTCATCAACACCTCAGAGCGTATGTTGTTGTGGGACATAGATCTTAAAAGGTATCTATATGTTGTTGTGACACGTATTGTAATCCCTATAACACAACACTTTTGATTAAAAAAAAATGTGGTCCCTTAACATAGTTAATTACCTGGATTGGACTAATATTTTGTGGTAAAGGATGTGCTAGTCTCCCTTGACCGAGCTTAATGTTCTGCGCCACACAAGTTCAAAGCAATTGCAGACATTATGTTTCATATTTTCTGCTTCCGAGTTATAGAATCTACATCTTTTGGGAGCAGCAAGGTCTAGTTTTCTAAGAGGGTGATTTATAAAACTGTGTTCTGTCACACATCATATTAAGATCTTAAAAGACTCTCTCTCAAGATCGATTGTTTTAAGAGGGAAGACAGGAAAGTTGACTAGAAACTGTTTAGAATTCACCACTATATTCAGAATTTTCAGCTTATTTAGAAGATCATCGGCGTCTATCAGTCATAGCAACGGAGAGAGCCCTTCCTTGGGGACTGCCACTAGAAACTCAGATAATTATACCGATGTATTTCCCAGTGTAGCTGTAATTTTCCAATTCTATAGCATGTTCATGATCCACGCCAAAACGCAAATGCTCAGCTTTGTGGCCTTCTTGAGATTTGTACGGTTCGAATGATTGTGGAAGAATTTTTTGTTGGTCTGAAACCTTTCTAGTTTCAATATCCAACGGACCAGACTTTGGTATATTGTCCTCTTCTGAGATCACGCATGAAGAGCCCGAGAATTGGGTAATAGCACTTCTAGATTTTAACTGCAGCTGGCCGTGTAGGCACCATCCAGTATACAGATTAAACCAGAGGTTTTGTGTGGTCAGGCGCTCTCCAATATCCTTTTTTGACTGTCTGAGCATTTTGGTGGAGTTATTAAGAGCCGATTGGCACTCCGTGCAGATGTTTGTTCATTTTGCTCTGTTAAAGAGTTTGCGAACTTTATTCCTCATCCTTTCAAAATTCTAAATTGTCCAGGTAGGCCATGCTTTTTGCATGGTGTTGCCTTCAAGAACGTGACTCGTTCGGAGTGTGGTTGGCCTGGATGGTTCTTCACTTGCGACTGAAGTAGCGGAACCAGTTTATGATGCATTCTTGGTAGAACTGGTCACTACTTCTTTCGGTATCACAGATAAAAGCCGGTTTGAGTGAACTTTACAATTCCTGCTTGAGTCCCACCGAACATCTAGTTTAGGCTACATTTGCAACTTTTGAGTTGTTTTCCGGATGCTGGATCAAAAATTAACACCTGCATCGCAAGATCCTTCTCAACAGTATGCTTCAGGCAGGTCCATGATCTCGGCCTAATTGCCGTGTTTTGATCAGCAACTCGACTTAGAATTTTCTCTGTTAGTTCTTTGGCGTAGTCTGAAAGGTAATCTGTGAGCCTAGGAAGTCGATGTAGCTCGTCCTCTTTTAGCATACCAAGCTTTACCATCCCGATCAATATCCTCGGTACCGCATTTGAGGGACGTATGGTCCCGGGTCACTCATCCGGCTATATTCGACATGTGGATATTAGGTACCATTAGGTGTATATCTAACGTGATGGTTACTTCCAACATGTCAGATTTACTCTCGGATTCTGAGTCACATACGTTTCCAATTGTATATGCTGGAGCTGGATCAAAATCGTTTGCCAACTGATGCTCATTTTCATCCGATAGGTCTGATATGCCAGAACTCTCATTTTGGGTAGGTAGTAAAAAGTTACGCCATGAATTTAGGTAGTAAAAAGTTACGCCACAATAGAGCCCTGTACTGTGATAAGTTTATATTAAAACTGGAGGACACCCGGTATTCAGAGTTCTATACTGTTCTATATACTAAAAAGTTCTATTCAATCAAGCACTCCTTTGACCATGCTAAGCTATCCACGTACGCTAGCTTGGGGTTTTGGACTTGATCTTGACTTCGATTCTCACTTAGATTCTCGATTCTCAGGACCTAACGGCATGGATAGCCCTACTGTTGTAGCTCCTAAGATCATTGAGTCTACTGAGGCCCATCATTACATCAAAGTGGCTAGTCACATTGCCTATCGAATGTATGTACTTCTTAACGTTTGCAAATGCAGAACCCTTAAAACATGAGGCTACAAAAACTGTTTGATAGTGCAAATTAAGCCAATCTCTCTCCATTATTGGGCTAATATCGATGTATCGAGTTCTGATGATTAAAATCATCAAGAACCATTATGATGTCGAAGAGCTGATTTTATTTTTAGTGTTAAGTAGAAAGTTTCGTTCTCGTCAACGGTCTTAGTTTTTGTGAATGTGTCAATGTGTATTCCTACATAAAATTCCTGCAATAGAGAAGATCTCTTGCTTGAATTTCATGCCATCTTACTACTTTTAATTAATGGATTCCAAAATACGTTTCCTGATTAAAAGTTAGTGAAGGAAAGTACAACGTATCTATAACACACTTCCTACCCGATCTTCATCGTTACAGGCTCTTTAAAATTCGAGGGTACACCGACGACACATGACAATGATCTGATATCCAGCTCAACACAGACCGTAAAGATATTTATCAGCTAGCAAACTATTATCTTTTTTAAATTCTGTAGCGCAGTTTAAGTTAAGTTTTTGTTATATACCGTATACCGTTATACATACTTCTGGGTTTCAAAACAAAAAAGATGGTTAAATTTAGTTACTAAATGAGCCCCATCGACCGTGTAGCAGTTGACAAGAACTCCGAAGAGATGTTCCTTTTGACCAAAATGAAGAGTGCTCTATATGTTACTGCAAATTCATATGCCGATGGATTTCAGCCGTACTGACGTCTATCTGCTAAGCTCAGATATTAATAAGTGTTAGTTGAAAGATAATTTTAAGTGCTGAAGTGTTATACTACATACGGCTTTACTGCTCCTAGAGTACCACTAGTACACAATGCGAATGATGAGGAGTTCAGAATCTTCATTAAGTTTCTGATTGACCATTTTGAGACTGACCACCACAACTTGTCCGCAAACAGAAAGGTTGGTTGCGGAGCTTTATATCAAATGGAAAATGTTGAACTTTGTTAAGTGTTCTAAATATGTTTTACCATTAAAAATGCACATGGTTTGTGACGCCTGCTTTGCCATTATTATTATATGATAGTTTTAGAGTAAGTCGTAAGGTTTGTGATTTATGTAACGAAAACCGTATTTGTATATTACCAAAATCGCATTATGTAGGTAGATAAACGATATTGATTCAAATTAATATAGACAAATATGCTATAAAATATCATATTGTTACTAGTAACTTATAAAGTTTATAAAAGAAAATAATAACATGAACTTGAATCTTTTATCATCAACTGGACATTGTTATGTATTACAATCCAAATTGAGACATTAACATAAAATCTTATTTGAAAAATCTCTCTTCATTACCATAAAATGACCTCATCTTAATATATGCAACTTTTATGCAATTCAATTTTACCTCATCTTCCTCATTATACAATTTTTAAGGTTGTTGTTGTTTCTCTTTAATTTTAAACTTTTCATTTAATTGAGATGCACGATTATTTTATTTTCCTATATTGTGACATTAAAAACCCAACTAAATATTTTATTATAGAAAATAGACAGATGAATAGTTTGCACTTAATAGATTTACATAAAGAATTTAAACATTTGTTGCAGAATAACAACCAACAATACCAGAAGAACTATAAGTAATGTAATACGAATTGAAAACTTAACATAAAAGAAATGGAAAATACGCGTTGGATAGTCGCATCCCACAGTGTAATACGTTTCATTGTTTTATCTAGTTTACATGATGTTGATTAGAGCATAGAATGAAAAATTAAAATAAGAAAACTATATTTATTGATTAAGAATAGGTTTCATTGATGTTGTTCTTGTACATTAAGAGGCTGTCCGACTGTCCGATTAATGATACTTTTTATGTTGAAATTAATAGTTCGTTGATTTATTATTTAATGATATAAAAACTTTTTGATTAGATTTAACAACAAATCCAACCATAGTGGAATACTTTTACGTATGTTTTGCGTCACTATGTCATTAATATTAATATTGTTTCTATCGCACCTGAATTTTAATAAAATTACCTTTAGTCCAGTAAATAAAGGTCGAAAAAGATCAAAAGCTCGCAAAAATCCTGTCGCGGACGGGACCTGGCGGAAATTGTTGGTCTTACCGAGTACTTTGACGTGAGAAAAATTACCTTGGGATTCCGACCCTGTGAGCCTAGGAAATGGCCCTCAAAGTGTCAGAAGTAGTTTCCGGGCCATATCTCCAGAAATATGGTAGTTAGGGTATTCCTGTTTAGCTAGAAATGAAGGTGAGCTAATTATCTACAGAAATTGTTATAATCATTTTTATCGTAAACCCGATAGTTTCCGAGATAACGGACTCGAACCTTGTCCTGCATTTTTCTCTTCATCATGGAGCCAGAACGCCGCTTTACACGTATTTACTAAGGAGCGGCGGATAAATTAGCGGATTACTCGGTCAAAATTCAATATTTTTCGATGATTCAAAATTCATGTGAAAGAGAAAACCCGTACCTGTCACATCCTGTGATAAAATTCTTGTTATCACGTTTGTAAGCGAGTGCAAACGGCGGTCATATTCATATTTTGAATTACATATTATACACGTATTATACGCGCCGCCACGTGAAGCAGAAAAAAAGAGGAAATTATCATAAATAATTTCAGAGAAACTTTTTCTATTTTTTTTTTTTGTGGATTAAAAACAATGACATTATTTATATCAATGGAAAGCTGAAAACCTCAGCTTTACTTTTATATAAGTAACAATACCCAAAAAATTCCTCGGAAAGAAAAAAAAGTGTATGAAAAATTTGGCCAGTTTTTTCCCGTGTGGGCGTAAAATCAACTTTTAAAGAGCCCTGGAAATTTCTAAACAATTTGGAAAATACGATCGGAAGCTAGACATTCTAAGCTACAAATTGGTGTAACTTATGAGGCACTTCAATAGACAATAAATCTTTAATTAATGATTTTCCGCGGACTTTCCGAAACTCCATGAAAGTCCTCAAAATGGAAATTAACAAATTCTCTTTTGTTTAAAAGTGCGCGAAAGCCACTGTGGCAAACTTTCTGAGATGTTTCAAGACCCTCCCAGGTACAATAATAAAGAAAGAAACATATAAAAACACAATTTTTAAAAAAAATATGAATAAATTTAAAACAGCGTTAGAAAACCGGATAAAAAGAAACTTTGACCGCCGTTTGCACTCGTTTACAAACGAGATAACAAGAATTTTATCACAGGATGTGACAGGTACGGGTTTTCTCTTTCACATGAATTTTGAATCATCGAAAAATATTGAATTTTGACCGAGTTATCCGCTAATTTGTCCGCCGCTCCTTAGTAAATACGTGTACAGCGGCGTTCTGGCTCCATGATGAAGAGAAAAATGCAGGACAAGGTTCGAGTCCGTTATCTCGGAAACTATCGGGTTTACGATAAACATGATTATAACAATTTCTGTAGATAATTAGCTCACCTTCATTTCTAGCTAAACAGGAATACCCATACTGCCATATTTCTGGAGATATGGCGCGGAAACTACTTCTGACACTTTGAGGGCCATTTTCCAGGCTCACAGGGTCGGAACCCCAAGGTAATTCTTCTCACGTCAAAGTACTCGGTAAGACCAACAATTTCCGCCAGGCCCCGTCCGCGACAGGATTTTTGCGACCTTTTAACCTTTATTTACTGGACTACTTGTATTTAATTTATGAGTTTTGATTGTGAGTCTAATCTCATTTCGAACAACTTCAATTAATTTTATTTTCTTCAAAACGGAATTGAGAAAATGTTTGAGTAGGAAGACTATGCCATGTTCTTGTATAAATATTATTTATTGCAAATTATTATGAGAACTATCTATAAAAAAAATAGTTATATTTACACGTTAGTTTGGATTCGGTTTTGTAATAATTACTAAGTTTTATGTTTTTAAGCAAACTAGTAGGTTTGCTAGCTAGCAAAAGATGTTACCTTCCCCTTTTGTGTAGCAAATCATAAGTTGAAAATTGAATCGCACTCGTTAATACTTAAAACATTAGAATATCCGCAGATATTAAAGTTATTAACCAATATCTATGCAAGGTTTTATTTTAGCATCTAGCAAATAGAGTATTTGTTTTAGCAAATACAGTATTATTATATAGCAAATAGAGCGCTATAGAGCTAAATTTAGAAGATTAATTTTCAGTGCGCAAGAAGGCTCCAAGCCGTCTAGATCAAGCTACTGCAATACTCCGAGCAGATCTCCGACTACAAGTTCACTCAGTAGGGAAAGTAGATACTGAAATCAAATCAAAGTAAATAATTTGATGTGCAAAATTTAGCAGGAAAACTTCAAGATCCCCTGAAAAAAGAAGAAATATTTTGCCAAATAGAAAAACAAATGAAGTCCAAACTGCAAATGAAGAACGTCAACAAGGCGATCACATCCAAGCAAAGTAATGAAATTACAGTTTTGAAACGAAAATATTAAGTAAATCGAAAATATCGGATAATCTAAACATCGGAAAAGATATTAGAAGACAAATAAACGCATTTGAGTACGTAATAGCGATAGAAGAACTGAAAAGAGAAACAGATTGAAAACTAAAAACGAGTAGGCCAAAAAAAGTAAAAATAGGAAGGTTACGGTTTCAGATTTGCAGAGTATGTACTATCAAGCGTTAATGAACCGCAAGATGACTATGCAAAGAAAAAGAAAATGATCAAAAAATGATAAATATAATAGAGCAAGAGCCAGCGAGGGCCAGACCTTCGTTTTTTTATAAAAGCTGACAGTTTCTCTCCTCATAACCCCTACTCAGGTCGGAACAATTAGCGACATATGAAGTTTGGTTCATCGTGGTTTTGGCAGGAAATAGGTTACAACGGGCCAGAAAATTCTGCCAAAGTTTCGTGACAGTATAAAGGGTAATTTTTTATATAATCTTCGGGATGGTATTATATATCACGTGATCCATTGCCCGACACTTACTATCGTGGCAACCCTCTGGCAGACCTCCTTTATTCTTAATAATTTATAATTAAACTTTCGTCATAGTATAAAAGCTGAATTTTAAATATGTTACTTGGAAAACTTTCAGAAGATATTTTCTTAGCAGCCAGACAGTTTCGATACTGTTTACATCTTGCTAGATAAATTGAAAGTCTGCCGTAGATACAAGCGAGTGAGAAAGGTTTATAGCGATCTTTTTATACCGACTTTACTAGAAAAGATAAAATGTTTGTGTTTTATAAAGTCGATTAATTTTTTAAAACATGGATTGGTAAAAAAAATTATACAAAACATGAAACTTTTTTAAAATAAATTTTGTTTTGTTAGCCTATTGAATATGTAGTTTAGAAAGAAACAAAAACGCTTGGTATCTTGATGAAACTTTGGTATATGATTCAGGTTAACTTGAAAATGGAAGATCTGGATTCATTTCGAAAATCGACAAAATAACCGGGGCCTCTCGAACACCTTTAAGTTTGAATCTTCTTTAACTTCTATTCCTGTCTGACAATCATATTTAGACTAAAAAAAGTTTTAGTACTTACTGTTCTGCGTACCAATTTGAAGTTTTTTTTAAGTGTTTATCTTGTAACGATTAGCAGTGCAACATAGTTCCCAAGATGAGAGAAGAGATTGCACTAGCCAACGCTAAAGAATTGTCACTCTGACTGAACTCCGAAATCGCTCAATCGACATTGCTCAGTCATTTGGGGCCGTGGGGTTGTTCGGCAGTCAGAGTGTCCTAGATGGTGAGCGATATAAAACAAAAACCTGATAAAAGATAGACCACCAGCCCTACCCACCAAGCGATCCCTGTTCCCAAAACATATTGAATTTATATGACGCAAGTGATCATAAACTTAAATAAAAGTTATTTATCCTAAACAAAATTTAAATTAAGGGTGTATATAACATTTATGAAATCAAAGATTTACGTCGGATTTTAAAATACATTACAGAATAAACGTTCCTGCATAGATTGGAATCAAAAAAAAAATTAAGATCTCACCGACAATTTTCGCGAAAAAATCAATTTCAAAGTTATCATTCACTCACTCTATGTTATATTTGGTGGAAGTATCAAAATTTGTTAGAAAAATTTAAAATTCAGAATGCTCTTGCAAATATATCCGAAAAAAAACTAACGTTCAGTTTCTCGGTGCGATTTATGATTTTTTTAGCCCAAAAAACAGCGGTGTCACCGGCAATCAGACGTAAATATTCAATTTAAAAATTTATAAAATCTACTGCGTACACCGGAAAGCTAACCGCCTTTTGCAGTAAGAAAATCTGACAACGTTGTGTGTGTCGATCAAAGAGAAGTCTTTTTTTCATCGTCCTTGTTCATAATAAGATATCGTGACAATCAGATTTTAAAATAAAATAGTAAAAATGTTTTTTTATTCCTACAGGACAAGCAACAATAAAACAAAATAATTTTAATTTAAAATAATAAATATGTTTGACTGACTGCGACGTTGTCAGATCTACTTTTCCATATAGTAGCGGTAGTCAAATTAGAGACACATATTTTTTTAGTACTGTGAAATTATATAATATTTTGGAAATATTCTATCATAGAAAATTGTTGTAATTGATAAAAAGCATTCCTGTATTGAAATTTTTAAATAATAATTTGTTTGAAATTTTATTAGATGTAGCCTACAGTAACAAATCGATTTTCATGAAGCGTCGGTAAAAGATTTCAATCATTCTAAGATTTTTTTTTTCACATTAAATTTCGTAAGTACACAAAGACTTACACAATACTTTGTGTGAATTCATATAATATGGAGTCTAATAACAGTGGAAAAATTCAACTTAAGTAAAAATAAATAAGTGATGAAGAAGTTTCAACTTTGAAATTATCATCGCCTCAAGGGCGTAATCGATAGCGTGTCTGCTCAAGGATTCGAGCCGGGCACTGACGAGGGTAGGCTCGAATCCCATCTGCAACACGAAAACTGTGAATTGAAGTTTTTTTCTGATAAACTTCAAACCATACCTTTGAATTGAAAAAATTCCAATTACTTCTTTACTTACTTGAGTTTGATTGATCTCAAAAATCCAAAATAAATTCTAAGAAATATTTTATTAGCTTTGGAAAACTAAGGGTTGAGCGATCTTCCATACAAAAAGGGGGTTTTCCACTACGTTTTTTATGTTGGTTGGCCGCATACAACATTCGTTCGTGACAAAGTTTGATGATTTGACAAAAGATGCAAATATGTATGGCTACGAGCTGATTATTTTCTGAGCGAAATTGAACTAAGCGGTGGGGGTCTCTCGACCTGTTTTTTATAGCTCAATAACATCTGTACCTGATAAGCGAATTGGATGATACACTGTACATAAGCACCTAGTACAGTTTACAATGAATGAAGTGATTATGGTGAAACTTATGAAAAGGTTTCAATTAGTGTGAGAAGGTAACGATCAAGTTTTGGGACACATTGATCAAAATGACGAGGGGTCCATCATACTTCTGCTGACTTTTCTCACTTGGTTTTAAAATTTGTTGAGCATACAGACTTCGTTCATGTGGTGGGGGCCTCTCGAGCCCTAGATGTTTTGAATCTTCAATAACATCAGTTCCTGATAATTGATTTTGATTCTATTTGGTAAATATGCTTAGATGATGTTTTGTAACAGTTCTTCATTCCAAATTTTTTTTAGTTTTGCTATTCGTACAACAGAATGGCCTTCGTACAACAGAACAACAGAATGGTACAACAGAATGGCCAACAGGGGCCTCCGGAGCACGTTCTTTTTACAAGTAGAACTACACGAAATTTTTAACAAAAGATAGTCATTAATTGCAGTATTGGATGGATATAAGCTGAGTATATATCATGAACATTTTGTTTCTAGTGCTGTGGTGCAATGAATATAACAAATGAATTTACAAAAACTATTTTTTAAATTGACTTCTTACCACTGAAGCAACTGATTCCTCTTATAGTCATAATAAACAACAGAATATAAATGAAATATATCATGAACTAAATTAAATTTTAAAATCTAAAAATTTATAAAATTATTAGATTTTCTTTTTATTGATTTATTAACATGAAAAAATTTTTTTTTCTAAGTTAGGCATGTTTGTTATAATAAGTTATGTAATGTTATTATAATTAATTATAATAAATTATTAACGAACGTCTCTGAATATCAGAAGATAGGGAGATTGTGATTGGGATTAAGTTTGAATAAATTAAGTTTCTCTAAGAAATTTATGGACGCTAACTTTAAAATTGTGAGGATTAAAGCTATCAGTAAAAACCCATGAAGGTAAGGCGTTGCAGAGATGAGAGACTCTGTTGGAAAAATCACGTTGAAACGCAACAGTTTTGCACCTTTTTATATGACCCGTAAAAGGATGGGTTACAACATTTGCTCTGGTGTTACGCGAACTAGCACCTGTTCAGGTAAAATTGATTTAATCTCTGTAAAATTTCTTTTATCCATAATATATTTGTAGAAAATTGTCAGATCAGCAACATTTCGTCCGTGCTGTAAAGAATCAAGCTCATTAGTAAGAGTTGAGTTGCCAATCCAACAGCTCTGCGCTGAACAGAATCAAGGCACTTAAAATTACTATAATAAGCTCCACCCAATATGTGCGTCAGCGACGTCACTCGTGCGAACAGTCAGCGATGTCACTCCATGCAGCGACGTATAAATGATTTGTATGATAATAAAAGCTGTTCGCTATTGAAAAACTTACGACATCGTGCCAAAAAGCCCAATTTTTGAACTGCGATCTTAGCTAGGTTAAAAATATAAGAATTCCATTTCAGGCTATTTTCAACTTCAACTCCTCACTCAGAGAATTCTGTTGTTAAAAACTATCAAAATAGCCATTAGATTAATAATTTAGTGATTATTATACAGCTAATCACAACTTGTGATTATTTCCACTAATTTCGTAATAACAGGCATTATTAAACTAATATTGTTTGTTCGTAATATTTACTAACAAAACAAACTCAAATTTTAAATCTAAAAACGATAGCTTTTATTTTTATAAAAATTCTTATTGAATTAGTAACATAATGAATTAGATTCATATTAGGTATCCATTGGATAAATGACATATATTATTAGAACAATAAAGTTGTTTTTAAAATAATATTAGGTTATCAGATTAATAATACAATCTAATTACACAGTAAAAAATTTTCGTTGAAAATTACATGAAATTTCAAGTGGGCAAATTTGCCGACACTTTTCACATAAATGTGTAATTTTCAACTTTTGAAACCTTAAATTTACTATCTAAGTAATATACAAGTTTAAATGAAAATATTTGTAATATTTCGAGAATAACCATATTATACGAGACAAAGTTTGTACAATTACATTAAAAACAATTTAATTTTACATACTCTAAGTAATAGTAAATAAAATTCACATAAGTTTTAATGTAAATTTAAGAGAAAAACTGAGAGGCATTGAATATGGAAATGTGGGGGAAAATAGTTGTTAATTGTTGAAATTAAAATCAGTTTAAAGAAAATTGCTGCTTTTATTATTTATTAAAAATATTGACATATTTTAAAAATCAGTAATATTTCATGCATATTTAGGAAAAGGGTATATATAAACAATAAAATTTTAGCATGGCTATGTAAAATTGAAACAATAGTATTATATTATTTAATTAAGATCTAAAGTGCTCCTTTTTGTGTTGAGTCTATCGGCCGATCGTAGGAAGTATGCTGCCATTATAATAAGTATAATCCTGTCCTTATGTAATTGCATTTTGGGTCAATGATTATTCAATAAAACACTAAATCATTTTATTATTTTCGTCTTGTTCTGAAATTACAATAAATATACAAAAATTAATTAGCAAAATATGAACTAAATAAGTTTTTAAATTGTTTGTGGATGCTAATGATTTTGACTAAATTACAAAGAAATCCAACTTTTATGTACAGTATTGATACATGTATTTTATGTACAGTAATACATACCATTTTATAAGTGTCGTTTAAATAAGTATACATATTTCAGTATTTTTTATTTATTTTAATCACACTTAAACACAAAATTATTTAATTTTAATCACTTGTTTTTTATTCACAAAAGCTCTCGATGTTTTCTCATCAAAAAGTCAATGACAATTCAGTTTCAGTTCAGTTCAAGTTTCAATAAATTACAATACTCGCAATACTTTACAAGAAATAAACTATAAATTTAAATGCAAAATCAAAACTACATGAAATAGTGTGCATTTTTTTACTCTTTTCGGTAAATTTTAAATTATAG
This sequence comes from Diogma glabrata, assembly GCA_963693315.1. Classification (NCBI taxonomy): domain Eukaryota; kingdom Metazoa; phylum Arthropoda; class Insecta; order Diptera; family Cylindrotomidae; genus Diogma; species Diogma glabrata. Next base: position 235,418,676 of record OY856187.1, read on the forward strand.
TTGAAAAATACACGATAACACAATTTTACGTGAAAAAGGAATTAAAAATGTCAATATTTGAAATTTTTACAGTGCCAAATTAAATTTCCGCGAAAAATCTAACAAAAATTTTGTTGAAAATTCAATTTTTTTTTACTGTGTAGATTAATAATAGGTTTGTATTAAATTAATAATAAGATGTTATTAAAATAATAATAGAACTTATTAAATTAATAATAAGATTGATTGATTGATTGATTGATTGGACTGTAGGACCAAGCACTAGGCGAGACTCCCGGATTACGGCCGGGCCACTTCCTACAGTCGTTTTACATATAACAATAGGTAAGGAGCTAGTTAAAGCTCTAAGTAGGTTTAAATTTTACACAAAATCGAATAGCACAATAACACCTTTATTTAGTTTTCTAGTAAAAATCAGAGTTAATAAATTTTACATTTAGGGAAGATTTCATCTTGGTCGCCCACATCTTTCCATTTTTGAAAGCAATCTTACCTTAGAGTTTAATTATTAAAACCAACACTTTAAAACTATTATATTAGATATAAAACTGATTATTACAATTAATGTTTTCACTACATTTAGTTATACTTATATATTTATCATTTACGAGATTAATTTAGTTTAAAATTCACAATGTCACTTATAACAAGTGTTGATAAGACGACCATTCACCATTGTCATATATATATATATACACATATATACACATGCACATACATACACATACACACATATATACACGTACATACACACATATATACACATGTACTCACATATATATACATATATACATACATATACACATACATGTACACATACATACATACATATATACACACATACACACATATACGCAAACATACATATACATATACATACATACATACATACATACATATACACACATACATACATATATATACACATATATATATATATATATATATATATATATATATATATATATATATATATATATATATATATATATATATATATATATATATATATATATATATATATATATATATATATATATATATATATATATATATATATATATATATATATATATATATATATATATATATATATATATATATATATATCCATACACATACACATGTACATATATACATACATACACACATATACACACATACACACATACACACATGTATACATACATATACATATACATATATACATACACATACACATACACATACACATACACATACACATACACATACACATACACATACACATACACATACACATACACATACACATACACATACACATACACATACACATACACATACACATACACATACACATACACATACACATACACATACACATACATACACATACATACACATACATACTCATACATACACATACATACACATACATTCACATGTATACACATACATACATATACACACATACATACACATATATACGCACATACATATATACCTATATATATTACATATATTTATTAACAGCAAACATACATATTAAGAAGTTTTCACCTTATGTCCAACATACTAATTTATGTGGTATTGTTATATAAACATACATACATGCATACATATACATACATATATATATACATATATATATATACATACATATACATACATACATACACACATATACATACATACACACGCACACATACATACATACATACATATCCATACACATATATATACACACACACATACACATATATACATACATATATATACTTACACATACACATACATATACATACACACATACATACATACATGCATACATACACACATACATACACATATATACATATATTGATAATTCATATAAATATGTTATATATATTTTGATAATTCAAATATGGAATATATGTATAAAATTTGTTTGAACGATATCTTTAATACTTTAGCCGTATTTTTAGACTTCCTTTCATTTATTCCAACTTACATAAAATTGATAGAAATACGAAAGATGTTTTAAGAAAGTTATATATAAACATTAAAAACTAGTTTCAATGTTTATATATACCTTTTGTATTATATTCTGTAGCTGTAAATCAAAGAAAGTTAATTAATTCGAAGTTCTATTTTCATTAAATTTATTAAAACTAAATTAAATTAATGCCAAATCTCAGCTAATCTCATATATATATATATATATATATATATATATATATATATATATATATATATATATATATATATATATATATATATATATATATATATATATATATATATATATATATATATATATATATATATATATATATATATATATATATATATATATATATATATATATATATATATATATATATATATATATATATATATATATATATATATATATATATATATATATATATATATATATATATATATATATATATATATATATATATATATATATATATATATATATATGAAAATTCAATTATTTCGAATAGCGAGCCTAAGATATCAAACCATCAGTTTTTTTAAGAAACAAAAATGTTATCAATGTTTTTTAAGAATAATATTTCGCGGGTAGCGAAATCCGAAATTCGACGTCCACGCCGTGCTGCCTGGGTAATGCTGACAGAATTAGGTTGGTGTATTGGAGACAAGCAGAGTAAAAACTGCTTAGTCAATGACGCTACATCACGGCGAATTGGCGCTCTACAACCAATGCGACTCAAGCGTCTGTTCTCCATGTCAGGGGCGGCTTGGAGCGGGCGTCTGTCTTGAATCAAGCGGCTCGCTATATAAACGTGTAAAAAGGTTGTTTCTGGTGACCTTAATATGCAGAACGGACCCATTCACGACAATTTGGGTTGGGCCTAAGGTTAACACCCTAACCCCGGAAAAAAACTAATATGTTAAATTTGGTTATCAGAAAGAGAAAAACAGACCCGGAAAAAACAACAGAATTTTACCTGGACGTGAAAAAGGACCAGACTACCGAATCGGAACGTGGAACGTGCGCAGCCTGAGCGCTCCTGATGCTCTTATAAGTCTAGAAACAGAGGCTGAGAGGTATAGGATGGATATTATTGCTCTACAAGAAATTAGACAGCCGATAATCGGAAAACAAGATTTGGATAGTCACTCTCTATACTGTAGTGGTCATCCTTCTCGAAGAGAATTTGGAACTGGCTTTCTTGTTGGTGCACGCATACAAGAAGCCGTGATGAAATTCATCCCGGTCAGTGAGAGGATCTGCTACCTACGTGTACGCGGTACATATAACAATATTTCTCTTATTGCCGTGCATGCACCAACTGAAGCTAAGACCGTCGACGAGAAGGATAATTTCTACATAGCACTGGAAGAGGTTATGAAACAAACACCAACACGCGACTTCATTATGGTTCTTGGTGACTTTAATGGACAGGTTGGAAGAGATATCTCTTATGGAAATGTGGTGGGTCCCAACAGCCTGCATTTGAATTCGAATGATAATGGTGAGAGAATGACTGAGTTTGCAGTATCAAATAATTTGAGAATTGCCAGTACGTTCTTTCCGCATCGATCGATTCATAAGCAGACTTGGGTCTCACCGAATGGAAATACTCGAAATCAAATTGATCACGTTCTAGTAACAACACGTTTCTTTTCGAGCGTTCTGGATGTGCGATCCTTTAGAGGTGCATACATTGGAAGTGACCACTTCCTTGTATGTGCAACGATAAGGTTCCACTTCCCGAATCCAGGCATTCCAAAATTCAATCAACGGAAACGTTTTAACATCTCAACATTAAAGAATGCTGAAACAGAAGAGAGATATCAAATCCATATTGCCGAAACATTGGAGAAATCAGAAACCATTAATGGAGACGTCGATAAGTCATGGTATTTGCTCAAAGATGCTGTTTTAAGCGCTGCTGAGGGAATACTTGGACGACCAGAGAACCACTCCCAGAAGCCATGGATGGATCAAGCATGCCTTGTTGCTATTCAATACAAAAGAGATTGCTATCTGAAGTGTCTACAAGGACGCAACACCAGGTCCACGAAGGAGAATTATAAACTGGCAAGACAAGCCGTTACAAAGCTATGTAGACGAACGAAGAGAGAATGGTGGAAGAGACAGTGTGAGGAGATTGAAAGCTTCAATAAGGAACATCAATCGCGTAACTTCTTTCAACAGGTTAAAACCTTAAAGAAGGGCCCTCAAACTAGATCGACTGCTATTCAAAACGAAAATGGGGAGCTACAAGTAGACCTTAAAAATATTTTAGATACTTGGGCCGCTTATTTTGAGAATCTTCTCAACTTAAGTGACCAGCAACAAGTCGGGCGACGAGCTAAGCTTATTCGTGCGTCAAAGGTACATGTAGAAGAACCCACCAGAGAGGAATTCGATGCGGCGCTGTCAAAATTAAAATGCAATAAAGCACCTGGTATCGACGATATAACATCCGAAATGATTGTACATGGTGGCGAAACTCTATCCTCAAGATTGTTTGAACTTGTTCAAATGATCTGGAGGACTGAAACCATGCCACAGGACTGGAACAAAGCTATGCTGATACCAATCCATAAAAAAGGTAATCGCCTACAATGTGCAAACTACAGAGAAATCGCCCTCCTCTGCACAGCATATAAGATCTTTTCCTACATTTTGCTATCCAAAATCAATCCTTTTGCTGAACAACTGTTTGGAGAATATCAGTGTGGTTTCCGGCGGGGCCGAGGTACCACCGATGCACTTTTCTCGATAAGGATGATTTTGGAAAAGTGTCGAGAGTTCAACATACCTGTGCACCAACTTTTCATTGATTTCAGGCAGGCCTACGACTCTCTCGAACGAGAGACTCTATGGTCTGCTCTGGTGTCAATGGGAATTCCTGGTAAACTGGTATCACTATGCAAAATGACAGTACAGAACTCTCAATGCTGTGTACGAGTAGAGAACGAAATATCAAAGTTTTTTAAAGTCGACTCCGGTTTAAGACAAGGTGATGCTATCTCTCCTATACTTTTTAATCTAGCCTTGGAATATGTGTGCCGTCAAAAGAAACTACCGACTAATAACAATATCTTGTCAATAAACTCAGTACAGATGATTGCTTACGCTGATGATGTTGTCATCCTCGGCCGAAGTGAAGCTGTTATGAGTGAGACTTTCAAGTCGCTTGAGAGTGGTGCTAGGAAAATTGGTCTGCAAATTAACTACAATAAAGCCAAACATATGAATGTTTCAAGAGAGGCTGAGAAGAAAGATTTGATGTGCGGCGATGAACGAATTGAGGGAGTTGAATCTTTTAAATATTTGGGATCAATGCTTGACTCAAACAACAGCATACTTACAGATATTAAAGCTCGAATCGCTGCAGGTAATCGAACTTTCTACTCAATTAAACCTCTCCTTGGATCACCGTATGTATCAACTAACACCAAGCTCAAGTTATACAAGACATTGATTAGACCGGTTGTGATGTATGGGTCACAAACGTGGACCCTTACACAAAATGACGAATCGCATTTATCTGTATTTGAGCGTAAGATCCTACGCTACATTTTTGGTCCACTTAAGACAGACGATGGAGAGTATAGAACCCGGTATAACTTTGAGATCAGAGACCTTCTTGAGGGTCCTGATATAATAGGTTGTATCCGTTCTAATAGGATTGCTTGGTTTGGGCATGTTCTACGAGCCGATTCACAGTCTGGAATGATTAGAAAAATGTACGTTAGTACCCCAGGGAGTGGTAGACCGCGAGGTAGACCACGACTACAATGGGAGACTGACATAATAAACGACCTTAAAAAAATCGGCTGCCATGGTAATTATGTCACTGTTGCGAATGACCGTGGTGAATATTCAAAGCTGATTAACCTGGCAACGCTCCTACATGGAGCATGAACGCCTTTAAAAAAAAAAAAAAAAAAAAAAAAAAAAAAAATTTCACACGCCATGACACCTTTTCAAGTTGACGAAATTTGTGTCTTTATTTCTAATAAATCTGCATTTTCATTAATTATATTATGAAATTTAAACTAAAATACTCCATTTTATTTACATTCATTTATTCCTGGTAATGGCATTTTGATAAATTTTTTTATTTTCTCTTTTTAAAAATGTTAATAATTTTCATCGACTAAAATCACTACGGTTTAATTTCATTTTAATTTTAAATGAAAAAAAAGTAATAAAAATAAACAATGACACAACAATGTTGTATCGAATTGAAAACCATAAATTACGAGAATTTCAAGAGAAAAAAAATTGTTTTCCTAATTTTTCAATCTGTTAATTAGAAAAATTAAATTATTTTTAAAATACCACCATTACTATATATTATTATATATCATATATTATATATTATTGAAGCACTTGGTTTGAAACACATTTTAGATAACTTTTATTAAGTAATAAGACACTTTAAATATGGTAAATTATTAAAGTAATAAAATATATATATTTATCACGACGGAGAGTTTTATCCACGTCCATCTTCTTTAAATGCGCTCGGCAAACTCAGAACTTATTAAATTAATAATAAGTTGTTATTAAATTAATAATGGAACTTATTAAATTAATAATGGAACTTATATTTTACACTTTTTAAATAAAAGAGAATATAAATTTTTTATTAACAATTTTATTTATTTCAAATATTTTCATTTAATTATAAAGTATTTTCATTTCACAGTTTTAATTTTAAAATAATACATAATTTTGTTTTAAAGTATTTTTAAATTTACATGTGACAAAAATTAAAAGAACAAAAGGAGTTCGTATATAAAATAAAAGATATAGTAAAATATATTATATTTTACTATATTTTTTATTAATTATTAATTAAAAAATAAATTTACATAGTTAAACTAATAATATATATTATTGATTTTTATATCTTTCTTTTTTGCCTTTCAATGTATAAAAATACTTTTGGATAAAATTCCAAAATTGGTTGCTGATTGCGGATTTTTTAAGTTGAATAAATAAAATATTTTGAAGCACACATCAATTGCTTTTCATGTTGTATAAACTGCATATCGTACACTATCAAAACATACTAGTATTGGCTTTGTTTTAGATCCAGTAATTAACAAAAGTGGCTGAATTGGTAATTCTTGATCCAAATACTTTTGTAACGTCTCTTCAACATTTTGAACAGTTTCACCTATAATGGCAAAACTGTTTTGAGAATCTCGAACAGTGTATTTCTTATAAATTTAATGCTCCAAAGTTTTGTTGATTGGACGGAGTATCATGTGCAGTAAATACATAGTTAATAGTAGAATACCATCTAAATAATATAAAACAGAAAAATATTATATTATTACATAATCAAACATTGAATAGGTTTAATTGTTTTCACTCAAAAATATTACAAATGACATGTCCAAAATTAACTTTTTAACTTGCAGCCGGGTTTCAAATTCAAATACATCAGAAACAGACACAGAATTTCATACAAAAAATTCCGTTGCTGTAAAATTTGAATGGAGTTCTGTTTCTGTTGTATGTGATTTTCAAGTTTGTGGAGTCAAAAAAAAAACAAATTTAAAAATCATACTTTCTGTATTGCGAAGCTTTTCAACAATCTCTCTTAACTTTTCATCGTTAATTTGTTCTTCAAAAATGGGCTGAGTTTTCTGAATGAATGTTGGTAATTTACAACCAAAATCGGTGGTTTTCGTAAACATTGCTTTAAAATAAATGTCTATCTGAAAATTTCAAAAAGAATATTAATATAATTAAAATGTTATTGAAATATACTAATATGGAATTATTAATTACCAGTTTCTAACCAAGCGGTAATTTAAATTGCTCCCATTAGGTTGAAATTTCCGAAGTTGATTTTAATTTTGAAATGTCGCTGAGTCTCAGTTGTTTAGTCCTGTCCCATGCAGACTCAATTTCAGCCCAACTACTCTGTTCATCGACCAAAATTTCTACATGTTCTGATGAATCTGCTTCAGGAACTGAAAACCCAATATTTTTTTAACACGGCATAGACAGTACAAAAATTTACAAAGTTTCACATACCAAACGTAAAATAAAATTTCATAAAATTTCATAATATTTCTTATCTAAAAGAATTTTAATTTTTCAATTTTCTTAACAACACTTTTAGCTTTTCACAAAACTTTTAAATATTTTTTAAAGTTGTTGTTTATTCAGCGTCTGGATATAAACTGTGATTCTTACCAAGATTTTATTAATCGTTATTAAAAATAATAACCTATGGTTAGGTTAGATTAATGTATACTATTATTAATCTAATAACCTACGTTTTTAAAGTAAAAACGTCGATGATTAATCTAATAAAATGGTTATTAAAATTAACTACAAAAATAATAATTTTTGTTTTTATTTTAATAGCTCTACGTTAATCACATGATTTTTTATTTGATTACATGAATTCATTATTTTAATAAAAATTGGTTATTAGTTTAATCAACCGTTGTGATTTTTTTAATAATATTGACCGTATTTTTATTTAAATAAACATTTTTATGAAAATAATAACAAAAAGTTTTAATCGAACGAATGTGGCAATTACTTTAATAAAAATCGTTATTAGAATGATAAAATAACTTATTACACATTTTTAAAACGGGCGGTTATTAAATTTACTAACAAAATTCTCTGAGTGTAGAAGTCGAACAGATGCTTGCTCTACAAGATCTTTAGAGTCGAACTTTAATGGAAACGGATTAGGCGTGGATAATCTAGAAAAATGACAAGCCTGTGATTTGTTCGTATTGAATTCAACACTATTAGCAAGCTCCCAATCCAAAATAGTTTTACAGCAGTGGTGTATTGGGGCCGGAACGTACTGTTGGTACCTTTTTTACTGCCGGAACGCGTTCCGATTCTTTTTTATTAAAATATTAATTTAAAAATATTTATAGAATTAAATTTTCAGTTATATAAAATACTTTTATTCTCTTTCATTTATTAATATCAGCTTTATTTGTATGTTTTTTCCATAATAATAGTATGTATTATTGTATTGTATTCTAACCTATAGCATAATGAACTTAACCTATTGTCTAATGAAAATTTCCTATAAAAAAATTATCATTATTCAATTGGTATGATTCCAATTGGTCAACTTGTTTTGATTTTATTAAAATTATTTTCAAATTATAATCATTGGCCATTGGCTTTGAAACGTTTTGTTCAAAAATCAAATTTTAAGTTAAATTCTCTTATTTCGTTTAGTTGAATTTGGTTGATTGTATGGGATGGGGGTTTTTTATCATCAGGGTTTTTTTAATCAGAAAATTGATTTATCAATTAAAACAATAAAGATTTATTGTTTTAATTGAAGAAAATGTTTTTATTTTATATAATACACAATTCATTGTCAAAGAATAAAGTAGTGTAATCAATTCGTGTGTAATGAATTTTATTTTCTCACAAATTGAAAATTTAAGCTTTTGCTTGAGAATAAACTATTTCATTAAAAATGTTTTAAATAATTTTTATTTACTGTAAAAATTAAATAAATAAAAAGGAAATTTCATTACATTCTGATCGATTAAAATACTATTAAATTTTTTGAACTGTATAAGTTTGTGTGCGTTTCTGCAACCTACGCAATTACTCTTCCATGCGAGGGTGGCTTTCTTTTCCAAACAAAAATAGTTCTTTTTAGTTAAGCAATGCAGCACTATACTCTCGCTGGATTGTTTTCTTTTCAAACTATATAAATTAAACACATTGATTTTGAACTAGTTGCTATAGCTACAGAGGTTTGATACATATGTACTTATAGAATAGAAAAGAACATTTTGGAAAACAAAGAAAACCGAATATTTCGAATGGCGGCACCAATACCGCGGACAATATTTTTTAAATTGAAGATATTTGAAAATCGAAAAATGTATTCGTTCGTAATCGTAAAGTTTTAAGTCAAAATTGTTATGTGCAAAATTTTCCTACATGGACGTATTTCCGAGAAAAAAAAATCATAAAATGTTTGGACTACGTGAAAACCTTGTTTTTTTACATTCTGCGCCCTCTAGCGCTCACATAGATACAACTTCCATCCCGCGATAAAAATTATTTGAAAGTACATATTTTAAACTAAATTAAAAAACAAAATTAAAAAAAAACGTGTCATACATTCCGAAAAAGTGATTTTAAACTTTAAACCTCAAAATAAGGGAGAAAACTAGCCTCAAAAATTTTTTTAATATTTTTATCGTATTCTACGGAAAAAATGCTGACGAACTAATATTTTTTTAAAAAAATTTTATACGCATTAAACTGCTTACAAAATGGAGACGATTGTCGTTCAAGAAAAAAATTCAGATTTGTGACCGTCATCGACGGCAAAGGGGTTGGCCAAAAAATCTAAAAAAAATCCGAAATCGTTTTCTAATGGAGTACTATCAATCCCCAAAATTTGGGCAAAAACAAATTTTTGGTTGTTCCCGTTCACTTGAAATATAGTTATAATTTTTATAAAACTGTTTAAAAAACTGAAGTGTTATTGTCAATATATTTCAAATTTATTTAGTTATTTTAAATAAATTTTTATTATTTATAAGTATCCAATATTTCGATTGCTTTCTTTTGTTTTTGTGAAATTTTTTTTAATTTGTTAATTGGTTTTTTTGTTAATAAAAAAAAAAATTCATAAAAATAAAAGATGTTTTGGATATTTGGGAAAAATCAAACGTAATATATAAAATAAATTGTAATCCACCTTGCAATAATTGCTATATTGGCCAAACAAGTAAGAAATTAATTGTAAGAATCAAAAGCACACGAAAGATTACCATAATATATTGATAGATAATTCTCAAAATCCTAATATCAAAAAACAAATTAAAACTAAAACAATAAATTTTAAACAATTGAAATATACGAAAAATAATAATGATAAACACGGACAAACATCTTTGGTTTCACATGGTTTGGAAAAATTTAAGCAAGGTGATAGTAATCACTTTAATTTTGATTGTGTAGAAGTTTTATTAAATGAAAAAAACAAATTTAAATAGAATTTTTGGAATCAACAGAAATTTTAAAACATGATCAAAATAGTATCAATATCAAAACTGATTTACGGAAGTGATATATATTTCCCAATTTTGAAGAAGCATTTTGCTAATTCCTAAATTGCCTAATATTATATTATTACATCAACTTTTCTTTTAAAATTGTTTTCTATCCATGTTTTGTTTCTTTTTTTTAAAAACAGTTTTGTTTTTTCATTTTGAAAATGTCTAAAGATTTTTGTTAAAGAATAGTAGATTCTTGTATGAGTGTAGAATGATGACAATTCTTCACGAGGATGAAGTTTCCTGCAACGAGCGTAGCGAGTGGAGGGAATCATCCGAGTGAAGAATTTCCATCATCCTATACGAATACAAGATACTATTTTATTCACGACTGCAAAATATTTCGATTGATTTAAAGTTTGCTTGCTAAAGTTTGTATCACCATATTGAAATACATGCATCAAATATAGCATAAAAAACAAAACAAGTTTTTTTATTTTGTATTTTATATATGTATTGTTCTTGTTTTAAGCTGTTTGTTTATATTACTATACCAACAAATGAAGTTTTTAATTTGTTAGGGGAATATTTAATAAACTATAGAACTGTTGAAGAATTTAATTATAATCACTAGTTTTGGAATGAATACAATTACAATGGAAGACATACGCATGGAAAGCATATATTCTTTAGTAGTCGTGGATAAACACATTTTTTCTAATTTATATAGTTTTTTGAACAAATTTATTTGATTGTTTTTTGTGTAAGCTAATTTTTATTAATATAGTTTTATATAAATTTTTGTTTGTTTGTGTTACGCCCGCCAAATTACGTGATATTTAAGAAAATCTACGATCAACTCCAGAACAAACTTAAGTTCTGTATAGGTGGGTTGGCAGAAAATTAGATCTTTGTAGTTAACGGCCCCGGCTCACTAACAGTAATGACTAAATTCCCACTCAACCACCACACTGTATGCGGATACAAATTTCAATTTGCGGATACAAATTTAATTTGCGGATACAATTTGCGGATACAAATTTCAATTTGCGGATACAAATTGCGGATACAATTTGCAAATACAAATTTCAATTTACGAATACAAATTTGTATACAATTTTCGGATACAAATTTCAATTTGCGGATACAATTTGCGGATACAAATTTCAATTTGCGGATACAAATTTCAATTTGCGGATGCAAATTTTAATTTGCGGATACAATTAACGGATGCAAATTTCAATTTGCGGATAAAATTTGCGGATACAAGTTTCAATTTGCGGATACAAATTTGCGGATACAATTTGCGGATACAAATTTCAATTTGAGGATACAATTTGCGGATACAAATTTTAATTTGCGTATACCATTTGCGGATACAAATTTCAATTTGCGGATACAAATTTAAATTTGCGGATACAAATTTTAATTTGCGGATACAATCTGCGGATACAAATTTCAATTTGCGGATACAAATTTTAATTTGCGGATACAATTTGCGGATACAAATTTCAATTTTCGGATACAATTTTCGGATACAAATTTTAATTTGCTTTTGATACAATTTGCGGATACAAATTTCAATTTGCGGATACAAATATTAATTTGCGGATACAATTTGCGGATACAAATTTCAATTTGCGGATACAATTTGCGGATACAAATTTCAATTTGCGGATACAAATTTCAATTTGCGGATACAAATTTCGGTTTGCGGATACAAATTTCAATTTGAGGATACAATTTGCGGATACAAATTTTAATTTGCGGATACACATTTCAATTTGCGGATACAATATCCGGATACAATTTGCGGATACAAATCTCAATTTGCGGATACAATTTGCGGATACAAACTTCAATTTGCGGATACAAATTTCAATTTGCGGATACAAATTTTAATTTGCGGATTCAATTTGCAGATACAAATTTCAATTTGCGGATACAATTTGGGATACAAATTTCAATTTGCGGATACAATTTGCGGATAAATATTTTAACTTGCGGATACAATTTGCGGATACAAATTTAATTTGCGGATACAAATTTCAATTTGCGGATACGATTTGCGGACACATTTCAATTTGCGGACACAAATTGCGGATACAAATATTAATTTGCGGATACAATTTGCGGAAACAAATTTCAATTTACGGATACAATTTGCGGATTCAAATTTCAATTTGCGGATACAAATTTCAATTTGCGGATACAAATATCAATTTGCGGATTCAAATTTTAATTTGCGGATACAATTTGCGGATACAAATTTCAATTTGCAGATACAAATTTTAATTTGCCGATGCCATATGCGGATACAAATTTCAATTTGTGGATACAATTTGCGGATACAAATTTCAATTTGCGGATACAAATTTTAATTTGCGGATACAAATTTTAATTTGCGGATACAAATTTCAATTGCGGATACAATTTGCGGATACAAATTTTAATTTGCGGATACAAATTTCAATTTGCGGATACAAATTTCGATTTGCGGATACAAATTTCAATTTGCGGATGCAATTTGGGGATACAAATTTTATTTGCGGATACAAATTTCGATTTGCGGATGCAATTTGGGATACAAATTTTATTTGCGGATACAAATTTCAATTTGCGAATACAATTTGCGGATATATTTCAATTTGCGGATACAAATTTTAATTTGCGGATACAATTTGCGGATACAAATTTCAATTTGCTGGTACAATTTGCGGATACAAATTTAATTTGCGGATACAGTTTGCGGATACAAATTTCAATTTGCGGATACATTTCAATTTGCGGATACAATTTGCGGATATAAATTTCAATTTGCGGTTAAAATTTGCAATTTGAGGATACAATTTGCGGATACAAATTTTAATTTGCGGATACAATTTGCGGATACAAATTTTAATTTGCGGATACAAATTTCAATTTGCGGATACATATCAATTTGCGGGTACAATTTGCGGGTACAAATATTAATTTGCGGATACAATTTGCGGATACAATTTGCGGATACAATTTGCGGATACAAATTTCAATTTGCGGATACTATTTGCGGATATAAATTTCAATTTGCGGATACAAATTTCAATTTGCGAATACAAATTTTAATTTGCGGATACAATTTGCAGATACAAATTTCAATTTGCGGATACAAATTTCAATTTGCGGATACAATTTGCGGATACAAATTTCAATTTGCGGATACAATTTGCGGATACATTTCAATTTGCGGATACAATTTGCGGATACAAATTTCAATTTGCAGATACAATTTGCGGATACATATAGCAATTTAAGGATACAATTTGCGGATATAATATGCGGATACAAATTTCAATTTGCGGATACAAATTTCAATTTGCGGATACAATTTGCGGATACACATTTCAATTTGCGGATACAAATTTTAATTTGCGGATACAAATTTCAATTTGCGGATACAAATTTCAATTTGCGGATACCATTTGCGGATACAATTTGCGGATACAAATTTCGATTTGCGGATACAAATTTAAATATCGGATACAATTTTCGGAAACAAATTTGATTCGGGGATACATATTTCAATTTGCGGATACAATTGACGGATACAAATTTCAATTTCCGGATACAATTTGGATATAATTTGCGGATACAAATTTCAATTTGCGGATACATTTGCGGATACAAATTTCAATTTGCGGATACAGTTTGCGGATACAAATTTCAATCGATACAAATTTTAATTTGCGGATACAATTTGCGAATACAAATTTCAATTTGCGGATACAAATTTCAATTTGCGGATACAATTTAGGGATACAAATTTCAATTTGCGGATACAAATTTTAATTTGCGGATACAATTTTCGGATACAAATTTATATTTGCGGATACAAATATCAATTTTCGGATACAAATTTCAATATGCGGATACAAATTTCAATTTGCGGATACAAATTTCAATATGCGGATACAATTTGCGGATACAAATTTCAATTTGCGGATACAAATTGCGGATACAATTTGCGGATACAAATTTCAATTTACGGATACAAATTTGTATACAATTTTCGGATACAAATTTCAATTTGCGGATACAAATTTCAATTTGCGGATACAAATTTCAATTTGCGGATACAAATTTTAATTTGCGGATACAATTTCCGGATACAAATTTCAATTTGCGGATACAATTTGCGGATACAAATTTCAATTTGCGGATACAAATTTGCGGATACAATTTGCGGATACAAATTTCAATTTGGGGATACAAATTTCAATTTGCGAATACAAATTTCAATTTGCGGATACAATGTGCGGATACAAATTTCAATTTGCGGATACAATTTGCGGATACAAATTTATATTTGCGGATACAAATTTCAATTTTCGGATACAAATTTTAATTTGCGGATACAAATTTCAATAGCGGATACAATTTGAGGATACAAATTTTAATTTGCGGATACAAATTTCAATTTGCGGATACAAATTTTAATTTGTGGTTACAATTTCAATTTGCGGATACAACTTGCGGATACAAATTTCAATTTCCGGATACAATTTGCGGATACATTTCAATTTGCGGATACAAATTTCAATTTGCGGATAAAATTTGCGGATACAAATTTCAATTTGCGGATATAAATTTCAATTTGCGGATACAATTTGCGGATACAAATTTCAATTTGCGGATACAAATTTCAATTTGCGGATACAATTTGCAATACCTAAGTATTACATTTATGAGCTCGAAGTGGAATTCTTACCCCCACTTTTTTGGGATTTCTCGACGTTTTAGGACCTACTGATTCTAAAAAACCAAAAAAAAAATGTATGTCTGTCCGTCCAGCTGTCCGTCTGGCCGTCCGTCCGGCCGTCACAACCTATGAAATCTAGAAAACCGCTGGACGGGTTTGAAATTTTTTTTTCTAAAAATAGGTTTACTCAATGGGAAGAGCTGAAAAGACGATGTGGTCGATAACTGCACCGAAGTGTGTCAAAAAATTCGTTAAGTGTGTCAAAACGAGAAAATTTGCATATTTTTTGCTTAAAAAACGTTCGTTTTAAGTGATTACGAGTAGGAACATTGAATTTGGAAAAATCTTGATAGTCGGGATTGGTATGTTAGACCAAAATCTAGATTAGTGCATTCATTATAAGTTTGTCAAAAAATTGTTGTCAAGTGTGTCAAAAGAAAGATTTTTATATATTTTTTTACCCAATTTTTTGGAAAAAAATTAAATTAAAATTTTGGTTGAATTGAAATTTTATTTTATTATTATTGAGAATTATGGTTTTATGAGTTTGTCAAAAAAATGTTGTCAAGTGTGTCAAAAGAAAGATTTTATTTATTTTTTTACCCAAATCAAAAAATAAAATTAATAATTTGTTTGACATGAAAATTTATTATTATTATAGAGAATTATGGCATTATAAGTTTGTCAAAAAAATAATGTCAAGTGTGTCAAAAATCGATTTCATTTATTTTTTTAGCCAATATTTTGGAAAAAAAATTTAGCTGTTTTTATGACGTAAATGTTATTGAACATGAATTTGGACATGAACATTTTTGAATTTGTTATAGTTTTTGAAATATTTTTGGAATTTTGAAAAAAGATTGTATCTTTGATTTTGTAATAATTTTTGCAATATTTTTAGAATTTTGGAAAAAGCGTTAATTTTTGTTTTTGTTATAATTTTTGCAATATATTTAGAATTTTGAAAAAAAATAGAATTCCTTTTATATATAATTTTAAAATTTTGAAAAAGTTTCTATTTTTGATTTTGAAAGAATTTTCGGAATATTTTTAGAATTTTGAAAAATTTTAAATTTTTGATTTTATCATAATTTTGTAAAAAGTTTCAATTTATGATATTGTTATAATTTTTGCAATATATTTAGAATTTTGGAAAAAGTTTAAATTTTGAATTTTTAAGAATTTTTGGAATATTATTAAAACTTAGAAAAAGTTTAAATTTTTGATTTTATTCTAATTTTTGGAATATTTTTAGAATTTTGAAAAAAAATAGTTTTTGAATTTTATATATATTTTTGGAATTTGAAAAAAGTTTCAATTTTTTATTTTGTAAGAATTTTTGAAATACTTTTAGAATTTTGAAAAAATTTAAAATTTTTGATTATATAATATATATTTTTATAACTTTGGAAAAAGTTTCAATTTTTGATTTTGTTATA
>OY856187.1:235436035-235489786 GCA_963693315.1 Diogma glabrata
TAGGTTTGCCGTGTGTTTTTCATATAGTGTCATAGATTGTCACACATATGTGCTGTAGTAGATTTGATATTTGTTTGTAGCAAAATTGGATATATGTAGTTTTGCTTGTATGTAGCTAAATTTTTTTAAAATTTGTTCGATATCTGTTTGTAATTAGTCTGTTTACATCAGATTCTACTTGTACACAAAACTGTCTGATCTCGAAATCTACCTATTTTTAGCGGACATCTTGCCGCTCGGACTTTTTTGTTTTGGTTCTGGTCGAAATTTTTTTCTCTATGTCGGCTACAATTGCTATTTTAAACATGCCAACTTGAATTAAAATATCATATTAAAATATTAAAATATCAGAGCGTTGTTGTGGTAGAACCACCATCAATTTCTCATTCAATGACACGCCAGACGTCGTTTTACATGACCACGATACGTATATTTGTGGTTGTACTGTCCAATTTCATTACATCATGGTGGGGTAGATAAAAATGAGTCGACTCATCGTTGTACCTGTGATTGCGTTATTTGTTCCATGTGTCCGAGTGTTTCAAGTTCTGCCATAATTTTTTTGTATTCTATTTCAAACGACGGATTCATTTTGAATTTGCGTTCCATATTCAATTGTCGAGAAATTGCAGTTTGGAGAGAGTTTCCTAAAGGTACATGGTTGGTTTTGTGAAATGACAGTTTCACCACATAGAGTAATATAATCTTCACAAATTGACTCAGCTTCACTTAGTTTTGAATTCGTGGTCACATCTTCGATTAAAAAATATTGACGTAAAAGCATGCCAATCTCCTCCTCTGCATCCATAACAGTGATACAGGAAGTTAAATGATCAGTAGGTGATAAATTGCATCCAGTCACAGCCCATCCAAAAATAGTGGATTGTAATGCATATCCATTTTTCAACAAACCCAGACCATTTGCACCCAGACGGCGTAAATATGAAATTGAACCAGGAGTAGCAGTTGGTTGGTCAAGAAAATTTAGAATTAATTTGCTCAAAATCAATATATGTCGAATGATGTCTGCTAGATAGCCTTGTAATAATCCCTTCAAAAATTTAAATTTATTCACATTAGAATACGCTTCATTATTGTGAACTGCATTGATGTAAAAATCCTGAAATGAAGATCAATGCTCATAGTTACCAATAAAAGGTTCAATATTTAATCTAGGTAGCCGCTTATTGTAATTTAATCCTGTTGTTCGATCGAGAATGGATCTCTCTGTAAGCTCTTCCAAAAATATTTGTTGCTGGTAAAAAAGTTGATCTAATGACGTTGATTGTGGATGTATGTATATATATATATATAAGTATATACATATATATATATATATATATATATATATATATATATATATATATATATATATATATATATATATATATGCATATAATATATATATATATATATATATATATATATATATATATATATATATATATATATATATATAATATATATATATATATATATATATATATATATATATATATATATATATATATATATATATATATATATATATATATATATATATATGTATATATATATATATAATATATATATATATATATATATATATATATATATATATATACATATATATATATATATACATATATATATATATATATATATATATATATATATATATATATATATATATATATATATATATATATATATATATATATATATATATATATATTATATATATATATATATATATATATATATATATATATATATATATATATATATATATATATATATATATATATATATATATATATATATATAAACGATATGAGATATAACGAAAACGACCAGCACTCTCATGGTCGCAATTTGTTAAGGTAGATCAAACTAATTTTCTGTACATGTGTGTTCTACTAATATCTTGAACAAGTTCGTGAATCAGCAAAATCTGACACGTTATTAAGAAGCTAGAGGCTTTTTTCTAAATTTTTAAAACCGTTATAACGGCCGTTTGAATACTAACATTTTAAAAAAATTAACAAATTTAGAACCTATGAACTCTTTTTTATCAATTTATTTTAAAAGTAGACCTCTGCAGTTAGAGGTTCCTGAGTGAGCGGCTCCAACAAAAAAGTTTGCAACCTTTTCTAAAAATGTGTGTTTCATTAATATCTTGGACAAGTTCGTAAATCAGCCAAATCCGACACATAGTTAAAAAACCAGAGGCTTTATACTAGAAAAAAAGTCTGTTTGTTATATCCGTTAATAAACGGCCGTTTGGATATTAACGCTTTTAAAAACTTCATAAAATTTAGAATTTTTGAAACGTTTTTTATCAATTTCTTGCAAAAAATAGACCTCTGCAGTTGGAGGTTTCTGAGTGAGCGGCTCCAAAAAAAGCTTGTAAAACACAAAATGCGTATAAATCAACCGGCATTCTCACGGTCGCATTTTTAGAGCCATTCGAAAAACATTTTTTAAAAATATGTGTTTTATGAATATCTTGGACAAGTTCGTGAATCAGCAAAATCCAACACATGGTTAAGAAACTAAAGGCTTTATACTAGAAAAAAAAATTGGTTTTTTAAATCCATTATAATGGGCGTTTGGATACTAATATTTTAAAAAACTTCATAAATTTAGAATCTGTGGAAACATTTTAATCCGTTACTGCAGTAGGAGGTTTTTGACTTGTCGGCTTCAACAAAAAGTTTGCAACAATCCCCAACAACAACAATTTGCAAAAACTTTATAACAGCCAAAAAAAATAAAAAGATTTGAATAGAAGAAATTAATTTTTTTTCTTAGAAATAAACTATTTTGATATTTTGCAGTAATTGCACGACATATAGGTTTGCCGTGTGTTTTTCATATAGTGTCATAGATTGTCACACATATGTGCTGTAGTAGATTTGATATTTGTTTGTAGCAAAATTGGATATATGTAGTTTTGCTTGTATGTAGCTAAATTTTTTTAAAATTTGTTCGATATCTGTTTGTAATTAGTCTGTTTACATCAGATTCTACTTGTACACAAAACTGTCTGATCTCGAAATCTACCTATTTTTAGCGGACATCTTGCCGCTCGGACTTTTTTGTTTTGGTTCTGGTCGAAAATTTTTTCTCTATGTCGGCTACAATTGCTATTTTAAACATGCCAACTTGAATTAAAATATCATATTAAAATATTAAAATATCAGAGCGTTGTTGTGGTAGAACCACCATCAATTTCTCATTCAATGACACGCCAGACGTCGTTTTACATGACCACGATACGTATATTTGTGGTTGTACTGTCCAATTTCATTACATCATGGTGGGGTAGATAAAAATGAGTCGACTCATCGTTGTACCTGTGATTGCGTTATTTGTTCCATGTGTCCGAGTGTTTCAAGTTCTGCCATAATTTTTTTTGTATTCTATTTCAAACGACGGATTCATTTTGAATTTGCGTTCCATATTCAATTGTCGAGAAATTGCAGTTTGGAGAGAGTTTCCTAAAGGTACATGGTTGGTTTTGTGAAATGACAGTTTCACCACATAGAGTAATATAATCTTCACAAATTGACTCAGCTTCACTTAGTTTTGAATTCGTGGTCACATCTTCGATTAAAAAATATTCACGTAAAAGCATGCCAATCTCCTCCTCTGCATCCATAACAGTGATACAGGAAGTTAAATGATCAGTAGGTGATAAATTGCATCCAGTCACAGCCCATCCAAAAATAGTGGATTGTAATGCATATCCATTTTTCAACAAACCCAGACCATTTGCACCCAGACGGCGTAAATATGAAATTGAACCAGGAGTAGCAGTTGGTTGGTCAAGAAAATTTAGAATTAATTTGCTCAAAATCAATATATGTCGAATGATGTCTGCTAGATAGCCTTGTAATAATCCCTTCAAAAATTTAAATTTATTCACATTAGAATACGCTTCATTATTGTGAACTGCATTGATGTAAAAATCCTGAAATGAAGATCAATGCTCATAGTTACCAATAAAAGGTTCAATATTTAATCTAGGTAGCCGCTTATTGTAATTTAATCCTGTTGTTCGATCGAGAATGGATCTCTCTGTAAGCCCTTCCAAAAATATTTGTTGCTGGTAAAAAAGTTGATCTAATGACGTTGATTGTGGAGGTTGATTTACGGTGACTGATCGTTTACATTTTGCAGTTATTAAACTGGCCTCTACTTTAAAATATATCTTTGAAAATTGCGAAGTTATCTTTATTTTTTTTGTAATCAAGGATTCTAACGATCAAAGTTTCTCTTATTAGCATAAATTGAATGAACATTTTTCACTTATCAATTGTTAACAACAGTCCACAGATAGCAATAAAAAACTTAATAAATTTCGATTATCAATAATATCAAAGACAATAAACAATTACTTAATCTTTCTGTTGCTTATGAAAATCAAAGATATAGTGAAAAAGGTATTATATGTAACAGTTTTAATTTTTATTAATTTACAGTTTTTACTTATCAGTTATATTCGGAAATGAAATACACAGTTCACCAAATCACTTACTAAATTCCACAAAATCTAAACTTTATAAAACAGTAGTGCATTTAAATGTTGAACATTTCCAAATAAGAAATGAAATTAAAAAAAAACAAAACCGACTTCAGGAAAAACAAAAGAGGCACAAAAAAGTGAAAAATAACTCAATTGTTGCTTTTAGAAACAAAAATACGTTACATTTTGATTAATTTAATTTAATTATACCTTACGATAGTCAAAAAAATTACGCTATTATACAAAGTTACTATATTAAAATAGTTACTTTTTGTTTTTATTATAATTATTATAGTTATTATAGTTGTTATATTAGTTATTATATTTTAAAAGTTATTTGTAGTACAAAACTGTTGGAAATCGGTGCCAAGCCCGAGACATATTAGTCGGTTTTTCGTCAATGTGGCACCGACTTCGAACAGTTTTGTACTACAAATAACTTTTAAAATATAATAACTAATATAACAACTGTAATAACTATAATAATTATAATAAAAACAAAAAGTAACTATTTTAATATAGTAACTTTGTATAATAGCGTAATTTTTTTGACTATCGTAAGGTATAATTAAATTAAATTAATCAAAATGTAACGTATTTTTGTTTCTAAAAGCAACAATTGAGTTATTTTTCACTTTTTTGTGCCTCTTTTGTTATTTCTGAAGTCGGTTTTATTTTTTTTTTAAAAGTTTTTTTATTTTTAGTGTAGTCATAGAGCAAATGTCGGCTAGAAAGCGTTCTAAAATTAATAGCTTCAAATGCCGGAAAACTTTCATCAGTGTCAATCTATTAACTATGGTTTTGCGATTTTTGCACAAACGGCATACATATTTTCCGTGAAAGAAAATTATTTACGATAACCTTGAAAATTATTGTAATATAATACTGCCCAAAACATCCAAACAGATTAATATGTTTTGACGAAATCAGCGAAAATGCATTAAAAATATGATTTTTTCTAATTTTCTGAATAATGGTATTTTTCACATCATAGAAAAAATTATGGGACCCTCTGGAAATGAACTCAAATAGAATAAAATTTAAATCATCCAAATCGAACGAGCCGTTTTTGAGAAATCGGTGTACATACCTAAAAAAAAAACCTACAATGAAACACAGAACCTCCTTCTTTTTTGAAGTCGGTTAAAAATATGAAGGGGCTGAAATCTCACAGCTCTGAGATATCAAGACTTCGGTCTGGGTTAAGGATTTTGATATAGTTTTCGGCAGCAAAAAACTTTTTTGAGGACATTGTTTTTAGTTTTGGGCAGCGATGTTTATCAAACATAAAACTCTTTGTTAAAGTACATATATTTTTTAACTCTGTTTAGAAATTTATTACTTTATTATTATTATTTTATCATAAATTAACATAATTTAGTGAAAAAATGACACAATCAGCAAACTACTCAAACCCCATTTAGATTTTCAAGAAAATATTACAAAATTAAAAATTCATATTTCTTTCAAAATTCCAAAAATATTCTAACAATTATAGTAAAAAAAAATTCAAACTATTTTTGAAAAAAAAAAAATGTTCCAAAAATTACAACGAAATCAAAGATTGAACTTTTTTTAGAATTCTAAAAATATTGCAAAAATTATAAGAAAATCAAAAATTGAAACTTTTTCCAATATTCTTAAAATATTGCAAAAATTATAAATAAATCAAAATTACAAACTTTTCATACAAACTTCCAAAAATATTCCAAAAAATATGAAGGGGCCGAAATCTCACAGCTCTGAGATATCAAGACTTCGGTCTGGGTTAAGGATTTTGATATAGATTTCTTCAAAAAACTCTTTTGGGGACATTGTTTATAGTTTGGGCCAGCGATGTTTATCAAACATAAAACTCTTTGTCAAAGAACATGTATTTTTTTAACTCTGTTTAGAAATTTATTACAAAACTAACACGAAACAAATACTGCGATGATTGAGTGATATTAATTACAACTACAAAAAAAAATTTACTACAATCATTCATGTCGTTTGAAGTTTCTGAGATCAAAAGAATATTTCAACTTTTTGCTCAACTGTAAACTTTTTTATTTTTGAGTGAAAAACAAATTTCCAAAAATATTCATCATTACTACAAAAAACTACAAACGATTTTGAACCATCTTGTACACTTGGATTATCAAAATTATCACTATTATCACTTGGGTTATCAATTATCAATATTTTTGGAAATTTGTTTTTCACTCAAAATATAAAAAAATTTACAGTGAGCAAAAAGTTGAAATATTCTTTTGATCTCAAAAACTACAAACTGCGTTAATGTTTGTAGTAAATTTTGTTTGTTTGTAGTTGTAATTAATATCCCTCACATCATAAAAACAGGTGAATCCCCGGCACACAGTGACAGTTTTGATAATCCAAGTAAACAAGATTGTTCGAAATCGTTTGTAGTATTTTAAAGCAATGATGAATATTCTTGGAAATTTGTTTTTCACTCAAAAAATAAAACAATTTGCAGTTGAGCAAAAAGTTGAAATATTCTTTTGATCTCAGATGTATTCTTTTGATCTCAGATCGTTAATATTTGTAGTAATTTTTTTTTTGTTTGTAGTTGTAATTATTATCACTCAAATAATAAAAACAGGTGAATCCACTACACACAGTAATAATGTTGATAACCCAAGTATACATGATTGTTTGAAATCGTTTGAAGTATTTTATAGAAATGATGGATATTTTTGGAAATTCGTTTTTCACTCAAAAAATAAAAAAATGTACAGTTGAGCAAAAAGTTGAAATATTCTTTTGATTTCAGAAACTACAAACGACGTAGATGATTGTAGTAAAATTTTGTTGTTTGTAGTTGTTATGGTAAATTTTTATATATTTTGAGTGCAAAAAACATACATAAAAACAGATTAATCATCATTACTAAAATCTATTCATCATTACTATTAAATACTACAAACGTTTTCGAACAATCTTGTATACTTTGATTATCAAAATCATCACTGTGTGTAGGTGATTCACATGTTTATATGATTTGAGTGATATTAATTACAACTACAAACAAACAAATTTACTAAAAACATTAACGTCATTGTAGCTTCTGAGATCAAAATAATATTTCAACTTTTTGCTCAACTGCAAATTGTTTTATGTTTTGAGTGAAAAACGAATTTCCAAAAATATTCATCATTTCTATAAAATACTTCAAACGATTTCGAACAATCTTGTATACTTTAGATATCAAAATTATCACTGTGTGTAGTGGATTCACCTGTTTTTATGATTTGAGTGATATTAATTACAACTACAAAAAAAAAATTACTACAAACATTAACGTCGTTTGTAGTTTCTGAGATCAAAAGAATATTTCAACTTTTTGCTCATCTGTAAACTTTTTTATTTTTTGAGTGAAAGACAAATTTCCAAAAATATTCATCATTACTATTAAATATGTATTACAGTACAGTATATGTATTACAGTATAGAAGACTAACGTAACATTTATACCGAAATTCACAACTTTGTTTCCTTATAACTAAAATAGTAAAGATTATTTTAAGCACTTTTTGACTTTTTAAAATGTAAATCAAGTTCATTTATCTAAATTAGAAAGCTTTTTTATTTAAATTTAAATTTTTAGATATTTTTTAAATAAAAATTTAAAAGTGACTAACGTAACATTTTTTATACAATTAACTTAACACCTAAATTATGAACCGAAATTCTCTAGATTTGATAAGTTTCTTTAATGTAATTAATGTATTTTTTAAAAAAGCCAATAACCTTTTAAAAAATATGCTAGTTTTTCTTAAATTGACGCTTTTGATTTAAATGATGTGTGACTAACGTAACGTGACTAACGTAACACAAAAGTATTCTTGTATTTAGAATGCTTACCTCATTTATTTGGAAAGCAAAGCAGTCCAATTCAGACACTCCAAACTTTAGCTTACAGAAAATAAAAAGTCTAAAACAATTCAGTTTATTATATTTCTGCTATGCTATATTCTTTTTAGATATATTTTCATTCGTATATTAAGCCTTTTTCACAACCATGCGCTTAATTGCATTCTAAACAAAATAACTATATTGGAATTTTCACAATTGTTGCCATATCTTATAGTAAAATATATGAAAAAAAAATTATAGGCCACAGTTACAGTTTTGTGAAGAAAAAAAATTAAGCTTGAAGGTTGACTTTAAAATGGAATGACCCTAATGAAGAATATTTTTGGAAATTTACTTTTCACTCAAAAAATATAAAAATTTACCATTACGACTACAAACAACAAAATTTTACTACAATCATCTACGTGCGTCGTTTGTTGCTTCTGAAATCAGAAGAATATTTTATTTTTTGTCAACTGTAAATTTTTTATGTTTATGTTAGAGTTGTACTAAAATTTGTGGTTTTGCATTAAAGTTAGTTTTAATGCAACATTTGTTTGCAATTTAATAATAACAAAGCTTGTATTAAAAATTGCAGTAGCTTTTTCAACTGTGTAGACAATTAAACATATCCGCAACTGCTCTTTCTCTACCGCAAAACGTTACTTAACTCTTCGTCTAGCACATCCACAGTGTTTCTTTCACATACTACATCCCATACAGTGACATCGATGTCATCTGACGTATAACAACATTAGGCTTAAGCATACTAGCTAATCTTACAACTTTGTTTCTAGATCCACTTATAAAATTAAAAAAAAAACTCCATTGATGTTTATTTTGCCTCTCCGGCATATCATGACTATCACTACATATGAATATAAAATAAAATCCATAATATAATAGTCGTGAGTCTCTACTACGAGCTAACGATCAAACTGCAATATGGGTAACGAGGTCAACTGAGGCGCTATAGGTCTAGAGTTCAATTCCTGGCATTATACATTTTTTATTGTTTTTTATTATTTATTTTTAAATAACATTAAAATTATTGTTTTTTATTCAAAAATTTAAAAAATCATAAAAATTTCGCTTTACGACACTTAAATTGATCAATAATGTAGTTTTTTAAAGTTATTACTACTGTCTCGGCAATTTCGTCCAAATTAATATCATTTCGATAAAAACTAAAAAATTAGTTAAATTTTTTGGACAGGCAGTGCTAAAAATCATATACTATATTTTCCATCATTATTTTTGCATAGTTTTATTACTGTAAATAAAATAAATAAAAACAAGAAATGCTATTTGAGTATTTTTCTTTCAATATGAGTTGACATCTTCATCACAAGGACCGATTTAAACACAGTTTAAATGCACAATGAAACAGTCTGACGTCATTACGTAGTAAAATTTAGAATGCATTCAAGGGATTTTACGACATCTGCAATATTTTGCTTCAGTTTTTTAATTGGAGAAGTGTTTCGTGGTTATTCTGTTTTTTATACTTATGGTTTTTGTTTTCTTCGTTTTTCATTGTTTCTATTTTCTGTAGGTAGAATGTAAATAGGTAGAATTTCTAAAGATTCATAGAACATTCTATTTTTTTAGAAATAATTTATACTTTAAATTGTACAAAGTTGGTAAATGGTTTTTATAATAAGGTTATTAATTACAAGATTAAATTTGCATTAAAATTAATTGGTTAAAACAGATTAAATTTAATTTTACTTAATTTAAGTTAAATTGTCCAAAAACATTTAACGTAGGCATGGTTTAGTTATTTAGTTCACATGGTTTATTTCAAATACATAGTTAGTATTATTTTTTAATTAATTAAACTAAACAAATTACGAAATTAAAAGACAATAACCAACCCAATAAAATTTCTACAATGTTCGATCCAATATATTTCAATATAATAAATAAGAAAAATAAAATAAAAAACAAATTTACAAGAAACAAAATTGATGAAAGTAATTGAAGGCATATTTCTTTACTTTCTGACACCATATTAACTGTACAATTTAACATCTCTAGCATGTCAAACACTGAGTGCTAATTTTTCTGTTCCAAAAATCACAAAATTTTAAAAAATAGTTTTAAAAAATGTCAGTTGCATTTCCCAAGGGCGGTGATAATCCGAAATAATGTTTGCCAAAAACTTCGAAAGCAAGTACATATATTGATACAGGCACGATTCCGTAGGCCGAGGGCTTTTATCAATACCACTTGCTTGAGGAATTTTTCAAAAAATTATGAGAATTTATCAACGAACGAGGGGAATTCGTTTAGAAAATTGTTTGCCATTTTTCATTTATTTATATATTTTTTATGAATTATACGTTGGCCTACTGTGATATCAGTTAATTATTTCAAAATTAGATTGATAATTTTTAATATCCCAGTAGGTCAGACGTATAAATATTTGTTATTAGTATAATTCAAATTTTATTAGTGAAACTGAAAGAAGTCATTACATTTTAGAGAATTTCATTGGTTTAAATTAAAATAAAATTAAGGCAAAAAATTTTCAACATAATCTATCAAAATTTACTCAAGTAGGTTTGCAGAATAAATTAAAATGTTTTAGTAGATTTGCAGATTCAATTTCAGTTTCATCGTGAAATGGGTTCTCTGGCATGGCATTTCTTCTTATGGCATTTCTTCTTATTATTATTTTCAACAATTTGTGCTTGAACTTGCCGAACGAAACAATTGCGGATATATATTTCATATAAACATTTATAGTACACCTCACAATGATTTCTGTAAAATTAGTTAAGCAGGAGGTGCATACAGAATAGATTAGAAGAAGTTGGATTGTGATGGATAGGGGTTGTATCAAAATCGGTTGCAAAAAGGAAGAGCGATTTAATGTGCGTGCGGAAGGAGGGTGGAGCCCGCGGGATACCCCCTAGTTACTATATAAGTGAGATCAGATTGAAATGTTGAAAGGTTTTGCTTCCAAAAATCAAATATTTGGTCTCAACGTAATATGTACAAAACAAAATTGAATCTTAAGGGCTAATATTCCTTGCCCTACACAATTCAGTAAATGCTATTGTTCCCTACTAGAGGAACATGAGTATCAAAGATCATCAAAAGAAATATCCTGATTTGAACCATCAAAAAAATTTACCAAAAACTCGATTTTCATTCTGTAAAATAAATTACCTAAACACTAATCTAAACAAGATTAATATTTGAAACGAAAAGCAAAAAATAAAATTGAACATGTGAAATCTTAAAATTAAATTCCTTAAAGCAAAATCTTAATTTTAATCCTTATCTCAATAAAAAAATCATTTTCTTCAAAGAAATCTAAAATAGTTCATTTGTTTAGTTTTTTGTTTATTCAGAAGTTTATTATTTCCATTATGCAATAGTTTATTATGTCCATTATGCAATAGTTTTTTTTAAAACTATCTTCGACTGTTTTTTTAAAGGATATAGAAAATATAAATAGAAAGAAAAGGATAATAATCAATGTTTACCCATGTCTGGGGGTATTATTGTAGTTGAATAAAAAAAACTAAACTTTTATTTCGATACCAAAGGACATAAAAATAAATTTATAAATAAGAAATCGCTCAGGGCGTGAGACTGACCTTAAATTGAATATTTTTTAGTTACGTATGAGTTATACATTTGGTACATAAGAAGAGTTAAGATAAAAGATTTTGTGTATGGAGAATAAAGAAAATTTTATAACTAAAAAAAATGTGATGAAAACCAAATCATAAAGGGAAGAAAAAATGTAATCTATTTTTAAATTTCCCAATAAACTCAGAAAGAAATTACAAAGAAATAAAAAAACAAGATCTTAGTCATGTAAACAAAGTCTGTTTTTGTTAATTACTGACGACATGTAGTTCATTTCAATTAATGGAATGTCCGAAAACCATTTAGTCAAAATCAGCAGAAAAACGCGTACATATCATAATATAAATTAAATAACAGAAAAAACATTTGGTAAATTCATTGTTGGTGGCGAAATTTTTGACTTTTTGATGATGATCATTTTGATTGTCATTCGTCATTCTTAAAGAATTTGATATTTTAATAAAATTAAGTAAAAGAATTGTTTGAATTATGAATTATTATATAGTTTTTCTAATAGACTGAGGGTCATGTTTGAAATGAAAGTGAAATAATTTGAATGTTACTATGATGACCAGCAAAAAGAGTTTTTGATGAATAGCTAATTTAAAATAAATTTATAATGTTGATTATATATCAAGGACTTTTCAATCAAAAATATAACATTTATTTAGAAGGAAAGTTTATTATATTTCAACAAATTTGATTTTATGTTGTCGGTAAAAATATGTTAGTTAAAATATATCAAACAGAATTTTTGATATTTAAAAACATCCATCAAAGTTATTTTACTGGATATTCTATTCGATTCATAAAAAACCAAGTGGAAATCAAAAATCTTTTACATACGAGTACGTAAATCAAAAATAAATTTCCATATATATTTATATTTTTTTTACAGAATTTCTACATCCTTTCGTTTTTTTAAACATAACTTAAAAAAATTATTTGAAGACCGCAAGTTATAATTCAACAAAATTAAAAAAATTATAATTGTAACTAAAACAAAAAGAAATTTATGACAAATTTTTTTATCTGAACTAATAGAATTGAAGATGGAACATAAGAGAAAAAAATTGATGATTTTCACATATGTAGAACACATGTTTTGTCTGGAAATCAAATATGACATGAAAATAAAATCATATACATTTATATTATTTTAGTGATCGGTGTGCCTGGTCATATTGTATTTAATTACAAAAAAAATATGTGAAGATTAAAAAAAAGAAATCCATTACAAAGATCAACAACAAAAATGTATAAACATTCAAGTAATCACGACATCAAGAAGTTAAGATGTGGTTGTGGTTTTTAAGGCATACTTGACATTTACAAACTTATTTTTGTTGTTTAAGGGCAGTGAAATAAAAATGGTCGTTACAGAATAAGTTTTTCATTACTGTGTAATAGGGTTTAAGTGCGCTTCAATCTATTCAGACGACGGTGTCAACCTCAATCTTACTTACTTGATGATGCCACGCTATATTGCTTGTGCGAAGAAATGAGTCTCTATATAACTTTATATGGACTTTAATCATTATGGAAAAGAGTGCGAAACATAATCGAGGAATATGTCACTAGCTAATAGTCATAGCTTAGCTAAGATTATTAGCAACCCCATTTTTTGTTGCTGAAAATTCTAAAAAAAAATTTGGTTTTTACAAATGGTTTCATTTTTATCGCCAGCATCTATCTTATTATTGTTATCATGTATTTACTTTAGATAAAATGAATTATATGTATAACTGTATAATTGAACCATAATACGAAGTACGCTTAGCATAAAACAGTGTATTGTAAAAGACAAGAAATAATAAACATTGTAATTTCGATAACAAATAAAAAGTAATGGTAACAACTACGAAGTCACTTGGTGTAACTTATTATTAATATAAACATAATAATCATGATGCATTGGAATTTTTATATTGTTACGACTCTACATAAATGCAATAAAATGTAAAACAAAATTGTATTCAACCAGGGTTACCTGCTATTACACAACATAAACCCGATTAAATTTTATGCAAACCCGAAGATTTCATCAAATATTATAAATATTCCAGTCAATAAAGCTGGGACATAAAATAGTTTCTTATAGGAAGATGAATCAAAAAAAATTTTTGCATTAGCTTCTATGAGTCCCCTAGATCCCCCCAAAACTCAAAATTAACCCCACGCTTTGCTTCAAAGAAATTAATCACTTTATAATTCTATTTTTTTTTTTTTTTTTTTTTTTTTTAATAAAAAGTGTTGTGTAGTAGGAATTACAAAATGTGTCACAACAACACATAGATACCTTTTAAGACGTAGGTCCCACAACAACATGCGTCTTGAGGTATAGGTGGACGCTTTTTTTAAATCTTTGTGGATTGAAGGCACTCGAGACTATTGATTCGGGCAAAGCATTCCATGTGTACGATGTACGCACAAAGAAATCTCTTTGCATTCTATTACTATGACAGTGAGTAATCTCGACAGTTCGACCGCCCGCACAAACCGATTGACGAGTAAAACGGGGAAAAACATATGTCTGAGGCATTATGGACCTGATTTCATCCGAGCACTGCTGGTGACGATATTTATAAAAAACAACGAGATCAGCAACAGTGCGACGATGTTGCAGGGAATCAAGACCTAATGTTAAATCTCGATCACCAACAATTCGTATAGCTCGCTTTTGAACAGAGTCCAAAAGAGCCAGGATAGTAACAGATGCAGCGCCCCAAACTTGACAACAATACTCCATACAGGGACGAATATAGGACTTATAAATGTGGAGTAATTGATGCGAAGTAAAATATTTTTTACATCTATTGAGGAGGCCGAGTTTTCTTGACGCGCTCTTTGCCATGGCCATTATATGATCGTTCCAGAGTAAGTCATTGGATATTGTGACTCCCAATAAACGAATGCTTTTACATTCGTCTATTTGGTCGTCACACATATTAATTGAAATGTCGTTGGGAAACTCGGTCTTTGATCTGGAAACAATCAATAGCTGTGTTTTGGTGGAATTAAAATTGACCAAATTTTTGTCACCCCAATCGGCGACTTTTTTTAGGTCCTCGTTTACATTTATGGCAGCGTCTCTCCGGACGGGATTTATTCGTTCATGCATTTTACCCTTTGAAGATAGGGGGACGAATGACTTGTGCAGTGTACTATCATCTGCAAAACTATTTATTGGGTTACTGGTGATTTGCAACAGTTCGTTGATATAAATTAAAAATAAAGTGGGAGATAAAACTGAGCCTTGGGGTACACCAGCGTTAATTAATTTGGACTCAGAAGAAAAGCCATCTATAGATACCGAGATGTATCGGTTAGACAGAAAATTTTGAATCAAATTCACGACTGCGGGATGAAAACCGTACGCAACGAGCTTGTTGATCAAGTTGGCATGCCAAATTCGATCAAATGCTTTTGAGATGTCTAATGCGATCACGTACGTTTCACCACCTTTCTCAAGTATGCTATTCCAAATATGTGCCACATAGTTCAATAGATCGGTTGTTGATCTTTTGTTTCTAAAACCATATTGGCTGTCAGATATCAAATGGTTGTCTTCCAAAAATTTGGATATGTGTGAATTAATATAGTGCTCGTATATTTTAGACATGACTGGGAGTAAGGCTATTGGTCTATAATTTGAAATATCACATTTCGTTCCTTTTTTTGGGACAGGCTGGACATTGGCCAACTTCCAGCAGGAAGGATAAATACCAGATTTATAGGATTTATAAAATATTTTGGTGAGGGTTGGTGCAAGTTCTTTTGAAAATGTTTTTAGAATAACAGGGGGAATGTTGTCCAGACCAGAAGCTTTGTTGTTGTTTAACCCCCTTAAAAGTTTTTCGACAATTTTGGGTTTGAAATGTAATTGTTTCATATTAACTCCTGAAGACTGGATTTGGGGTATTTCTTTAGGAGTTTCTAAAACTGTTGAATTTGAAGCAAAGCGTTCCGCGAACAATGTAGCTTTTCTTGCAGGGTCAGTAATGATTGAGTCACCATCAATGATAGGAGGGATAGAAGATTTAGTACCACAATTTAAAGAATTAATGGCACTGTAAAAACTTTTGTCAGAAATTGACATACTCGAAAGTTTTGCCGCTTTCGCTCTGTCAATCTCTGCTTTTTCGTTTTCAATTATCTGGTTTGATATTTTATTAGCCTTTAAATATTGGGATCGATTAACAGAGTTCTTTTTATGAATCCAAATATTAAATAATCTACGTTTGTTTCTAAGAGCCAATTTGGCTGCTTTCGAAAACAAATATTTTTGTTGGGGTTTCATTATTGAAAAGGGAACGAATTTGTTAATACCGAATTGAATGGTTTCAGTAAAGTTTTGAGCAGAAACATTTACATCGTCAGTATAAAAACAATGACGATCAAAAGGGAAACCTTGAAAAAAACTTCGGAGACCATTGGTGTCCATTTTTGAAAAGTGAAATATTTTACGGGATTTGGGAACTCTAGTTTGTAGCAAATCAGTTTTGATAACTGATGTGATTAGATAATGGTCAGAATTTCCAATACTACCCTTATCGACATCAACACTCGTAATATCTGGCATAGATGTGAGATAAAGGTCTAAGAGAAAACTTTTATCACCGCCATTACGAGGAGTGAAAGTTGGGCTTTTTACGATCTGCGTCAGGTCGTGCGATGCAGCAAATATTTCTGCCTGCCTTCCATTGTTGTCGTCGTCGGTCATTTTGGAAAATTCCAACCACGATTTGTTGTGGACGTTGAAGTCACCGGTAACGATAACCTCACAACTTTGAAATTGTGCTCTAATTTCGTCGACAACATTAGTCAAGTCATTAAAAAAATTGGGATTATGTTTGTTTGGGGACCGGTATAGAGCTATTGTGAAAAAAGAAATTTCAGGTAGACAAACCTTTAATACTACTGTACTGTAGCCATCACCATGTACTTCATAATTTGGAAAGCGTTTATATGCAACACTCTCATGAATGTATGCACATACACCTTGATGGAGTTTAAAAGCCGATTCAAGCCCATATTTGGGATTTAGTATTACGTCATAGGGATAGTTTTCAGAAACTTGTGTTTCTGTAAGAAAAAGAATATGCGGTTGGTCGTGCTCGACGTAGATCTTCACGAGCCACAAGACAATCTTCGCATTCTTATAAGCATACCTTAGAAGTTTCATATGTGAGAACATTTACTATTTATAACAACTCCGTATACTAATAGAATCCATTACCAAAAAATGTTTTCTCTGCTACGTACATTCTATAATTCGATTACACCATGATATTAAATATATACTTATAATTTATTTTTACCACTTGACCGGAATGAACTAATATTCATAAAAACCCGGAGAAATAGTCCTAGCTCCGGAGCTCCGAAGACGTACTTTCAAACCCCAAGTCTTCAGAGTAAAAAGTACGAGTTGGTAGCCCTGTATTCAACCTCAATATACAATATTTCAAAAATAAAATCAACTATGCAAATGAGTCAAAACATTAAATGAAATATATTGAAAATAATTACGTAGATTTCTGGAGCTTTCTTTGCAAAGAATGGATTTTCTAGAATATACCATTAATTATAAATTAACGTCTCTGAATATCCGAAGATACCATGTCAACTAGTGATAAGCATGGAATGCAAATTAAGTTTCTCTGAAAAATGTATGAATTATGCCGGAATTAGGAATGCCGTTGTAGAGTGAGAATTAGTTTTTTTAGACTGCGATAATGTAAAGTTAAATTAAATTAGGCAGCGATAGTGTAAATAGTTGAAGTGATTATGTTAAATGAAATTTAACTATGAATAAAGTTTTGGGTGTTATTTGAGTTGATTTTCAGAGGCATTTTGCTTACTTGGAAAGTTTAACATGGGTGAATTTTGTCGAGTTAAATAGTTGCTTCTTCTACGGTCTTGCTGGTGTTTAAAATTGCGGTCAGAAATACAAACATGTAAAGAAAAGGTTACCTGCTTTGGCCATCATGTCCGTTACCCTTGAGTAGCCAGGCTAGCACTTTTTCAATTGAGCTAGTACGGCGACAACGTAAAACAAAACGTCTTCACGAACAGCTAAACGAAATAATAAATTCATTGAAATTCGTTAAAAAGTCAACAAACGACATATTAAAACAGAAATTAAAAAATATAATGATCAACTACTAAATGTCATTTTAAAAATAAATTTAACTTGGTCAATTAATTTTTTACCGAAAAAAAAACGCATTCGAGACGTTTTCTTTTTCCCCACAAACTTCTTCATACGAGAAATTTAAAAAATCATTTTTTTCAAATCTTATGGAATTATATGTGTGATATCTATAAAAGGGGAATCTTTTTGTTTTATCTTTAATTAAAATAAAACGAATTTTCTTTCAAAAATTTGTTGAATGATTTAGGTTCAATTATCATACAGTTAAATTGTTACAGTTATGATTGATAAAAAGAAAACCAAAAGATACGAGTATACAATTTTACGAAATGATCAAACGATATCCTGTTCGTTAATGAATTACAGAAAATTATGGTCAATGAATGTGGTGGATAATTATTTTATTTAAGAAGAAATATAAATGGAAAACATATGACGATAATTTCACGATCGAGGATGTAAGATTTTTTTCTTTCGTTCTAATTTAATGTTCTGTTTTAAATGTTATTTTTTGTTTAACGTTTGTTTTTAAAATAAATTAAAAAGGGACATTATTCAGTTATCAAAACATCCGGTGGATGAAATTTAATGTGTTGTGTTCTTGTGATACATGAATAATGGAAACAGGTGAATTTTAGTTATGAAATAAAAATAATATGTAGACTTAAACGAAGTTAAAATATGTAATGATAGACTATGCCTGAATCACTAGTCATACACGATATGATTTTTTGTTCGGATTTGTCCGCTGACTTAGTTCGTCGCTAAGATATCCTTCAGAAAAGCTGGAAAAAGAGCGAAACTTCAGCGGGTCAGAGCCGTGCACTTTATGACGTGATACTTTTTTAATTATTTTTTCGTTGAATGTTATTATAAAAATTATTTAAGTTGTACTTTAAGCCACATATAATAAAATATCAATACCATCTCAATACCACATTAATTAAGGTATCACAAATCATTAAGAAACATACAAACTCAGAAAAATATTTCATAAGAAATTTATTACGTAGCTTATTTTAATTATTATTCTAGAATGCTCTAATTAAATATAGATTGATCTGATAATGCTGAAGAAAATTTCCTTTCTGACTCTCATGCGGCCACTCATGCGGTTTCTTAGTAGCCATAAACGATATTCTAATTTTTTTCTTCAGTTTTTCTGCCCCCACCAATTACACCACCGCGGCAATGATTATTCCACTATCAAACTTCCTCATCATACATCTATTATATTATCAATTTTTAACGTTTATTGGTCCGAATTTATGTTGCAAACGAAATATTAAATAAAACTGAGCGCAAAAAACGGACGTCTTGTGAAGCGAAACAAAACTTAATTTTTATATAATAATCTCAGTAGTAGTAACTGGACGAACGAAAGCGAGGACGGCTATTACACAATTTTGGACAAACCCGTACGCATTAGTAGCACGCAATAGTTTTTGTAACAAATGCTGAAAAATTTGTTATTCTCAAAAATTAAAACAAACTAAATGTCAACACTTTCAATCCTTAAAATACAGTTTTTTTTAAAATCAAAGCAACCTATTTTTTGGTATGAAATTTGGTGGTGACATGACATGACATGTTTAAAAATTTTTTCGGAAAATAAAATTAATAAAAAGTTTAGCATTATTTAAACTTGAAACTTTTTGGCAGATCCGTGGTCCACCAACCAAAAATTATTTTAATAACTTGATCTCAATAACATATTACAAAAATCAGCATCTTTATCATGATATTTTTTATCATTCGGATCAATATTCTGATCAATAGGTTATGTAGATTTTTATAAACAAGACTTACAGATAAAAGATTATGGTTGAAATAATAAAACTTAGGTTATATCCTAATGCGGTGAGGATATAACCTATATTCACTCGGCATGAATTGCAATAATTTGCTTGTGGCTGATATATTTTTAATAAAATGTTTTGTATAATATTGCTGACATTATGAGTCATAACAACACATAGAACACTTGTAAGACCTAGGTCTTAAAAGGTTCTAGAACTTACATTACAATCAATATTAATTAAAGTTAGGGATCATTTGATTGGTTGCTGAAAATTATAACGACCAACAAAAATATGATCAGTGGATATTTTCTTTTAAAATCTAAAAATAAACAGTCAACACATTAATCATACCTTCATTCCGTGATCAAACAACTTAAGATCATTTCATAAATAATATCTGACCTTAAGATCATTTCATAACTTAATGGAAGATCTGGACTCATTTTAAATTTTGACAAAATGGCGGGGGCCCGAACACCTCTAAGTTTAAATCTTCAATAACTTTTAATACCGGCTTATGGTCTAATGGAAACTTGATATATAAGGTTAAAGTACTGTTTCCAGTATTTTTGCATACCAACTTCCGATTTGACACATCCAGTTAAAAAGTTTATTTTAATTTGTTTATCCCTACAGTAGCCTACAATTACCGATCGATTTTCATGAAACGTTGGTAAAAGCGTTCAAGTAACATGAGAAAGATTTTATCAGCTTTTGGAGTACATTGGATAAAGGGTTGGGGGTCCACCGTACAACAGGTGGTTTTTTCCACCATGTTTTTTATGTTTGTTGGGAGCATACTAGATTCGTTCGTGAATGAATTTTAATGACACTTTAGAAAAAGATGCAAATCTGTATGGCAAGAAACTGATTAGTTTTTGAGCGATAGTGAACAAAGTGGTGAGGGTGTTCCATACACTTGTGTTTTTGAAAGCTCAATAACATCTGTACCTGATAATCGAATTGGATGAAACTTAGTACATAAGCATTTAGCACGGTTCACTAAAGTTCTGCATCCTAACTTCCGGTTTTTTACTTCCGCTAAAAATATTTTTTTGTATTTTTTTGAATTTTTTTCAGTGTCTTTATGCACACTACAACCTACAATAATGAAGTGATTATGATGAAACTTATGGAAAAGGTTTCAATTAGAGTGAGAAGATAACTATCATCATTTGGGACACATTGATAAAAGTGGCGGGGGGTCTCCCATACAACTGCTGACGTCACACTTTGTTTTTAAAGTTTGTTGGGAGCATACGGATTTCATTCATTGATCAATTTTAATGACTTATGGTAAATTTATTTAGAGCTGCAGCATCAAACCTTTATTTATGCATGAAAAGACTAGTTTATGTGGTCATTTGTGTCTTTATTATAACAATATTTCGATCCCTGTGTGGATCATTATCAAGTTGATTTAAAAAAACAGTGTATGATTCTTAAATGAAAACAAGATTAAAATATAAGGTTAGAGAACAATTTAAAATCAAAGTAAAATTAGACCTTATTTTAATAGATTTACGAGAATGTGTTAGGAATTATGCGAAATGATATAAATATATTAGACAATTATTTTTACAACTAACCTAATTAATTGCTTGCATGTAAAAATTAACATTTTAATTGGGGAACCAAAATGGTAAGGGAGTATTAACGGTAAAAATGCTATGTTTATGAAGTTGATAGAAAAATTCCTATAAACTCCTGATGTATTAAAAATTAGAAAAACTAAAAAACAAGAAATCACAAAAAGAAAATTAATACCTGTTTCATATACACAACAGTTATATCACATATGCATGAAAAAAACACTATATATATATAAAAAAACTTTAAGTTACTTGACTAAAACATATAACATATTAAAAATTACACTAAAAATATTCACAAGCAATTTTATAATTTACAATTTAATTAAATTAATTAATAAATGGAATAGTAATGCTGTGTAATGCATATTGTTATACTATGGTCAAGATATGTTATAATTGGATTGTTTTTAACAAATGAGGGGAAATGTATTCTACAGAGAAAAATTTGTTAGAGAGAAAGACAATTTGTTCATGGCAGCGTTATCAGTAATGTTGGTGAACGAAAAATTTAAGTTGAAGATCAGTTATATATTATAAGAGAAAAAAAAAAAAATTGGTAATGTATGAATATGTATGAGAAATTTAAATTGTTAAAAATTGAAAACGTCATTAGTGTGCTGATGACGATCTTGGTCTGATACGTTTGATGATTTGATTATATTGAACATCTATGTTGTTGGTGTCCGTCTTAATATTAACAGATGTAGGGCTCAGCAATATGTGACATGATTCCAGGATGCGCCTTTTATGTTGATGAGACTCTTTGTGAATTATATTGGCTTCCTCAAATTTGAATTGATGACCGGTATCCAAAGTATGGCGAATCAAGGCTGTTTTTCCATTGTCGTTTTTATGTCGTACCCTGAAATCATACTCATGTTGCTTAACTCTAGTCCCCAATTTTTTGGACGTTTCACCAATGTAGACGCCGTTGCAACCACCACATGCTATACTGTACGTTAGGCCCGATTGGTCAAATTTGTTGATTTTAGCTTTAGTGTTGGTAAAGATTGTGTCTTTTAATTGATTGTATGCCTTAAATGCAATTTTTAAATTGGGGGCCTTGTTATTTATTATTTTGCTAATTTTGTTAGATAGAGGGGCAATATAAGGAAGGGACACATATGCTGACTGGATAGGATTGTTTGGTTCGGAAGTAGAAAGTGGAGGTGATATTGAAATGTTAGGTATGTTAGGTAGAGTGTAATAGGGATCGGATTCTATTATTTTCCTACGTAATATCTTGTGTATGAGGTGTTTTGGATAATTATTCTTATGTAGTATGTTAGTAATGTCATTGATACATTCATTGAAAAAACGGTCATCACTCAAACTTATAATCCTGTTTGCAAGAGAATTAGCGATGTTGTGTTTTAAATATGTTGGATGTGCTGATAGAAAGTTCAGAATACGTTGGGATGAGGACGGTTTGGAAAACCATTTAGTTAGGATAGTGTCCTGTGATCGTATTAGAGATATATCTAAGAAGTTGATGCAACCATTCTGTTCAATTTCCATTGTGAATTGTAGGGATGGATGGAATTCATTCATAATATGTAAGATGTCATCAGTGTCCAATGTGTGGACCACACACATGAAGTCATCTACATACTTTTTAACAAACTTAGGTGGATTAGGATATTTTGGAATGACATTATCGCAAAGAGATTCCAAAACTAGGTCAGATAAAATCGGGGCTAAAGGTGAGCCCATTTGGAGACCTTTTATTTGTTTGTATAAGTTGTCCTTATATTGGATCATGCTACATTCAGTCGTTACAAAAGAAAGAAGATTTAAGAACGTTCTAAGATCTATCTTGGTGTATTGAGATATGGATTCCCACTTGTTTTCTATGACTTCCAAGGCAATATCCAATGGAACATTAGTGAACAAGGACGTTACGTCAAATGAGACCAAAGATTCAAATTCCGACAATTTTAATGAGCTGATAGATTTTTTGAATTCAAATGAGTTTTTTATATTATATTTGTTAGTGTCTGAAATATTTTGTAAAATATTAGCTAATAATTTTGAAAGGGCATATCCAGGACTGTTAATGGTGGACACTATGGGTCGTAATGGGATTTCAGGTTTGTGTATTTTTGGTTGTCCATAGATGCGGGCAGGATTGCAAATGTCACTTTTGAGAGATGCTGCTTCTTTTACGGTTATGTATTGTTGTAAAACCAAAGATTTGACCAGTCTATTGTTTTTGTTCTGTAGTTGGTTGATCAGCCTATCCTTATCATTTGTGTCGATGGGGTGATATGTTGATGTGTCATGCAAGAGGTGAGACATTTTAACTTCATATTCCGATCTATACATGATGACGGTGATGTTACCTTTGTCGCTATTTGTTATCAATATATCTCTATGGTTATTCAAGAAGGATTTGGTTTCTTTGTATGCCTTTGTAATAATGTTTTCAACTCTGGAAAATTTTTGAGGTTTTTTTGTACAGTAGTTAAGCGTTTCAATAATTTGGGGTCTAATTTCTTTGGAAATACTGGTGGGTAAATGGTTACATAAAATATTTTCAATGTTGGCTATAAATGTTGGGATAGGAATTTCATTGTGGGATGTAGGGATAGAAAATTTAGGGCCAAAGCTGAGAATCATTTTGACCAATACAGGTATATCATAATCAGTTAGATTGGTGCAACATTTTTCATCAAAGAAAATATCTACATCGGCGAGTTGTACCACTAACAGACGATCAAATTTATTTTTTAAAATCTTAATTTCTTTGTTCAATAGGACTTGGTATCTATGATCTTGAATCAGTAAAAAGTTATGAAACGCAATAGGTGATATGTGGAATGAAATAATATATTTTAAATTGTTGTACTTATCTTTTAAATTACAAATCTGCCATGAACAAATTTTAATCTCCATATTTAACAACTGATTTTTTAACTTATTAATTTGCTTATATAGTAGGTGATGGTATGGGTGATGTTGTGTAGATTGACTTTGAAAGATGGTAGTTTTGTCAATTATAAAACGCGGATAAATTCCGTTGCGACGACATTTTAGGAGAAAAATTCTTCTTGTGGTAGCTAGTGCCAATTTTCCCGTTAGGTTTGAGTACTCCTCAAAATTGGCATTAGCTACCACAAGAAGAATTTTTCTCCTAAAATGTCGTCGCAACGGAATTTATCCGCGTTTTATAATTGACAAAACTACCATCTTTCAAAGTCAATCTACACAACATCACCCATACCATCACCTACTATATAAGCAAATTAATAAGTTAAAAAATCAGTTGTTAAATATGGAGATTAAAATTTGTTCATGGCAGATTTGTAATTTAAAAGATAAGTACAACAATTTAAAATATATTATTTCATTCCACATATCACCTATTGCGTTTCATAACTTTTTACTGATTCAAGATCATAGATACCAAGTCCTATTGAACAAAGAAATTAAGATTTTAAAAAATAAATTTGATCGTCTGTTAGTGGTACAACTCGCCGATGTAGATATTTTCTTTGATGAAAAATGTTGCACCAATCTAACTGATTATGATATACCTGTATTGGTCAAAATGATTCTCAGCTTTGGCCCTAAATTTTCTATCCCTACATCCCACAATGAAATTCCTATCCCAACATTTATAGCCAACATTGAAAATATTTTATGTAACCATTTACCCACCAGTATTTCCAAAGAAATTAGACCCCAAATTATTGAAACGCTTAACTACTGTACAAAAAAACCTCAAAAATTTTCCAGAGTTGAAAACATTATTACAAAGGCATACAAAGAAACCAAATCCTTCTTGAATAACCATAGAGATATATTGATAACAAATAGCGACAAAGGTAACATCACCGTCATCATGTATAGATCGGAATATGAAGTTAAAATGTCTCACCTCTTGCATGACACATCAACATATCACCCCATCGACACAAATGATAAGGATAGGCTGATCAACCAACTACAGAACAAAAACAATAGACTGGTCAAATCTTTGGTTTTACAACAATACATAACCGTAAAAGAAGCAGCATCTCTCAAAAGTGACATTTGCAATCCTGCCCGCATCTATGGACAACCAAAAATACACAAACCTGAAATCCCATTACGACCCATAGTGTCCACCATTAACAGTCCTGGATATGCCCTTTCAAAATTATTAGCTAATATTTTACAAAATATTTCAGACACTAACAAATATAATATAAAAAACTCATTTGAATTCAAAAAATCTATCAGCTCATTAAAATTGTCGGAATTTGAATCTTTGGTCTCATTTGACGTAACGTCCTTGTTCACTAATGTTCCATTGGATATTGCCTTGGAAGTCATAGAAAACAAGTGGGAATCCATATCTCAATACACCAAGATAGATCTTAGAACGTTCTTAAATCTTCTTTCTTTTGTAACGACTGAATGTAGCATGATCCAATATAAGGACAACTTATACAAACAAATAAAAGGTCTCCAAATGGGCTCACCTTTAGCCCCGATTTTATCTGACCTAGTTTTGGAATCTCTTTGCGATAATGTCATTCCAAAATATCCTAATCCACCTAAGTTTGTTAAAAAGTATGTAGATGACTTCATGTGTGTGGTCCACACATCGGACACTGATGACATCTTACATATTATGAATGAATTCCATCCATCCCTACAATTCACAATGGAAATTGAACAGAATGGTTGCATCAACTTCTTAGATATATCTCTAATACGATCACAGGACACTATCCTAACTAAATGGTTTTCCAAACCGTCCTCATCCCAACGTATTCTGAACTTTCTATCAGCACATCCAACATATTTAAAACACAACATCGCTAATTCTCTTGCAAACAGGATTATAAGTTTGAGTGATGACCGTTTTTTCAATGAATGTATCAATGACATTACTAACATACTACATAAGAATAATTATCCAAAACACCTCATACACAAGATATTACGTAGGAAAATAATAGAATCCGATCCCTATTACACTCTACCTAACATACCTAACATTTCAATATCACCTCCACTTTCTACTTCCGAACCAAACAATCCTATCCAGTCAGCATATGTGTCCCTTCCTTATATTGCCCCTCTATCTAACAAAATTAGCAAAATAATAAATAACAAGGCCCCCAATTTAAAAATTGCATTTAAGGCATACAATCAATTAAAAGACACAATCTTTACCAACACTAAAGCTAAAATCAACAAATTTGACCAATCGGGCCTAACGTACAGTATAGCATGTGGTGGTTGCAACGGCGTCTACATTGGTGAAACGTCCAAAAAATTGGGGACTAGAGTTAAGCAACATGAGTATGATTTCAGGGTACGACATAAAAACGACAATGGA
Organism: Diogma glabrata; assembly: GCA_963693315.1. Taxonomy (NCBI): domain Eukaryota; kingdom Metazoa; phylum Arthropoda; class Insecta; order Diptera; family Cylindrotomidae; genus Diogma; species Diogma glabrata. The sequence goes on from OY856187.1 coordinate 235,462,896, forward strand.
AAAACAGCCTTGATTCGCCATACTTTGGATACCGGTCATCAATTCAAATTTGAGGAAGCCAATATAATTCACAAAGAGTCTCATCAACATAAAAGGCGCATCCTGGAATCATGTCACATATTGCTGAGCCCTACATCTGTTAATATTAAGACGGACACCAACAACATAGATGTTCAATATAATCAAATCATCAAACGTATCAGACCAAGATCGTCATCAGCACACTAATGACGTTTTCAATTTTTAACAATTTAAATTTCTCATACATATTCATACATTACCAATTTTTTTTTTTTTTTTTCTCTTATAATATATAACTGATCTTCAACTTAAATTTTTCGTTCACCAACATTACTGATAACGCTGCCATGAACAAATTGTCTTTCTCTCTAACAAATTTTTCTCTGTAGAATACATTTCCCCTCATTTGTTAAAAACAATCCAATTATAACATATCTTGACCATAGTATAACAATATGCATTACACAGCATTACTATTCCATTTATTAATTAATTTAATTAAATTGTAAATTATAAAATTGCTTGTGAATATTTTTAGTGTAATTTTTAATATGTTATATGTTTTAGTCAAGTAACTTAAAGTTTTTTTATATATATATAGTGTTTTTTTCATGCATATGTGATATAACTGTTGTGTATATGAAACAGGTATTAATTTTCTTTTTGTGATTTCTTGTTTTTTAGTTTTTCTAATTTTTAATACATCAGGAGTTTATAGGAATTTTTCTATCAACTTCATAAACATAGCATTTTTACCGTTAATACTCCCTTACCATTTTGGTTCCCCAATTAAAATGTTAATTTTTACATGCAAGCAATTAATTAGGTTAGTTGTAAAAATAATTGTCTAATATATTTATATCATTTCGCATAATTCCTAACACATTCTCGTAAATCTATTAAAATAAGGTCTAATTTTACTTTGATTTTAAATTGTTCTCTAACCTTATATTTTAATCTTGTTTTCATTTAAGAATCATACACTGTTTTTTTAAATCAACTTGATAATGATCCACACAGGGATCGAAATATTGTTATAATAAAGACACAAATGACCACATAAACTAGTCTTTTCATGCATAAATAAAGGTTTGATGCTGCAGCTCTAAATAAATTTACCATAAATTATAAAACATCCAAACCAGATATTAAATATTATCACACAACTTTAAATTTTAATGACACTTTGAGAAAAGATGGAGACTTAAATGACAAAGAATTGATTAGTTTTTGGACAATATTGGGATAATTGGTGGGGCTCCTCCCGAGCACCTGTTGATTGTGTCACCTTTTTTCCAATGTTTGTTGCTCCCATACAAAATTCGTTCGTGAATGAATTTGATGACACTTTGGAACGAGATGCATATAGTGTCTGTTGGATAGTAGTTCACTTTTTATCCAGAAAACTATGTTTCCAGAGCTGTGGTGAAGTCAGCCTATGCATCTGCGTCGCAATATTTTGTAATAAGAAACAAATTTTGTTTGGCCTGATAACGAAATAGAGTATACGAACTCTGCGCAGATCTTGCCATAATTAATAGGGAAAAATGAAATATTTTATTTAGTGATGCTTGAACAAAAATATGCTCGTTATATATATATATATATATATATATATATATATATATATATATATATATATATATATATATATATATATATATATATATATATATATATATATTATATATATATATATATATATATATATGTATATATATATATATATATATAAATATATATATATATATATACATATATATATATATATATATATATATATATAATATATATATATATATATATATATATATATATATATATATATATATATATATATATATATGTATATATATATATATATATATATATATATATATATATATATATATATATATAAATATTTATATGTATATATATATATATATATATATATATATATATATATATATATAAATATATATATATATATATATATATATATATATATATATATATATATATATATATATATATATATATATATATATATATATATATATATAATATATATATATATATATATATATATATATATATATTATATATATATATATATATATATATATATATATATATATATATATATATTTATATTAGGGTTTCTCATTTCCCGTAGAAATTCAAATCCCGGGAAGCCGGGACAAAAAATATTCAAATCCCGGGATCAAACACTAAAAAGCTTTATTTTTCTAATTGGGTGATAGAAAAATGTGTAAAATTAAAACAGCACAAAAAATGCGCTATTGATTTTTAAATTTCCATTATTTTTAATTAAAAAACTTCAAAAATAAATAAAAAAAGAAAACATAAAAACAAAACAAAAATTAATTCATAATACTAATTTTTAAACAATTTTTCAAAAAACTAGGTTGTCAATGGCGCCATCACTCAATTTTGTCCGAATTTTCGTGACGAAACGTACATTGAACCATCCGTCTTAGAGAACCATTAAACATAAATTAAGAGATATGAAGCGCAAGTTTTAGGTAGATTTCTCAGAAAAATCTACCTATTTTAAGTTTAATTGGTTTTAATTTGTTGTGTTTATATGTGTCAAAAAACCATACAAAAAAAACCATGACACCATATGTTTCAGAAAACCATCTTCCTAATTTTGAACGAAATTAATTACTACAGGGGGAAAAGAATTAAAAACTACTCGATTTTCGAGTGAGTAAACTTTTAATACCTTTGAAAAAAGTACAAAAAAATGTTAATAATGAAATCCCGGGAAAACGGGATGAAAATTTACCCCGGGATCCCGTTTGAGAAACCCTAATATATATATATATATATATATATATATATATATATATATATATATATATATATATATATATATATATATATATATATATATATATATATATATATATATATATATATATATATATATATATATATATATATATATATATACATACATATATATATATATATATAATTTATTGAATTTTGAAGGAAATTATTGTAACGATTTGATGGCGGTAGACGGTTTGTTTGTTTTTTTTATACGGCAGATTTTGTTGAATTGAATTAGAAAACCAAAGTGAAAGAGATATATAGAAAGCCCTTTTTGAAAATACCAAGTCGTTGTGTAAAACCACATTGATTCAAGTGATAGTTAGTTAATTTTGAACTTTGAAAGTGTGATATCAGTTAATTAAATCCGAATTAGTTTGTTTTTTGTCAAACGAACACTCATGGCATTAACATAAAATAATTTAAAATGTGCAATATTTTTTAGTTTCGAACGAAATAAAATAAAATTTGAATTAACCTTTTTTGTCCAATGAACTGGGATAATCTTTGTCATTGAATTGAATATTGAGCGGACTAGTGAATTTTCTTATAGGAATATATGCAGTACGAATTTTGTAAATGTCAATATAAATTCACTGCTTTTCAACATAATAAACCACCAGATATAAATCACAATATTATTAGATCACTTCTTTTTAGATTTCTTAACCATATTCTTGTTTAACCATATCCTTATCCTTGTTAAATCAAGCCTTGGCACAAGTAATAGTTTTTGTAAGATCACTAAGGACCTAACTCATCCTCGACAAACTTAAAATAATTGCACGATGTCCTTCAATGATATTCCAAACGAAAACCACAGTAAATATGCAAACAAATTTAAAGTTCAGTTACAGAAATACAAAGTAAACATGAGAAAAAATCCAAATCAGTTTTAAGACATCTGCGTAAACTTAATACTGACAACCGATAATTTATCATATTTTCTAAAGGAAAAGTTGAGAATGCAATAAGGAAAATTAAGCCATCAAAAGCTATTGGCCTAGACAACATCTCAGACATCATGCTCAAACACATTGAACCCAGAGGATTGAACTACCTCACTACTACACTCTATATATCTCTAAATGCTCTCCAGATACCAAATATCTGAAAAACGGCAAGAATCAGCTTCACTTTAAAACCTGGAAAACCTGAAGAAAAAAGGGAATCTTAAAGACCGATATCTATCCATTCATCGATCATAAAACGGATTGGAGCACCTCTGCTCCCTCGCTTGACTAGATCCTGCAACTTGGCGCCATACCAACATGGCTTCCGTAGAGCACATAGTACAACCACCGTGCTTCACAGAATACAAAACCAGATCAGTGATAGTCTGAACCAAAAATAACCCTATATGCTAGACCAATATTAGTTGCACTTGACTTATCAAAAGCTTGTGATGGAAATTCTGAATAAATATTGGTTCTAAAAGTGCTCAATGTATATTTGAAAAGAAATAATGATAGAAAATTCTCGCTAATAAAACATCAAACATTGTGTTCAATTGAGGACTATGAAATCAATTATCAATTAAGTGATATTTAAAACAAAAAAACTTGTTAAATGCTTAGTAAACTATGCAATTTTTGTTAAAAAGACAATCTGTAAGAAGAAAAACGAATAAATTTGGTCGCTATGTTTAGTTTTTTATTAAAATTATACAAAAAATGTAGGGGGCCGAAATTTCAAGGCTCTTAGATATCAAGACTTCGGTTTGGGTTAAGGATTTTGATATAGTTTTTGGCAAAAAACTTTTATACGGATTTTGTTTTTAGTTTTGGGCAGCGATGCATATCAAACATAAAACTCTTTGTTAAAGTACAAGTATTTTTTACCTCTGTTTAGAAATTTATTACAAAACTAACACGAAACATCAATTCGTTGCCGAAAAATTATAACAGATCATAAATTAACATGATTTGGTGAAAAGATGATACAATCAGTAAACTACTCAAAAACCTCTCCATTTAGATTTTCGAGCAAATATTACAAAATTAAAAATTCAAATTTCTTTCAAAATTCCAAAATCATTATAAAAACAAAAAATTAAACTTTTTTTCAAATTCTAAAAATATTCCAAAAATTATTACAAAATCAAATATTGAAACTTATTTCAAAATTTTAAAAATGTTTCAAAAATTATAACAAAATCAAAAATTGAAACTTTTTCTAATATTCTTAAAATATTGCAAAAATTATAACAAAATCAAAACTTAAATATAATCAAAAAGGAAATCACGAAAGCAAAATTTAACATTTACACATAATTGGATTGGATTGGATTACAAAACTTGAACGCACAACTAAGATCAAAATATTTTTGGAAAGCTACAATAATCTTACAACAGTTTAAAATTACGTTTTTTTGTATTGAGAAATCTCCCCAATCAAGATTCCCCTGTAACAGAATCGGTATTTTTTCATTTATTTTTGTAAAAAAGATCAATTATAGTACTAGTGGTCAGCTGTCTGTAAATATGCAGGACCAACCAGGGGCTACAGGTAAAACTTTCAAACGATATCGAAGGATTTGAAGAAACACTCGACAGAGACTTGTATGCCTACTAATGTCACAGTGCTTCTAACTAACTTTCAAAAGCAGTAACGGTTTGCCATGAAGCTAATATGCTATCAACCTATTAGACCAACGTAGAAGTCCGTGGGTGGGTTAGTTGGTTGTCGAACCTGCATAGTATCTTGATGAAACTTTGGAATATGATTAACAGGTTAACCTGAAAATGAAAGATCTTCATTTATTTCAAAGTTGGACAAAATGGCGGGGAGTCTCCCGAACACCGGTAGGTTTGAATCTTCAATAACTTTTAATCCTGGTGTATACAACATTTTTTTTTTCTCTTTGTTTTTTATGTTTGTTGAGAGCATACAACAGTCGTTCGTAAATGAATTTTGATGACACTTTAAAAAAAATGCGAATATGTATGGCAAGGAGCTGATTAGTTTTTGAGAGATACTGAATAAAGTGCCGGGGGGTCGCCCGAGCACATATTTTTTTGAAAGCTCAAGAACCTCTGTACTTGAAAATTGAATTGGATGTAAATTGGTACAGTAGTACCTAGTACTGTAAACAATAGTTCTGCATCCCAACTTTACAGTTTTTCGCTTCCGGTGAAAACTTGTTTTTTGCAATTTTTTTCAGTGTCTATGCAAACTACAGTCTATAATAATGAAGTGATTATGATAAAACGTATGAAAAAACTTTCAAATAGTATAAGAAGATCATGATCAACTTTTGGGACGCATTAATAAAAGTGGCGAGGGTCCACCATACAACTGCTGACTTTTCACACTTAGCTTTTAAAGTTTGTTAGGAGCATTGAGACTTTGTTCATTAATCAATTTAGATGGTGATTTGACAAAATATTGATATTTAAATGACAAATAACTGATTAGTTTTTGAACGATATTTTGATAAGTTGTGGCAACAAGTGGTGACCTTTCGAGCACCTGTTTATTGGAAGTTCAATAACTACAGTTCCTGATAATTGATTTATATTAAAATTGGTATATGTGCTTACAGCATGATTTGCAACAGTTTTGCATGCCAGCTTCCGGTTTGTCACTTCCGGCAAAAAATTTGTTTTACTTTTTTAAAACAACAGAATTTATGTCTGTTGGGATTAGTGCTGGGAAAAAAATATCGATATATCACATAACGATATCTAAATGATAAAAGGTCGATACATCGATATATCGATACTTAACGATTTATCGATACCAATCAGTGTATCGGCACTTATCGATGTATCGATACTTATCGATACATCGATAATTACAAATATGTGTTTGTTTTTTATATCAATAACTATGTATAACTTTTTAGATAGTAGCAGTAACAAAATAAATGCTAAATTATTAATTAACGTTGAATTACAATTTTTAAATCTTCAGGGGTTATGACTTCTGGGCAAGCGAAGCTTTTTGAGATGGACTTTTTTTTTCTTGCTAGAGATTTTTTCTAACTAATTTACAAAATATTGCAACATATATTTATTTAGGGATGTAAAATATTTACGATTAAGGCCAAAAGGTTCATCTTACTAAAGTTTGTTAATTTTGTGTTATTTACACTTAAAATCACCACCAGTGAAAATGGGTCGGTTTTCAGTTTTATTACTACCAATTACTACCATAACATAAAAAGTGAAGAAAAATATTAATTTACAATGTGACATTAAACTACTAAAGATAATAATTTACAATAAATGTACTAATATTTTAAATAAAACATAATATATCGTACCACACACTCAGTCCATTGCAACCGAAAACCATATCACAATATAAAATATATTATTCAAATTTCGTTAAAACGAATTATTAGGTCAAGTGGCCAAACACAAACAACGATAAAAATCAAAAACTAAAAATAACACAAAAAGTCTCTTATTGAAAAATCGAAATTAAGAAATAAACGCCCAAAATCATAATATACCCTTTAACCCCTTTTCGTATTCTCTTAAGATTTAATTTCAAAATTCCATTAGTCAATTCGTCTTGTGCTCGTATATAATCCATACGAGAAGTTGTATTTTTGTCGTTGTATTTATCTTAAGATTTAAATGTAAATCAAGGGTTGAAATAATTTCAAGTGGTCACCCAAGTGCATGATCGTAAATCTAATTGAAAAGAAGTTATTTTTATGTGAAGAAAAGGAGAAGGCCGAAGAAATAGATGATTATGTTGCGTACACAAATAATACATACCAATAATTTTAATGTTGATTCTTTAATGAGATTTGTGTAAGATTTATGTGAACATATGTACAATTTTATGATTTGGATTGAAATATTGTAATGAATTATATTGTTTGGTTGTCAAAATGTTTGATTTGTATCTAACTGATGTAATGTAGGTTCATTGGAATTTAAAAATTTAATTAAAGGTTACATTTATTAAATCTATGTATAATCTTTTTTTATCCATTGTCACCGTCAGATGCTCTACCAACCATTCCACAAAGAATATCACCAATCTGATTCTAATATTCGATATTCATATTTTAAATCGAATTTCATCAATAACTAAATTTGCAAACGGGATATTTGAACGATTGATCGAAAAAAAACTATAAAAAACATGTTATTAGTATAAATCGATTGATTTAGCCGATAATGAAATTTTTTTCAAACTGCTACCAAATTGCTATGCAGCTACTAAACAATCAACTATTATTATTTTTATTATTCTTATTAAATGAAAAATCAATAAAATAAGATTTTAGCTTCATTCAATAATAATCTTTAAATTAAGAAGAAAAAAAATTATAAAACTTTTTCGATTCTAATCTATTTTGTACAATTTTCATTCTTTTGGTTTTGGTTTTTAGTTTTTAGTTTACTTTTTTTATATATAAATTAAATCTGAGATCTTGATATGAACATGAATGATGAAAAATATCATTGAAGAGGAATCAGATTGAAAGAAAAAGAAGGGAAAAACATTGTTTTACTGTCCACTGAATGCATTTAAATTAAAAAATAATCACAAGACGTGAATGATTTGCCTTTGAGACAATTTACTTTGCTGTGTTGTTATTGTTATTAGATCAGTTGTATACACTGGATGAAAAATATGGCTTATTTAGACTCCACTTTATACATGATTGGTGAGTCCATGTCTCTGCTAACAAGGCATCGTCGAGAGTAGGAGTTAGTAAAGCTTGTGGAAAGGAGCAGGAGAAATACTTCTCATGAAATGAATGATACGGCTATATCATGGTCTTTGATGCCTGAAATCCAATTCAACTCAGTTCTGAAAATATCAAATTCATGACTTGAACAAAACAAAATTTTGCCGTAGTTTTCGCAGTTCATAGTTCACTATAACTGTACTACACTATCAAATTTAGAACATCAAACGTCGTAGGTTCCAGAAAAAAACTAAAACTTACAAACCAAGAATATAGACTAACACAAGATGGCATAAGTCAACATGCTTTCAAGTTCTGCCCAATCTATATACAAATGTTAACATTAAAAGTCCTCACTTTATAGAAGAAGTCCGAAACAAAGTCCATATCACGAATCCACAAAGCAACGTGAAGGCGACATGATCTATAATCAATAGATTATAAAATATACAAAATGAAAAATTTTTTTACACTAGGTATGGAAAATAATATCACTTAAATGATGGGCTCGGTTTAGAGCATTTTCCATAACATCTATCAAAATTTGTGGCTGTAGTGCCCGAATTTCTGCAACATTTCGTTTAAGGATTGTCTCGGACTTGTTCACATATACTCGCTCCTTCAAATAACCTCAAAGAAAATAGTCGGGTGTTGTCAATTCTGGCGAACGTGCTGGCTACTTCTGAAAATTATTATTATCTGAGAAAAACAAATTAAAAAAATATATAAACGAAAAAGTTATTAAATTGTTAGACCCCACGGTGACTTTTGCCCCCCCCCCTGTCAACCATCAAAAGCAATAAATAGTTGCATGGTCGGTCATTGCTCTCTTGTATGCCTAATGAAAATGCAAAGTAGCGTTTTCCTATTGCTTGAAATTTTAATATGGGTTATACAAAGAGATCAACTCAAGGTTATCAAAAATGAAAACATTGACCTTAAAAATGGATGGGATGTTCTAATGCTATGGATAATAAAATCCACCCTCTCCGAGCAATCACACCATCAAGTGAGAATATTATTAATTCTTACAGTTATACAATGGCAGAATATTATACTATTATGTACACCCCCATAGAAGCCCACAGAGCTATTTAAAGTATGTACTTTCCAGATGCAGATAAAACTAGACTAGATTTAAAAGCGGCCGTAAAACGTTGTAATGTCATTTAATACTAATTAATACTTATTTGATACTAATTTAAGAACACTTGTCATTAAATACTAGGTTAGTTCTACTTAGATTTAAGGACGTTACAGTTTCTGTATTGAACAATCCAGTTATTTCATTACTAATCCAGTATTATATATTAATCCAGTATTTTCATCACAGTCGTCTTAAGTCCATAGGGCTTTCCCAACTTTAAGTCATTCTGTGATAATTTCATCAATCATCCTTTCGTGCATGGATTTAGTTCATAGTCTACAGAAGGGACGAAGACCAAAGAAAGGTGTTGTTGTAACCGTTTTTGTAAATTTGGAAAAATAACAAGTATTTCACTATAAAGTAAAAGCCGCAAACCAAAATCCAAATTTGGAACATCAGTAATGATGTAGAAACGGTGTTAGCTGAAGTGAATCCAATCGTGTACAATCTGATTACTTCTTTACTTAAACGGGACGTAATGGACTACTGTACTTCTCTGCTTTGTTTTTCAACATCAATGTGTATTTCCCTTCGAAGTTGAATTGCCATTTCTTTTGTTTTACCGTAAGGTTTTTGCACACCATCATAACTTTAAAGGTATATTGCTTACAACCGCTTTTTTGCGGTTTCTTTTCCACTATCTATAACAACTCTATGACATTTTGTATCCTGGGCAGATACAATTACGTAGTTGCTTTTCATAATGCCTTGAGAGCTTTCTTTTATTGGTAAATGAAATCAATGTAGTTTTACTTACTGCATCAGTATCACAGATAATTTTTTACCAGAATAAGTTTTCTTTGAATAACTTCACAGATTATCATTTCGAACGACTTTTTGGCGATAATGACTATGCTAGTTAGTATTCGCCGGTAACCTAACCGTCACCCCAGTTAGTATTCGCCGGTTACTCTACTGTGTTAATTTGTCTCTCTAGTTTTACTAGTTATGATTTGTATGGCCACTAGGTATTTAGGTTAGCATTCGTGCAGGTCATCTGTGGCTCTTTATTCAATGACTACCTATTTTTCTCTTGCAAACAGAAATAACTACCTTATTGACTCCCACTTTATATAGGATTGTCATAATAGAGTACACTGTATGCTCGTGGACGCAATTTTTCACAAAAGCCCCTGGCCACTTTTACTGCCAGCCGTAACGTACGAGTTTTTGTTCTCACGAGTAGCAATGGTAATAAAATATCACCCAAATTAAAGGCCTGATAGCTGGGAGGTACATATGGAGGCTGTGTGGTATCTAAGTCTATGTTTTAGTAATTATATTTATGTTTCAAGAGTAGGAGAGAAAAGGGTGGAATTAACTGGAATGAATTTTTCTTCCTTAATTTTACATCCCACAATTTTTAAAAATATTATCAAAAAGCATGTTCTACATATAGTTTCTTCTAATTTAGAACTTACAGGACCTCTTGCAGAATTTGTATAAATTCAAACTGAGATAAAAATATTCAAATATTGACAGACAATATAAACAAATAACAGAATGCTTATCTAATGATAAAGACGATCATTTTTTAATCCGGAGAATGTTCAGAGTGTATAATAAACACTGGACCTGTTAGTGAATCACTAATAAGAAACAATCGAAGAACTGGGTGCCTAACGAGTTTTTTGCTCCAGCGAGCTTAAACCACTTGTATCCGAGAAGTAATTTACCCCAGTTCAGTAAAAACAATTAAATGTGCACGCAAATGAGACTGTGTAAACGAAATGAAAAAAGCAAAGATCTTTTTTAAGTCAAGGGCTCTAATGACTCCGGAGACCGAGGCATCCGAGATCATCACACACACAACAATATAACCACAACAATTATATTAAGAAAATTAAAAATTAGTGTTTCACTCATCGCATGACTTGTTCCAGATCCTATTCCTTATACCCACATAATTTAAACTATTAAATCATCCTGCACAGAAAGAAATAATAATTTTCAATTTAAAAAAACAGTTTTAAATTGAAAACCGGCCAAAATAAAAAAAAACCATATAATATTAAATGAAAACCATGTTAAAATAAAAAACATTAGCTTTTTGGTCTTTTGAAAATGATTTTTAAATATTTTTTTAACTCTAATGGTTAAATTTTTGAAAAACCTTTAAAATTTAAATAAAACGGTAAATAAATCAAAAAAACTATGTTTTAAAATTAAAAACTTTTTTTTACGTTAAAGCTTTTAAAATAAATACATATGTTTCTTTTGATTTAACAAACAATATTTTTAAATCAAAATCATTTTTTGTTGTAATAAAAATTTGTACTTTTAGAACTAAAACTTTTTTTTGGTTTCAATGTTTAAAAATATGGAGGGGCTGAAATCTCACAGCTGTGAGATATCAAGACTTCGGTCTGGGTTAAGGATTTTGATATAGTTTTCGGCAAAAAACTTTTATGAGGACATGGTTTTTAGTTTTGGGCAGCGATGTACATCAAACATAACTCTTTGTTGAAGTACAAGTATTTTATCTCTGTTTAAAAATTTATTAGAAAACTAACACGAAACATCAATACGTTGCCGGAAAATTATAATCAAAATTCCAAAAATATTGTTAAATTAAATAAAATCAAACTTTTTCAAAATTCCAAAAATATTCCAAATATTAGAATAAAATCAAATATTTAAATATTTTCTAAATTCCAATAATATTTCAAAAATTCTTAAAAATTCAAACTTTTTCCAAAATTCTAAACATATTGCAAAAATTATTACAAAATCAAAAATTAAAACTTTTTTCAAAATTCCAAAAATTATAATAATATCAAAAATTAAAAATTTTTCAAAATTCTAAAAATATTTCAAAAATTCTTACAAAATCAAAAATTAAAACTTTTGCCGAAATTCTAAAAATATTGCAAAAATTATTACAAAATCAAAAATACAAACTTTTTCAAAATTCCAAAAATATTTCAAAAACTACAACAAATTCAAAAATTTCCATGTCCAATTTCATTTTAAATTACATTTACGTCATAAAAACAGCTACATTTTTTTCCCAAAATATTCCAAAAAATAAATAAAAACTTTTCTTTTGACACACTTGACAACATTTTTTGACAAACTTATAATGCCATAATTCTCAATAATAATAATAAAATTTCATTTCAAACAAACAATTTATTTTTTTTCCAAAAAATTGGGTAATAAACTAAATAAAAATCTTTTGACACACATGACAACATTTTGTTGACAAACTTATAATGCCATAATTCTCAATAATAATAATAAAATTTCATTTTAAACAAACAATTTTATTTCCAAAAAATTGGGTAAAAAAAAAATAAAAATTTTTCTTTTGACACACTTGACAACACTTTTTTGACAAACTTATAATGCCATAATTCTCAATAATAATAATAAAACTTCATTTCAAACAAACAATTAATTTTATATTTTTTCCAAAAAATTAGGTAAAAAAATAAATAAAAATCTTTCTTTTGACACACTTGACAACTTTTTTTTGACAAACTTATAATGCAATAATCTAGTTTTTGATCTCACATACCAATCCCGACCATCAAGATTTCTCCAAATTCAATATTCCTACTCGTAATCACTTAAAATGAACGTTTTTTAAGCCAAAAATATGCAAATTTCCTTGTTTTGACACACATAATGATTTTTTTGACACACTTACGGTACAGTTATCGAACACAGCGTCCTTTCGGACCTGTCCCTTGAGTATACCTATTTTTAGAAAAAAAAATTTTGAAATCCCTCCAGTGGTTTTCCCTGCAGCGTAGGTAATGACGGCCGGCCGACAGACAGACATACATTTTTTTTTTTTGCTTTTTTAGAATCAGGAGGTCCTAAAACGTCGAGAAATGTCAAAAAAAGTGGGGGTAAGAATTTCACTTTGAGCTCATGAATGTAATACTTAGGTCTTTCAGACCGAAGTAATTTTAAAATGAAAACCAAAATCATAATTTTTGCCTCAAATATATTTCATCAGATTTCGTCAAATTTTGTCATGTTTTGTCGTAACCATCCTCAATTTAACGAATAATACAAGTAGAGATTGCGATTTCCCGACATTTTTCATGTCTCGAGACATCGAAACTTTTTTGTCTCGCTATATTTGTGGTCTCGAGAATTCGAGATTTTTTTCTCCTATGTCTCGAAAGTCTCGAGATTTCCCCGAGACTTTCATAAAATAAAATAAAATTCAAATAATTACAAAAAATCTTGTAAATTATTTACTTTTAGTAACTAATTCCAAAAAAAAAAGAAAATAATAAGAAATATAGAAAAAAAAAATATATATTATTATTAGGAACATATTATTAGTAGGAACAAAAATAATATTAAATAATACAAGCTTCTTTAAATATATGTATATATATTTTTTCTGAAAAAAGGACTTGTCTATCAGATAGTGCTATAGATACCAAGATACCCTTTTAAAAGTATGTGAAAAAAATAAGATTTATAAGGAAATTTTCTTCATAAAAAACATTTTAAAAACCAAAGGGTATCTATAGCTCTAACTGATAGACGAGTCCTTTTTTTGGAAACCAAGTTTCCCACTGTTGAAAAGTTTCGTTCGTTCTGAGTAGACGTTGGTCTTACTGTTAATAATGCATTTTTAAGCTGGTTTAAATTTGGAGTTATTTGACCAGTTATTTTACATAAACTTATTTCTTTTACCACAGAATTCATATTATTTTTTATATCTGTTGCCAAGCTCTTGTCTACTATTAGTTATTACCCTTTAGGAAATTTGATTGTAATATTAAAATTACGGAAAATAAAATCTAAATTCAAATAAACATAAAAGTTTTGGAAAAGAAATTTTTTTTTTAAATTTCTAATTTCTCGAGACTACGAGAATTCCCGAAACATGAATATTTAAATTTCTCGAGACACGAGACATTAAAATATGTAAAAGTCTCGAGATTTCTCGAGACAGGAATTCCCGATCACAATCTCTAAATACAAGTGAATGTGGTATAGTTTGTATACCATATAAAGTTTGTAACATATAAAGCAAATAGTTAAAAATTTTAAAAAATAACAAAAATAGTGACAAATAATTAATTTTAAGAAAATATTCGCTTTTATTATTGAATCAATTTCAATTTTTTTGAAGGATTTTTCGCCTAATGGTAAGTAGTGCTGGGCGATATTTAAAAAATTATAGATAATATCGATAAAACCGATATATCAATACATCGATAAATATCAATGATATGGATACATCGGTGATATCGATATTTATCGATAATATCGATATCTATCGATATATCGATAATATCGGAATATCGATATTATCGATAAATATCGATTATATCGATATATCGAAATTATCGATATATCGATATTTCGATATTTTGTACATGTCCATTAATCGATACTATCAATATCATCGATATATCGATAGATCAATAACTATTGATATAAATATCGATATTTTTTTCCGGAATTAAACAGGATTATTACATAATAAAATTAAATAGGTTTAAAGTGTGAAAAACATCACAAAATTTTAGTTACATTTGCCTATATTTTTATATTAATGCAAACGAAAACCCTTAAATATCTTAATATGAAAAAATGGACTTAAACCAGTTTAAAAAAACAGTTCGTATCGATAATATAGATTCATCGATAATATCGATAATATCGATTTATCGATGTATCGATATTATCAATATAACGATATTATAATATATCGTTGTATCGGATTATAATATATCGTTGTATCGATATATTATAATCCGATATCGATATTCGATATACCGATAATTATCGATATTTATGGATATATCGATAGTTTTTTCCCGGCCCTAATGGTAAGTTTACAAGTTTTGTAATATGCTTCATTTTTGGAATGTTTCGATTCTTCGAAGTGGTATCTTCAAAATTTTAATTATTGTTATTCTCTTGTTTTAGATTTTCTATTTACAATATTTAAGATTCTTCCGTATCTACTACCACCAGTGTCCAGTAGCCAGACTCGAGGTATTAAAAAATAAAAAAGAAAAAAAAGAAAAAAACAGGAAAAATTACAATTAAAGAATCAGAAGAGTCTCTGGTGATTCATCTTAACACCCTAACAGAGTTGCAAGAAAAACTTGATTCAGCGCACAATATTGCGTGGAAAAACCTGAATAGCATTCAACCGATGATAATATATGTTGGAGATATCAAAACGATTGATCCACAAATTTATTTATATATAGACGGCTGGCTACAAATATCCGTGTGAAAACATTTATATCTTGTTTATCTTCTTGTTTTAAATCATTTCAGGCCTTAAACCTGAAATATCCTTTAGCAAGCCAAAAAAAAATTAGTTTAGAATTTCCTATTGATTATTTTACAAGTACACCATTAGATTATAATTATAATAATTATAAACTTGTATTATAAACTTGTTAATGGAAAATACTACTTGAGAAATGAAATTATAAGTTTAAATTAAATAAAAGTGTATGCTTAATATGTTTGAATTTGTATTTACTATAAATAAAATAAATACATTTAATAAAAATATAATTGTGACTTTAAAATCGTCGCTTTAATAATGAAATAACGTATACCATATATACGTTGTTATTATATAATGGGTGCGCTGCATTCCCCATAAGGATGTCTATAAAGTGGCATTTTAACATTTTTCAATTTTTTTATAACTGGGGGTGAAAATTAATATATTGTTAATTAACGTACATGCAAATTTGAATTTGGTTAAATATTGAAACAGCGTAAATGCATGTACGATATTTCAATTCCTACAGAATAATAACTTGGGTAAAATCAGTGTCGTATACTTTACATACATTACGATCGCCACACGAAATGGTAAATCTAAAATATTGTATACGCATCATTCATTACTACATGATATTCTGGTTCATATAAATAAAAAATTGTAAGAATATTATGCGTTAGTTCTATAATAATTAGTTTTAGGCTTAATCGTACTTCCATACAAAATGAAATAACGTAAATGAAATATGAAATAACGTATAAGGTACCTGATTGACTTTTCACCTCTTTTTAGGTAGAAAAGCCAGCAGGTACCAATGTGAAATTTTAATATGCTGTGGGGAAATTAGTCAAGATTAATTGGTAGACATTTTTTTTCCAATATATTTATTCATTCAATAGTGCTGCCGAGTTTACGAAAATCAGAAAATCGAAAAATCTTTAAACCCAATTATCTCGAAACTACACTTTTGCGAATACGTTGTTTCATTATTAAAGCGACGAAATTATAAAATTATCTGCCTTGAAACTTTATTACAAAAATCAAATTATTCGTTTTAGTTTCTCAAATATTTTAATAACAAACATTTGTACTTTTAGAATAAAACTGTAATTTTCAGAGTAAAAATAAATTTTTAAATCCATAATATTATTTTTTAATCTAAATACCGTTTTAATTTTAAACTAAAATATTGAAACATTTGATATAAAAATTTTGGATTTTGTTTTAAAAAATTGTTTTTTAAATCAAAATTCTCCAATTTTCAATTAAAATATAATATTTTTAGGATTAAAAGTGGATTTTTTAAAAATAAAAATTAGAATTTTAAATTAAAAATTTTGTTTTTCATTTATAATACAATGTTTTTTAAATTCAAATCTTTTTTAAATGACTTTGGAATCAAAAATCAAAAATCTTTAGAAATAAAAATAATTCCTTTTGGCGAAAAATCATGTCGCATTTTTTTTGATTCTACGGTTATTTTTTTTAAAGTTAATGCGATTTTTTTTTCTGTGTGTGTAAAGAAATGAATCACCAATAAAATCTTCCTACTTTTCCAACTATCTTGATTAATAGAATTTTCCAATAAATTATTGACTATGTTGACCAATAAATGTTCCAAAAAAATTACTGACAATGTTGACCAATATATGTTCCAATAAAATCGTTGCCAATGTTAACCAATATATTTTCCAATAAATTGTTGGCAATGTTGAAAATAATTAATAAACTGTTGACAATGTTGACCAATAAATTGGTTTAACACATTGTTGACTTTGTTGAAAAAAAAATGGTCCAAATAAAATGATAGGCACTGTTGATGTTCTTCACTTTCGTTCAAGTTAATTAAACTAGCTTGTTTTTGCGATCAAAACAAGGTTAATTGGGTTTCAATTAAACAAAGTTCCGAAAGGTAAATACATACTATTAAATTTTTCTGTCGTTTCTTTTTATTATGGTTCTTCGTAGAATTTCGGAAAGATTTAATGAAAATTTATTCTCAAATAATTTCCCATCAACTTTACTCTCTAAATTGTTCTATTCACAATTATTATTATTATTTATATTATATTAAATTTTTCTATCTATTTAATATAAATTCCTTTTTTCAATAAATATAATTCAAATTAGATATTTACCGTTAAAATTTTCTTACCAACTGGTTATTCAACAAATATTTTGTCTGTTTCTCTCATCTAATTTTGATCAAACTTACATTATTACAACCAAAACCAAACAACTAAAATTTTCATACTCTTTTCTTTTCATTTGAACTATATTTACAAATTATAACCAAACAAAATTCATCAACAAAGTCAATTTTTTCAATCTTTCTTAATTTTATCTAATAATACTTCAATTTTTGTTTTTGTTTTGCATAATCAATCACGAACTAACTTTTTCTAGTATATGTAAATTTACTAATCAATTTAACTAACTTTAACTCAGTCTAACTAATTAATAGAAAAAAAAAAATAACTGGTTGGGTCGACGAAACCGAACTGCTCAAAAATAACATATGTAAAAGCACAAATATAAAAACAATCATGAATCAACAACATATCAAAATAAGGCTGTAATAAAAAGAAATATCATTTCAAACAGGGTGGAAAGAAAATATATGAATAATAAATAACGATAAGTTATATTGACCGCGCTGATTCATGCATAAGAAAGTTGCTTAGAAAAAAAAATTTTCGGGGTAAACAGCTTCGTAACAAGTGATCAAAATGTTTGCATTGCACAATTAGTCAAGTTTGAATTTTGTTTATCACCGACATGCCGCGGTATTACAGTCAATAGTAAATGGTAAAAGTTACAATGGTGCCGATTTTGACAATTCTTAAACTTTTAAGGGAAAATAATAATATATAAACTATTTGAACGGTGTTAACCCGAGAATCGTAACTATCGAAAGTCAAGAGAAATACTATCGAACTTTGCTGAATCCAACAAAATACCACAAAGAAAAATGAAAATAAAAAAAAATAATTAAAACAATAAAAATGAAGTAAAAATTCACAAAAATCACAATTGACCTCCGGATTTGAAAACCAATTTCGTAGGATAAAATGGTCTAAGATACATGTGTTCCAAAGTTGGGTTCAATAGGGCAAGTGGTTTCTGAAATATAGTGCCCACAAACAGACAGACAAATATGAATTTTGACCTTTTGACTCCCATATCTTGGGTTACAATCCACCTGCGGATCTAAAAATCAATACCATAAGAGATATTGGTATAAGTTAACCGTGTGTAAATTTGCAGTCAATAGCTCAAAGAGATTCAGAAAGATCTTGTCTGCATACAAACAGACACACACACAAGCTCACAAAACTAGTTGCAAAGTGCGGTTAGTATTGTACAAGTTTTTCAGGTAAATTTGCCATATATGGCTAATATATATGAAAAACACTCTATGGATCGGATCACTCATATAAAAATTAATCGATTAACAGTATAGTTTCAAACAAGAGATGAAAACACTGATTTTTCACACAAACACACGTTTTCATCTCACGTATAGGAAATGCAAGTTTTTGTACGATAAAATAATTTTTTTTTTGTTGGAATTGTTAGGCATGTTTAGTATTAATAATAACAAGTTATAAATTAACGTCTCTGAATCTCCGTAGATACCATGCCAACTAGGATTGGGATTCTAAATTATGTTTCCTTTAGGAATTTAAGAACGTTGATTTTAAAATTTTGAGGATTAAAATTATCAGGAAAAATCCACACTGGCAAGGAATTCCAAGAGTGTGAGACTCGATTAAAACAGAAAGGCTACAGTTCTACACTTTGTTATTTGAATCGCAAAAGGATAGGCCGCTGTTGCAGTTCTGGTATGACGCAAGAATAATGCAGGCTTCGGTAAAATCGATTTGATCTCTTCAGAAACCCGTTCATCCATAACGTAATTAATAAGAAATCGTTAAATCTGCAACATTTCTTCTGTGTTGCAATGAATCAAGTTCCTTAGTAAGATCAGAGCTACTAATTAATTTAATAGCTCTTCGCTGCATAGCATCATTGCATTTCAAACTTGTTACGTACAAAGCGGAACCCTGAGGAATGCCTGCATTGGTTGAAACGACGTCCGATGATACACAAATATAAACGATATTTATTGTAAATTAGAAAATGGCAACTTAACATTCAAAATTCATTTTACTATTTTTAGTACATTTTCCTACAAGATATGAAAACGCTACATTTTCGTGAGTGAAAATTTGTTCACGAGACGCGTTAGCGTCGAGTGGGGCAATTTCACAAGCGTTAAATATTTTCATCTCGCGAAGGAAATACAATGTTTTCTATGATAGTAAATATACAAACGATATCTATTAGAAATTATTAAATCAGAAATCGACAAAATAACATTCAAAATTCATATTCTATTTTTTCATGGTTGTTTTATTTTA
The DNA here is from genome assembly GCA_963693315.1 of Diogma glabrata. NCBI lineage: Eukaryota > Metazoa > Arthropoda > Insecta > Diptera > Cylindrotomidae > Diogma > Diogma glabrata. The sequence continues at coordinate 235,483,217 of OY856187.1, forward strand.
AAAACTTTTTAAAATTATTAGAAAATACCATAGCAACTACAATTTGTTATTCTTTTTAAACTAATGGAAAAGAAAGAACTCATTTTCACAGGGGATTGAGCGTTATGAAAATAGACTTTTCATATGCTATCATAGAAAAATTAAGTTTTCCAGTAAACTAGAAAAATATGGAGAGGCTGAAATCTCAAGCTCTGAGATATCAAGACTTTGGTTTTGGTTAAGGATTTGGATAAAGTTTTCGGTATAAAACTTTTGTGAGGACATTGTTTTTAGTTTTGGGCAGCGATGTATATCAAACATAACTCTTTGTTAAAGTACATGTATTTTTTAACTCTGTTTGGAAATTTATTACAAAACTAACACGAAACATCAATTCGTTACTGGAAAATCATAACAGATCATATATTAACATAATATAGTGAAAAGATGATACAATCAGCAAACTCCCCAAAAACCTCTCCATTTAGCGTTTCGAGAAAATATTACAAAATCACAAATTCATATTTCTTTCAAAATTTCAAAAATATTGTAAAAATTAAATTAATTCAAACTTTTTTCAAAATTCTAAAACTATTCCAAAAAATATTACAAAATCAAAGATTAACTTTAACTTTTTTCAAAAATTCTGAAAATGCTGCAAAAATTATTACAAAATCAAAAATTGAAACTTTTTTCAATATTCCAAAAATATTCCAAAAATTAGAATAAAATCAAATATTTAATTTTTTTTCTAAATTCTATTAATATAAGAACTGAATTTAAAAAATTATGGTGCAAATTATGAAACTTTTTGCAATCCATACAATTTTAGAGCGATCTAGTTTCGAACCAATGAGAAAATTTTTAAACTTTAAAAAAGTTTATCATTCTCATCAGGGCTAGCCGACTAGATAAACTCTACCAAAAAATGTCAACGCTAATGTATATAAACTAAAAATTAGGTTACAACTCTAGCGAAGTGTAAAAACAAAAAATTTACATAAACATACATTTAATAAATTCAGGTTTAGTCAATTAATTTCTCTGGTGATCACTGTTTTGTTATACTCTAGACATTCTAGTATTGAATAACAAAATTGTATCTGTGAGAAGAAGATGACTAGTCTTCACTTGTGTCTATTGACACATGATCAACAATTAATTCAGTAAATTATTTGTGATATAACATCACCCCGATGGAAAATCTCCCATCAAGAATAATATAAGAACTGAATTTAAAAAATTATGGTGCAAATTATGAAACTTTTTGCAATCCATACAATTTTAGAGCGATCTAGTTTCGAACCAATGAGAAAATTTTTAAACTTTAAAAAAGTTTATCATTCTCATCAGGGCTAGCCGACTAGATAAACTCTAAAATATTTCTATTCTATTAATATTTCAAAATTTTTTAAAAATTCAAAAATTCAAACTTTTTCCAAAATTCTTAAAAATATTGCAAAAATTATTACAATATCAAATATTGAAACTTTTTCCGAAATTCCAAAAATTAGAATAAAATCAAATATTTAAACTTTTTCTAAATTCTAACAATATTCCAAAAATTCTTAAAAATTCAAAATTTCAAACTTTTTCCAAAATTCGAAAAATATTGCAGAAATTATAACAATATCAAAAATTGAAACTTTTTTCAAAATTTCAAAAATTATAATAAAATCAAAAATTTAAAATTTTTCAAAATTCTAAAAATATTCCAAAAATTATTACAAAATAAAAATACAAAGTTTTTTTTAAAATTCTAAAAATATTTCAAAAACTATAACAAATTCAAAAATTTCCATGTCACATTTATGTATGACAGCTAAATTTTTTGTCCAAAAAAATCATTTTTTTGACATACTTGACAATATTTATTTCACAAACTTATAATGCAAACAAATTCTCAATAATAATAATATCATGTTCAATACATTTCATTTCATCCAAATAACTAATTTTATTATTTTCTAAAAAAATAAATGAAAATCATTTTTGATACATTTGACATTATTTTTTTGACAAACTTATAATGCCATAATTCTCTATAATAATACTAAAATTTCATGTCATACAAATTATTATTTTTATTTCTCCGAACAAATTGGGTAAAAAATAAATAAACCGAAGTAAAATCTTTTTTTGACACACTTGACAACATTTTTTTGACAAACTTATAATGCAATAATCTAGTGTTTGGTCTCACATACCAATTCCGATCATCAAGATTTCTTCAAATTCAATGTTTCCATTTGTAATCACTTAAAATGAACGTTTTTAAGCAAAAAATATGCAAATTTCCTTGTTTTGACATATATGACGATTTTTTGACGGCCGGCCAGCTGACAGACATACATATTTTATTTGCTTTTTTAAAATCAGTAAGTCCTAAAACGTCGAGAAATGCCAAAAAGTGGGGGTAAGAATTTCACTTCTGGTTCATGAGTGCAGTACTTAGGTTTTTTCAAAACCGAAGTAATTCAATATATTTCTAAAGTTAATAGAGTTCTATTTAAAAAATTTTAGTTATAAATATATGCTGGGAAATTACAGGCTTCGCAGTCCAAATTCAACATTTTGCAAATCAAATTCAACTTTTGCAAATCAAATTCAACTTTTTTCAAATCAAATTCAACTTTTTGCAATTCAAATATAATATTTTGCAAATCAAATTCAACTTTTTGCAAATTTTTGCTCTTCAATTTGATTTGCAAAGAGTTGAATTTGATTTGCAAAAAGTTGAATTAGATTTGCAAAATATTGAATTTGATTTGCAAATTTTATTTTATTTATTTTATTTTATTTTATTTTATTTCAATCACAATTGACTAACCTACAGACAAATGTCCAATTACAGGTTAGTATAATTACATTACAATCATATTAAAAGTATAAAAACAAAGTATATTTATAAATCGTTAAATATAAAAATTAAATGGCAGTTAGTTAGGAAGACCTAGCCTAATATATTAAATAATTAAATGTTAACAATAATTAAACAATGAACAATTTCTTTTTGGTCCGAATAGGAAAAAAAAGCAAAAATTTATTCAAAAAATAAAAAGGTATTTCATTAATTACAGTGTAATTTCCAGAATCTTTTTTTTGAATATGGATAGTCGGAACAAGGACAGATCCACGCTATTAAACAAAGCATTGTGTGACAATTGAATCCTAATCAATGGAGAATGCATTCTAAAATTATTTTTAAAAGTTTTAATATAAAACGTATCCGGTCTTCTAATATTATATATGGTTGCATTTCTAAACTGAATAAATTGAAAGAGATCTGTTTCAATCGAACTATTTATTATTTTAAACAGAGCAATTTCATCAGAAATTATTCTTCTTGATTCAAGTGATTTCATTCCATATCTTGATAATCTATTTTGATAAGATTCATAAGGAGTATTCAGTTTGAAATTTAGATAGCGGGTAAATTTTCTTTGTACTCTTTCCAACATGTCTATGTGAACATGATAAACTGGGTTCCATATAGGTGATACATATTCTAAGATAGATCTTATCAAACCATTAAAAATAGAAATAAATGATTTGGGATTTTTAAAATTTGAGCATATTCTCATGGTGAAACCAAGAATTTTAAGAGCTCTATTGACAATGGTTTGTATATGTACATTGAATTTAAACTGAGCATCAACAATAATACCAAGATCACGTATAACATCTTTATGCAAAATATCAACATCGTTAATGTTGTAGACAAAATTACGGTGAAAGTCTCGTGGTTTAATTTTTAATGTGTAACATTTATTACAGTTTAAAAACATCTCATTATTAGTGCACCATTCAAATAGTGTATCAATATCTTTTTGTAGTTTGTTACAGTCATCCAAAGATTTTATTGCTGTAAAAATTTTGAGATCATCGGCAAATAACAAAACATTACAATTCATGCCGTCAATAACATCATTTATAAAAAGGATAAACAGCAGGGGACCTAATATTGAGCCTTGTGGAACTCCTGAGGTTGGTGTGAAATTATTAGATCGTTTATTATTCAATTGAACAAACTGCTGCCGGTTTTTTAAATAACAAGCCAATAACCGCAAAATATTACCCTTTATTCCAATATTCTCTAATTTTCTTAGAAGTATGCAATGTTTCACCTTGTCGAAAGCTTTGGAGAAGTCAGTGTAGATTACATCAACTCCAAGGCCATTCTCGAGCGAATCAAATACATATTCAGTAAAGTTAAGAAGGTTGGATAATGTAGATCGATTTTTAAAAAACCCATGTTGCTTTGCAGTAATTAAATGTTTCACGCAATTAAAGATATGATTGTGAATTATTCTCTCGAATACTTTACTACAGCTATTGAGAATGGATATAGGCCTATAATTTTGAATATCGCTATTGTCACCCGCTTTGAAAATTGGAACGATTTTTGCGCATTTCCATTCATTTGGAAAACAGCCTTCCAAAATAGATTTATTGAAAATCAAGCCAAGCGGAACACAGATAGAATAAGCAACATTCTTCAAAAATATTCCCGGTATGCAATCAGGACCACTTCCTTTACTTGCATCAAGCTTTATCAGTACATCAATAACTTCTTGATTAGAGATTACTAATGAGCTCAATAGCTCTGAATTATTAGTTGGAGTTGTAGAAAAAGGAATATCTCTGCTTAGATTATACACTGAGTTAAAAAACGTTGCAAATAAATCACATATTCCACTTGCAGATGAGACTTGAGTTCCATTAAGATGCATAGATGATGGTATTGCATTAGCTTTTTTAAGTTTTTTGGAATATGACCAAAATGATTTAGGAAAAATGATTTAGGATTGTTGAATTTGAAATGTAAAAATTGAATTTGAATTGCAAAATGTTGAATTCGATTTGCAAAATGTTGAATTTGGACTGCAAAACCTGTATAAGAACCAAGATATGTAAATATGCTGTTATATTAAGATTTATCAGCACAATTTACTGAAATAAAAAGATACTAATAACTCTAAATTGCCCTAAAATGTTCGCTATTTTCTTCCTTTTGGTGCTGTTCCTTTCGTTGCAAAAATTTTTAATTTTAAGATGTACTCCTTTCAGTTTCGAAAAAAGAGTTATGCACATCAGTTCTGCAGATTTTTCCAATCCACCACACATTTCATGACATACTTTGAGTCAGTGTATTTAATTTTGTTCTTAGTTTATTTGAAAACTACGGTTACGCAGATATTTTACCTTAAATGCATAGAAAAAATCACAATTTTTTAAAAAATTCTTCTTGATATAACTTCAATGATTATTGTTATTATGTTGATTGTTTTAAAAAAAATTGAATTATGATTCTAACATGAGCATTCAACGATTAATTTTGCTATAATTGTGAATTGTAATATAACTCAAACTTAATCGCGTGCATAGAACTAGATAGAATTTTTGCGATACGCGTGTATGAAACTGTGTGACCATGTGAATAAAAGTTCATAAATGAGTGGAAAATAAATGTTAGAACTGCATTATAAATCATATTCTGTTAATTCAAAGGAAATTTGAAAAGATCAAGTTTGGTTTTCGATTGTTAAAACAAAAAATAAGTTATTATTCGAGAAAAAAATTATATAGTCCAATGTGAAAGGGTGCGGTCGTGATCATTAAATTGATCTTTTTATAATTCATATTACACCTTTTGTTGAATTATAAGTTCATTATTAAAGCAATTATTATATTTACGTTGAGGTAATTGGATGCCAGAGTCATATTTGGCTAAATGAATAGATAGATGTTAAATTCATCAGAAAATAAATTTTAAAATTCTATCTATTGAGAAACCAAAAGTTTGCTTGAATTGATATGACGTTTTTGGGAAATGGGTTGACAGCGATAATGTTTACGGTCATGATGAACCTAATATTTCTGGTTCGTTTATGTTGTATATAATTCCTTAAGGATTTTATAAACTTCAAATCTCAAAGGCCTTGATTATTAAAAATGTTTTCCTATTCTCTAGATATACCAATTAATTTATAATTCACATTAATCGATTACGTCCAAAGAAAGAAAAGTTTGCCGGCAAAACGGAAACAATTAATCAATTAGATATAGGTTTGATGTAACTATTGTTAAACGAGCAATTCTAAAATGTTCATGAAGTGTAAGTTAATTCGTTTAAAGCTGAAGCTATTTTAACACAGTCTAGTACGCCTTAAATATTAAATGAATAATATTAAATTTCCTCAGGAATTTCTAATTAAATAGAAGTTGGCTAAGTTTAATGTTGGCCGGACCAGAACTCTCAAAAGTTTGGGATAATGAAGCAAGATGATTATTGAATTGGGTGCGGCATTTATTTGGTTATTTGAAAAGAGTGGGCAATATATAATTAAAGAGCTTCAAAGTTTTATTGACACTGTAGGTGAATATGCATAAAAACGATCCACAAAAACTTTAGTCTTTTCTAACGAATAAATTTTGTTTAACTCATTCTGTGCAGAATTTGAGGAATTTATATGTATAAGCATATTGGCAAAAACTGATTTTTAAATGAACGGCCTATTTGTATACCAAAATGGTATAAAAACGTTGGGATATTATATTATATGGTTAGTCAGGATGACAGAGGCTTAA